>JANLNO010000001.1:7258324-7733324 GCA_024678965.1 Bradynema listronoti | reverse complement strand
TTAATCTTATATTTGAAACAAAAGTTAAATGATTTATCTTCAAAAAAAAATTAAATGCATACCATATCGACAAGTGTCTCGCAGGCCAATTCATTGTGATAGGCATCAACCATGCGCGTATTGGATAGAGTAATGAATGCGTTTTGTGGTAAAACACTTCGTAAATGTATCCTAACAGCGCTATATGATGAACGTAAGGGAACACGAAAACGATGAAAACCTATATTCTCACTCGACGTCATCCCGCGATGATTGAATAGAGTCACATTTTGATTATGCCCGGAATTTATTATTTCTTCAACGACCAAAAATTGCGAATCATCGCTAAATAATAATTAATTATTAAATATACGACATATATTTAAACTAGTTAATTTAGAATAAAATAAAATTTTTTGATAAATGTTTTTTAATTAAATATTTAATTTAACACCTCATCCACAAATCAAACTCGAAGAATGCACCTAATGGCACTTTAAAAATCGCACTGTATGTTTCATCTTCACCAGCAGTGTCGCGTACTATACTACCACCTGTACGTTTCCAGGTTGCGCCTAAATTCCTAGAAAAACTTTCTTGAAAATTTTTAATTACCTATTGCGTTTTGTAAAATAAAATTGGACATAGGAATGACACTGTTTTAAGCAGTGCTAAGACTTGACTCTCTTGGCATGCGGCATTTTTTCACTTTTTCTCATTTTTTGGATTGATAAAATTGAATAATTCCTGCTGTGCTTGTAGCTAAATAGTTTACACAATGGATATAAATACATTACATTTAATACTTTAATTTTAATACTTTTAAAAAAAATTATATGTAGTAAAAATAGCCTTTTGACTTTTTGCAGCTTAATAAAAGTCCATCTTTGCTGAAAAGATTTTTATACATTGTGTTGTCACACTATCTATCTAAAAAAATTTGATGACGACGAGGAAATGCAAAAAAATGCCGCGAGCTACGAGATTCGAGTCCAGGGTTGGGACTGGACTTCGATTTAATTCCAAGTTTTTAGAATACTGTTATAGGAATTTTTACCAAAAACAAGAATCGTCCAAAAAAGAGCATTTTATCGCACGGCAAATATTCATTGGTTCGACGGCAACGTTATGTACTTTTCCAGCAAATGCATGCGCATTAGGTTGTTTATTAAACAGAGTAAGAGGTGTTGTTTTTTTTTGTGGACGAATTGCAGCGGCACGCTGACGTTGTAGTAAATGTACTAATGACTTATTATTGTTATCATTTTCGTGAAAATCATGTGCGATCAATGGTTTATTTTCTATTAATTATTAATAAAATTTAAAGCTTCTTATGTTTTTTTTAGTTTATTCAAATTTGTATAAAAATTTTTATATATTTTCTATTAATTTTATAATATAATAATAAAGCTTAGAAAATATTTTTCTTAAATGTAATTTCCTTCCGTCGATAGTTTGAAATAAAGGCAGTAAAATTATCTCATGCTTTTATTTTATATTGTTTTAAATAAAATTTACCTATTTTTGAAAGATTTTCTTTTTCCTTCCGTCGATAGTTTGAAATAAAGGCATCATTTTTTATGTCGACTATTGATGAATTATATTGTTCTGTATTCGAATTTTTATCAGCATTATCATCATCACGTAATAATACTTGCAAATCATCGACACAGATTATATCCTCAGCAGAAAGAATTCCACGTGCCCGAAGAATTATCTTAATTTTATTATATGTATAATTTAACTAATTTTACATCTTTTGATACATTTTTTTAAATTTTCAATTTAAGTTTTTTTTCATTTTTTACTTGAAACGGTTCGTCAGTAAATGGAAGATGCACTACTCGATAAATCCATTGATGTTGTCCTGGTCCGGCGATGGAGTCAACACAATTAAAAAATGTATCAAATTTACCACGTGTACATATGTCCAAAGTGGCTAATGGTGCTACTTTCCAATAAACTAATCGTAACTCTATGCCGTTTTCTATTCTTGCTTTATTAATATTTCTAAGTTTGGATGACATTAAAAAAGGACTCTCGAGTGCAGATTCTGTTTCTGCACCATAAAGACCCTGCACATATGCAAAGTGATTTTTGGCATTTTTAGCGTCCTTGTTATTAGTATTTTGTTCAGCTTTGAACGCTACTTCTTTAAAAATAATATCATGTGTTACGAAGTTTGCTGCATCAACAAAAACAACATCGTCGACATGCCAAATAGTAGATAGGTCACCATTAGGAGCAACCGGACGCCATGCACAAAAATCCTTAGAATTAAAATTACAATCAGCAATTGAAATGGTATTATTATCGGTTCTAATTATTTTTATTGGAAATATAAATAAGATTGATAAAATGTGCGTCACATACTGATCGTGCTTCATTATTATGCAGAATTATATTATATTAAAATTTTATTATTTTTTGGATTTAGACGTGAGATATTTGTACAACCTAAATATATTATGAATAAACGATAATCAAATATTTATTACATATTATGAAAATATTTATAATCAAAAAGAAAAATAAACAAAAATGTCTTTCTAATTTTAGCGTTTTATGTTTTTACCTTGCTGAAATTGTTAACTTTTACAAATTCCCTATTTTGATGTATTTTTGCATAAATCCCATGGTTGCATATTTGCTAAGTAAAAAACTTGAATTTTATCGTTTGCGATTTGATGCTTTTGAAATGAAAAATTTCGAATAGCATTTTTTTATTGACGCGCCAAAGAGTAATTATTTATTTTGCAAATCTCGGACATATTGCATATTTGTGTAATTTCCATAATAATTTTACGAGCTGTATTTATCAGCAAGATAAAATTGAAAAATTATTATGTACTAATTTCACATAGTACTTAATGTGATTGTATAAATATAAAAGGTAATAGAAATTTTTGCTTTTAACAAGTATATCAAGGAAACTTTTTAGTTTTTTTAAGTTGAAATGTTGTAAATGTTGTAATGTTAAATTTCCTAAAAATTTAACATTTCTGAAATAATTTATTAAATTAACATTTAATTGTTGCCTTAAATTGCAATTTAATTAAATTGAATTTGTTCAATCATAATTTTTTATTATTATAAAGCTTAAAAGTTGTTACTTAAGAAACTAAAAGCTGAAAAAATATATTAATGATTAGTTAATTTAATTGTAAAAAAAGATCATTTAAATTTTTTATATACATATAATATTTTGCATCTTCATACTGCTCGGAATAATTCTACTATTTTACAAGAATTAATTTTACAAGCTTAAATTTTTGAAATAGAAAACTTTTTCAAATCAAAAAAATTAATTGTTAAATTTAATTTGATATTTTTAGGTTACAAAAAATGCTAGTTTTGATAGATTTAAAAATTGAAAAAAAATTATTTTGCGAATTACCAAATTTTCAATTGTTGGCCCGGCTCGGTATGGCTCGAGAACCACATTGTCCTGGCCCGGTTCGACTTGATTTAAAAATTGTTTACCCGGTATCGCTCTACTATGTAAATTTCGTTGGGTACTGTAACATTATTTTTTCAAAGCATACATCGAAACAAATTTAAAATAAAATACGTGTATGTTTAGCATTGTGTGGCCCAAAGAAAAATTTTTCAGGATTTTGCTTCGCATATTCTTTTTCCAGGGCACCAATAATCACATCAATATTTTTTTATTCAGATCTCGATTTAGAAAGTCTCACTGCAAAATTACAAACGATATATTTTACTAAATTTAAAAATTTTTTATATCGTTATGAACTTACCGAATTTTTTCCACATAGTTTTATATACAAACGATATTATATTATTGGCTCATTTTAATTTTTTTTCTAGCGTTTTTGTTAAACAATGAGCAACACTGAGACGACCACGATGACAGCCCCACGTAGGGCAGGCCCGAAGCCGGCCGGTCGATTATATGTAAAAGGAATTTTCATCGGTTTTAAGCGTGGCCAACGTGTTCAACACGAGAACACGTCTCTGCTTAAGCTCGAAGGCGTCCATAATAAGGTTTTTTTTCACCTTTTTCATGAATGTAATCATTTCATTTTAATTTTATATCATTTGAATAAGTATATTTTATGAATTTTTAACGATTTATAAAAGTTGTCGATCTTTTCTTTAATCGAGCTTTTTTTGGTAAAAATTTTTCTAAGCGTATTTGGAATGCTTCTCATCACTTCTCAAGTACAAAATTTTTACACAATCTATGATTGTCAGACAATTTTTACTCTCTATACTTAAATCTAGTCTTTTTCGCCGAAACTATTTTTCATTGCAACAAAAGTTAGGATTTTTATATAGAAATTTTAGGCAGGAAACTAAAGAATATTTGGAAACCGCAGCCTTGGATACTATTTTTATTATTATTTAACTGAATAAAATTTAATTCAGATCTTTTGACTCTAATATTTTAAGGAGGATGCGAGATGGTACATTGGCAAACGTGCTGTCTACGTCTACAAAGGTCAGAAAAAGACGGCACGCAATGGCGGTGAAAAGACTAAGGTGCGTACTATCTGGGGCCGCATCACCAAGGTCCACGGCAATTCGGGCGTTGTACGCGCCAAGTTCCGCCACAATTTGCCTCCGGTGGCGATGGGCAAACGCATTCGCGTTATGCTTTATCCAAGCAACATCTAAAAAGGCTTCCTCATTTTATTTTTGCGTGACGCTATGTGTTTGTTGTTAATTGATTTTTGTTGTTCAAAATAAAATTATTATGAAAAAGTAAAATTTTTGTTTGACTTTAAAATTTCAATTAAATGCTATCCAAAAAATACAGAAATTATAATACTTTAGGATGTTAAGAATAGCCAGGTATTTTTTAAGATTAAAAACAAGCAAATTTATAAAGAGACAACAGTAAGCTTAATAGATTGTAGGGTTTTTTTTTTGTGTTGGTACCATATTTTTCGCAATTTATTATAAAATTCAAAACATAGATGACTCCAAAAAAAATTTTTTTTTACAAACATACTATTTATTTTTAGATAATTAAAAAATAGTGGTTCATTTTCATGTTTTATTAGCTTTTTAATTTTCGCTTCTCATCGGGGGCAAATGGATTCTCACGTTCGTAAAACCGTCTCAGCATAGCAATTGACCTTTCTACGTCCACGTCAGCGAATATCGCCATCTCGTGATCATGGCCATATTGTGCATTTCCGGATACGCTTTTTACGCCGCCGAATCGCGGATTTGAGGCACCATAAAAGATTTCGCGGATACGTAGCTGATAAAGCGCGCTCGCGCACATTATACACGGCTCAAGGCTGACGAACAACGAAGTATTCGACATAACCTAAAAAAATGATTTTTTGTGATGCCAAAATATATACATGATTTTTTATACATTATCACACTATTTTGTCATATGTAGAAAAGAAATTGGTTTTCTTGGGTTATCGAATGCTAAAAAAATTTTTTTTGAATGATTTTTTAGGTTTTCTGGCACGGGGAATTCGAATTTGATAATATTTTTTTGTTGTGTTTTTTCGCAGTTTATTAAAAAATTCTAAACAAAGATTACTCCAAAAAAAAAATTTTTTTTTGGCGTCCGATAATGCAAAAAAAACCAATGCAAAAGAACCAAGAAATTATTTAATTTCTTAATTTCATCAACCCAAAAAATTTTTTTATAGTAATTAAAATGAAAAAAAAAGAGTAAATGTCGGGAGCCACAAGGAATTAAGTCACAAGACTGGTCCAAATCCGAAATACCACTTCAAACCCGACATCTCTAGTCTATAGGCACTATAATTTTGAGCTCAAAATTTTATGTGTACAAGAAATGTTCGCGAGCAAAAAATGTAAAGTTTATACAGTCAAACCTCGGTTTAACGACACCCTTCGGGACGGCCTAGGTGCCGTTATACCGAGGGTGCCGTTGAAGCAAGGGTTTAATAAGCAGAGTATATTAAAGTCCGAGTAAGAAGCTGTTATGCCTCTGAAAGGTTTACAATATACTTAAAAGGTTTACAATATACTTTATTTTTTTAAGCGGTTTGACCGAGGCTTGACGGTAGTACTGAAAATTTAAAAAAGTTCTATTATATAAAGGTGAGTTTTAATATATCAATCTGAATAAATCAATTAAAAAAAACCAACTTGGCAAAAATCTTTTCCATTTTTCTTACACCAGTCTTCAATCTCGCGAAACGCAACAAATTCGGCGTGTTGAGTGGCGTTTTTTGTTCTTGATAAATAAATCAAATTAAAATGAAAAATTATTAGGCATTTATTGGCGAAGCCAGGGTTTCTACATGCATCGTATTAAGATTATTTGTAATAGTCAAACAAATTCTACCCTGAATTTTAAAAGGTCTTTTTTTTAATTTAGTAAGATTTTTCTTAAAACGATTTCTGACAAATAAGATATTATTCATACTTGTTCACTTCGTTCATGCCGCGTCCGATGATTTGACCGTCATAAACGAATACGCAGCCGACAGGTACTTCCTGATGGCGGAGTGCCTGCTCGGCCAAATCCATGGCCGTTTCGAAATACATACGCTGCTCCTCCGTCAGCATGTCATAATAATTGTTCGGCTCGTCATTTTCCCTCTGCATGATCCTGAATATTTTTATATTCAAAGGATATTATTTTTTGTTTAAAAAAGCGAGAAAAAAAAGTTGTAAAATGTCAATGTCAAAGGAATGCGGCTAAATTGGGTTGAATAGTTATGCAATGCCATTAAAAATTCTTTTAAAATATAAATTAAATACTTCATAAAATTGGGCGGACATCGAGTCGTATGCAGCGGATATAAGTCATATTTGCAATTAATGACTAAATTCACTTCAACGCTTTATTATTTTTTATTAAATTTTTTTTAAACCAATTTATTTTGGCATAACATTAGGCATTTGAAAATTATTAGCGCCTTAAATTTTTAGTGATTGTGAAATGATATTTTTTCAGTTCGCCTGATATCACTTGAGATATCTTCAAAAACCTACGTTTTTTTTGTACAAAATTAAAGATCTGGAGCTTTCGTGCTTTAGAAAGCATTTCAAATGTTTTTGCGCTTATTTTATTTATTTTTTGTTTACTTTTTTTGCAAAAGATATTTTTTTGATCTTTGTTTAATTTCTATCTATTTTTTTAAAAACGAATTAATTTTTATTTTATTTGCTTATTATTTTTATTAAGAATAAATGTCGGATGAATCTGAGAGAATCACGCAGCTGCTCTGCGCCACACTTTCAGCGGAAAACGCTACACGGAATATGGCGGAACAGGAACTTCTTCAGTTGGCAAAAAATCCTGGTGAGTTATGTTTTTGTTTAGTAATGATTTTAACGAAAATATATGCCTAATAATACTACATGGAATTTCGATAATAAATTTTATACATTTTTTAAAGGACTTGCGGAAATCTTACTTAAACTTCTTGCCAGTAGCTCGCAGGGCGAAACACGAATGGCCGCTGCTCTAGCCTTCAAGAACTTTGTTCGAGTCAATTGGGTATTAATTTAGTTTTGTTTAAATTTCCCTACTATTTTTTATTAAAAATTATATTAAAAGAAATTATTGCCTATTTTTTAATTTCTTGTTAGTCAGGAGACGGCGATGCGCCACTCGACGAGATGGAACGACAGCGTATTCGTCAAGTCGTTTTGGAACTACTATTTCAAGTGCCGTCCACTTATCGTCGGCAACTTTCTCTGGCAGCTTGTTTTATTGGCAAAAAGGACTTTCCGCATGCGTGGCCCGAGTTGATGGTCGTGATTCGCGACGCCATTGTGCAATCGCAGGACTTTGACCGCCTGACGGCCGCACTTTCCACCTTGGATGAATTGGTGAAGCGCTACCGTCATGAATTGCGTTCGAATGATCTCTTTAGTGAAATTCTGCTCGTTGTTGGAGCGGTAGCTCATTTTTTTCAGCTTTGAAATTCGTTCAGACTTATCTTTTTTTAATTATAGGTGGCGGAACCATTGACGAATTTATACAGTCGGCTGCTCGAGTATTTGCCACAGGAGGGCGTGCCAGATACAATGCCTATGGAGCAGCGTAAAGCGTGGCTTGAGTTGATCTTTTTGATTATTCACTGCTATCATTCGCTCATCAGTCAGGATTTGCCAGAATTTTTCGAAGTACTTTTTTAGTTTTTTTATTTCAAAGTAGTTTTTTTGTCTTTAAGAAATTTTTTGACGCTTTTTCGTAATGTTTAAAAAAATTTTTATATATACTTTTTTCGTAGGACAACATGACTGGTTGGATGGGTGGTTTTGCCGTTTTGCTTAAGACCAATTTTCCGAGCATTGACGCGCAAAGCCTGGACACGGAGCCGAACGTTGTTGACAAGATCAAGACGGCGATTTGCCAAATCGTCACGCTCTATTCCCAGCGTTACGAGGACTGTTTCCAGAATTTTGTGACGATGTTTATCTCAAACATTTGGGAGCTGCTCGTTGTTGCGGACAATCGCACGCGGTAAGATTTTCATCACAATACAATATTTATGTGTTTTTTTTTGTCGGTTATCGAATCGCTGGGACTTTTTTCTGTTTTTCACACGGAGAAATTCAAATTATCTTTCGTTATTAAAATTATTTTTGACTAATCTTTGAGTTTTTGTCTTTTTCAGACCTTAAAAGACTCATTTTTTGGGGTTTATTTATAATTTGGGAAAACGAAACAATCTCTTTTGTGTTAAGCTTTGACGCTTTGGTAAATTCGGCGTTGGGATTTCTATCGGCGATTTGCCAGCGCAATCAATACACCAGCTACTTTCTTGGCGAAGGCGTGCTGTCGCGTATTTGCGAGAATATCATTGTCAAGAATTTGTCGCTTCGCGACGAAGACCTCGAGATGTACGAATGCGAGCCATTTGAGTTTCTCAAGCGCGACATTGAAGGTAGAGAATACTTTTTCTTTTTAGAATTTATTATCAGCAGTTGAGTCTTTGTTTATAAAAAAGCTGTTGTGACAATTCGAAAAGAACCAATCGGGACGATACTCTAATAACTCATAACGATGGTGAGAACAAGCCTTAGCGAGGCTTAGGGCTTAGCCTAATCCTCGCTAAGGTCTATCGGTTAAGACTAGCTTAGGTTCAGCCTAAAATTTATGTTCGTCTTCAATTGTCTGTCTCGAAATGTTCCACCAACACGGTAATACAAGCGCTTTTTAGGTTTAACATTTTGTAACAACGATTCTGGTTAATTTGTTATGAAAAATAATAATTATTTTATTTTTCTCTTATTCAGTAAATTTTAAATGAACACAAAGTGAATCCGACATCGAATGTATAGTATTCAATGTAAAATAGCAAATCGATTACGGCCTAAAAACCAGTAGTAATAAATAAAACAACTTTATTTTATATAGGATCCGACTTGGAAACGCGTCGTCGCGGCGCCTCCGACTTCGTCAAGGCGTTGTGCAAATTTTTCGAGTCGACCGTCTTTGAGATTCTCTCAGGTATTATTCGCTCGTTTCTGGTCGACTACGAGAGCAATCCGATTGGGAATTTCGTGAAAAAGGATGCGGTTTTCTATCTAGTGAGCGCCATTGCCACAAAATCGACCACCGAGCGTTACGGCGTCACAAACACCAGCCAATTGGTCAGTCTCGATTTTTTTTTATTATTTTTTGAATTTTATTAGGTTATTTAAAAAGGTTCTTGCGGTTTTTTTCGGACTTTTTTTTGCGATAGATGGGTTTTTTTTTGCATTTTGTAGAGGTACCTGATTTGTGTTTCAGCGATTTTTAAAATTTTTATTTATAGCATTTTTATAGAGGGAAATGCAACGAAAAAAGTGCATGTGGCTGAGCATTTTTTTCGGAGAGTGATCCGATGGACTTGAAACTTTTGCTATGAGCTCCCCTTACATACACTATTACACTCTATAAATTTGAACCTGATCGATTGGATAGGAGCCGAGTTATGAAACTTCAAAAAACGGCAAAAATGCCGAAAAACTACAAAAAATGATAAGTTTCGGCATTTTTGACGTTTTTTTTTGAAATTTCATAACTAGACTTCTATCCAATCGATCAGTTTCAAATTTATTAAGTGTAATAGTGTATGTAAGAGAAGCTCATAGCAAAAATTTTAAGTCCATTGGATCACCCTCCGAAAATTTTTCAGCCGCTTTCAGTAATATTTACATTGCTCCTTAATCGAATTATAATTGTATGATCAAACCTTTGCCGATTAATTTTGCAATTATTTAGATCAATATCTCCGACTTTTATCAACAATACGTTCGCGAGGATTTACTTGTCGCCGAATTGAACGCGCTGCCCATTATTAAGTGCGATGCACTTAAGTATCTTGTTCAATTTCGTCACCAGCTCCAGCCCGAACTTGTTTTAGAAAGTTTGGCTGGTGTTGATCACGATGTGCAACGGTCAATCGTACGGTTCTTCGGCTCGACACACGTCATTCTTCATCACTATGTCGCATATGCCATCGAGCGCCTACTACTTGTCAAGAACACCTACGGACAGGTGCGAAAAGAAGATTTTATCGAAATTATTCGTTTATGATTTACGACTTCTACTTTGATTTGGAATTTCAGTGCATACAATTGTATTTTGAGTCTGTCCAATCTATATTCAGTATATTTTAGCCGCTTTTCACTAGCGATAACCTCAATGTGAAGCATATTATTGATGCGTTGTTTGTGTGCTTTAATAGCGAGCACGCCTACATGACGCCTTATCTAATGAAGGCGCTAATGCGCTGTTTTACTATTATGGACGTATGTAGATTTTTTTAAAAATTCTTTTGTATAAATCGGCTAGACTCGGATCATTTACGCTTTATTTTTTTAAGGATACAACAGCGCAGTCGGCGCACACTTACGTTAAGCACTTGGAGATGATAATCAGCCGCGCCATTCAGAATCCGATCAATCCGAACGTGGCACACTTCGTCTTTGAGGCCATATGCGTGTTGATTCGCAAGGTTCGCACATTCGTCTCAATTAATCATTTTGATTTCATTTCAAAATTTTTAGGCGTACACAAAAGTGGAGGGTGGACTTGACGCGCACGTTTTGCGAATTGTCGAGTTGATTATTCCACGCGACATTGTCGACTTCGTGCCTTATGCACTTCAACTTACAGGTTTTTTTCATTTTCTGAATATAAGTCAGAGTTGTTTGAGCCCGGTGTTGGCTTCGAGTTAATTTTTGCTCATGAAAACACATTCTGTTATATCAGATTTGAGCCAAAATTTTGTGTCTACTTTTATTTTTGTCTCATAAAGGTGAAATTAGGGTAATAAATTTGATTATGATTTCGAATTTTTATTTTTGATCTATTATATTTTATGTATTCTTAGCGTTGCTTCTTGATCAAAGTAAGGTGGAGCGCGAGGCGGGTCGCGTCGTGGCCCAGGACCAATTTCTTAGCTTCTTCCCGACCCTGTTGGGCGCCGATTTTTGGACGCGTCCGGCCAACGTGCCCGCGCTCATTCTCGTTCTGGAGTCGTACGTGTCCAGTTTCCCGCAGATCGTACTCGGCTCTGAATATGTCTCGCAGATGGTCGGCATCTACCAGCGTCTCGTTCAACTCAAATCGCAGGATCATCACGGACTCCGTCTCGGCGCTGCCTTTCTTCCATTTGTCGACGTATGTTTTTTTTTGTTATTCATTGATTGAATTATAATCCATACTTTTAGGCTCCTGAATATCCGAAATTGACAACACGAGAGCTTTTCCTGCCACTACTCAACCGAATGCATACCCAAAAGACGACCAAATTCGCAAAACTTTTTGTTCTCTTCTTTTTCCGCTACGTAGTCATAAAGAATGCAGTGGCGTTAGTATCGGTGGGACTTTCTGACTAATTGTAAAGTTTAAAAATTTTAAAACATTTAACGTGCTCTTTTCGACAAGAACATTGCCGACGTGTGTTTTTCTGAATTGAATATTTTAAAATATTGTTGAAGGCATAAATTAAAATTTTCAGTCGCTGGAAAGCATCCAGCCTAATATGTTCTATATGATTGTCGAAAAGATTATCCTTCCCGAAATGAAAGGAATGCCGCATACGACCACATATGAGGAGAAGCGAATTGTTGCCGTCGGATTCAGTCGACTCGTGTCCGACGCGGCGGATCATTTGGGGTTAGTTGTTTCAATTCAATTCTTGTTTTCGTTTTAATCTTTGTAAAAAGTTGACTCCGAATTTAAAGTCTTTTTGCAATTTTAATTTTGATTAAAATTTTTTTAACATCTTGTGTTTTTACGAATTCGGCAAAATAACTCATTTTGTGTAGACAATTGTATCCCGAACTCGTCAGTGCAGCTATCGGCATTCTCGAGGCGTTTGAGCATCGTCACGGCTCTCGCGGCGATCAACTCGATGAATTGTACGTGGACACTAACGAACTCGAATATTCGGATCCATACTGCAAACTGTCATACGCTCAGCACGTGGACACTCTCGGCAAGGACGTCGGCGATGTACGAAGTAGGAAATTTAAAATATTTAATATTAAGAGTTGTCTGTTTTTCGGCGGAAGAAAAAATAGTTTTGAAGGCCTGGAATTTCCGTGGTGTTTTCTAAAAAAAAATTACATAGTACATGTGTAAATGAACTACAAAAAAAAATCATAAAAATGTCTCTCCAAAACCAACAACCATTGAATAATTATTAAATAAGCAAATGCTTTGTTAAGAGATTCTCGTGGAAGCAGTTCTCGTTCGCAATTCCCATCGGATCGAATCATTAAGCTCCAATGCGAGAAACATTTTGAACACTTACGCGGCGTTTGGCAACTAATCTCTTTCTATTTTGCCGACTTTTTCTTATCACAATATTTCTTTTTTCTCTTCTATTGACAATGAATGATAATTTATTTTTTGTGTTGTTTTTGATTGAAAATAAAAAACAATTGGTTAATACAATCTTCTAAAACTTAAATGAAAACAAAATTTATACAAAAAAACCAGGGTTGCCAGATGAAAATAAAATAAAAAAGAACGCTGGGCACGAAAAAAATATTTTATTGATAATTTCCAACAACAAAAAAGATTTTTCTAAAAATATCTGAATTGGTCTATTTCGTTAACTTTTCGGGTCAGATTCTTTATTCTCTCAACAATTAATACTTCTGGGAACTCCTGATCCTGTGTCTGGGAGAGCTATTCTTCACGGAAAAAAAGAACAAAAAATGGAAAAAAGAACAAAAAATAAAAAAGAACAGACCCCCTCAAAAAAAGAACAAATCTTTTTAAAAAGGACATCTGGCAACCCTGAAAAAAACTAAAATTATACGAATCTATACAGAATAAAATATGGTGCTTAAAATCAGCGTAAATACACGCATAACTCTAATTTCTTTTATGGCTAGAAGGAGGGATCAAATGAGCCTAGAATGTAGTTGACTTCTGCGGTGTAGAATATAAAACTCAACCTTATTTGTTTAACAAAACCTTGCTTTAGGCATGAAATTATTTTTAGGTAAAAAAAAGTGCCAATCATTTTTAATTTTGAAAAATGAAATTGATTGGCATTCCATAATTTTGAGCGGGAATTATTGTATTTGAAATGATAATGGACAGCGACTTTTCCTGAACTTATAACGAATCGGATTGTAGTTTTTTGATATTCAATAAGTTTTTGTAGTGTAAATTTCTTATATTTTAGATAAATTTGTACGTATTATTACAATTTATTGTCTTATGGATGACGCAAAACTCGAAACTTCCCAACCGGGACGGCGTAGGTATGAAAATAGCATATCATATGTGTACTTTTTTTATGCATTACATTTATTTTAGACTTTCTGTGGAGGATTCGATGACCGAATTAATTCAGCGCATTCACTACACGATGGATAGACTCTCACAGTTGTGGGATGAGGTTCATATGGAGAAAGAAGTGCGAGAGTCTCGCGTCGAATGTGCATATCTTCACTTCTACACTTTACTTGACGATATTGTGAGATAATTTTGCTATTTTTTTAACAACACATAACAAAGCACTTTATGTATGTAATTTTTCATAATTTTATGCAGGTTAAATCTGAAGAGAATATGGTTAGTGGCGTCAAATCGGATATTGAGGCTCGACGTTTGGCTATTGCCGATCTTCAAGCACTGTTGAAAATTCCGGGCACAAAAAAATCTAAACATCCGGAAAATTCAATTGCTTTGGTGAGTTAAGCTTAACTACGAAAAAAATTAAATTAAATTATATACTTTTAACGTATGTTTTATTTAAATTTGAGGCAATAAAACTATTATTCTTTAAAAAATCGATAATTCAGAGGTTTTTAAAGTCGTTAGGGGAGCAGTGGCCTAATGGTTGTGCGATAGGTTTCACTTTGCTTGAGATAAAATTCAGTTCCACTCCCGACTCCATCTAGGTGTTTCCATATTTGGAAGACAATAGGTATCACATTGCACAGTGTGGGTGATACGGCGGTGCTGACCAGGCCTTGCAAGTCGCATTAGCCATACCGCGTGTTTATGCAGCCGAGATTTGGATGGCTGGATGGCTCTCATCCAAACCCGCAAAATGATTAGTTCCAAGGTATTTCCAACGGGGGGATTGATTTGGGGCCTTCGCTTATCATTGAAGGCGTAAAGTCGTTGTAAAAAGGATTTTAATTAAAAATTATTTTTATTATTAAAAAATTTTTTTTAGCTTAAATCACTCGATCGCGAAATGCATCAGCTTCAGAAGCAACGAGACGACGCCGTGGAGGCGCAGATGGAAGAGCTTGAGACACTTAAATCATTGTGTCGACGGTTGGGGCGCGCGGAGTTGCCCGTTGATGCTAGCAAAGTAAAACAAACGGTTTGCTTTATATCTTGTTACACTTTTTGGCTAATAAAATTGTTTGCTTTTACGTGCCTATTTATAGAAGTAAATTATTTTGTCCAACATTTTTTAATGTCCAAAATTACACTATTATTTGTCATTTCAGATTCTTTCGCCAACCGAACTTAAGGAAATGAAAGCCGAGCGAATGAAGTTGTTGGCTTTAATTAATGAACGCACGGAATATCTTTTAAGTGTCCAAGACAAATGTCGAAAGTAAAATTTTTTTTTGATTTCTTACTTCGAACTTTTGTTTTCGTTTTTTAGACAAAACATTTGATTTTATTATAAAAGATACTACCTTAATTTATCGTGTATAATGTGCGAGGTCGTTTGAGACTTTTTTGAATTTAGTATTCGTTCTGTTACAATTGGATGCTGGGGTTTTATTTTTAAAAATCTCAATGCACGATAAATTAGGATAATTGACATAACCGAAGTTCGGGCGAATAAGACGCGCCTTATACATAGGGGCGTCCTGTTTATCCGAACTTTGGTATTTATTTTTAAAGTTAGGGTATTCATTTTTATACATTATCCAAAGATCTAAGAGTTTTCTTTAAAAGACTTTAGTTTTCACAATTTTTCAGAATGTACAAGTCGTTGAAAGAGTTGTCGACATTCAACGCTGAGCAGCAAAATCTTCTCAACACCGACTTTAGCGCACCGTTCGCGCATTTGGACGATGAAACCGTCGGGAATATGGAAAAACTTCACACATTTGTATGTCATTTTTCACGCTTTCACTTACTAAGTAAATTTTAGCCTCAATTTTTTCTCGTTTTTAAACATAGTTTATTAAATAAAATTGATTGAGATCAGCTTGTAGATGATAGACGCATACAAGTCCTGGGCAGAGCAGGCCGCGTTTCAATACAGCGAAATGCTACTCGCCTTTTGTGATGCGGCCGAGAAATGCGGCGTCGAGGACGCGAATATTATGTATCCGGAAAGCTTTAATCCAGGTTTGTATGTTTTTTTTTGTATCTTTCCTACGTGAAAACATTCGTAAGATTTTTGATCATTTCAAATAGGCCAAAAATTTGCAATGTATTAGTATTCTTCGAATGATTGACGTATAAATTATATCACCAATTGCTCGACAATTAATCCATTGAAGATGTGCACAATCAGTCCATTATCGATAAGCTCGAGGCGGAGACGAATCGAATGCGCGAGCGTTATCAACGCGCCGGTCGCGTTTTTGACGCCTATGCGCATTGGCGTGAACTTTGGCAGGAGAAACTCGTTCACGAACAGGAGGCCAGCAATCCGCAATTTTATAAGAATCGCGGTGGTCAGCTGAACACTTTCCTCAAAGTTTGCTTTTAATTTAGCGTATGAAAGGGGTGAGTTCCTAGTTTTTTCGCTCTAAATCATATGTGAGCGTAAAAAATTGGGTGTAGAGAAAAAAGTGGTTTCATTTAAAAGGTAAATATTGTCTAATTCTCTGAAATCTGATATTATCGGAATCTTAAAGTACTTTGTTCAGAGGCAAAAGCAGCTCAACTTGCTTCTTCCGCAAGCAATGGATAAGCTGCGTAGCGAAACTCAAAACTTTCTCGAACAGGGCGGTGATGCGGCCGACGTTCTCGTCGATGAGATGCTGCCGGACGAATACGCCGATTTTCTATTGAAAGAACACAACGAACAGAAGGAAGTTCAAAAAATGATGAAGGTATGCTAAATTCAATAAAATATCCGCCAATCAACTAAATGAGCATGTTGTGTATGTGAAGAAGGTGACTTCCGTGGCAGGACTTGAACCTGCGACCAACGCTTAACCGGAGCGCTGCTCTACCGACTGAGCTACACGGACCTTGATCACATACATAGAATTTCTTCTTATAACTCCGTCACAACAGAGCATATAATTTATTAATAAATATTGAATTTTAGTCGACATTGATATCGCCAAAAAAAAAAATATGATATTTATCTATTATAGCATTATTTATTTTAATATTTTTTCTTCCAAGATCACCGCAAACTCAACGCGTCTCGGCAGACGCGTATCGGGACGTGTGAAAGTGGCTGGCAGCAAACTGGCGCGTCGCAAAATGAGTATTGGCTCACGCCATCGTCTCAGTATCATATCTCCTGTGCGCGCGCCAGTGGTATAATAAGTTTGTTGTATTAAGAGAAAAAAGTTTATTCAATTTTTTTGCGTTTTTTTTTTATCGAAAGTGTCTCGATTTTAGTGTGGTCCGAAAACGTCATCGCCAAAATATATTCAGTCGCCATTGACCACAAAAGGCGCGAGTAGATATGTGAGCGGAACGTCGGGTACTCGATCCAGGATGCCAACAACGCCGAGTGCGCTGACAACCGCTTCGCGTTGCTTTGCCGAAGAGCGGTGCGCAGCGCCCAGCCCGACGCTGACCACGATAACGAGCGTAACCGGCACGTCAACGTCGACAATGCCACGCGGCTTGACATCAACGAATTTTCGCGCCCAGCAACGCATTCCCATATCGACTCGATTGGCACAAATGAAAAAAAAGTTTTTACTTTTTGCAATTTAACAATAAAACAAAAAATAAAAGCACACTAGAAAATATTTTGACCCATTCTGTTTATTAAAAAAAAAATTATTTGACCTCAAATTAACATCACAAAAAAAAAATCGTATTACTCTTGAAAATTATGATTGAACAACTTTAATAATAAGCATGTTAAGTGAAAATGAAAAATATTTTCTACCGATAATCTACCTAATTTTAGTACGTCCAAATCACATGCGAGCGGATTGAATTGTGTGGGCACCAGTACGCCAATTGCGTCTCGTCTTCCACTTCGAGCCTTGAACCCCGAATTTCGTCAGGCGACGATGACGCCCTCATCTGTCGCTGCCTCTACAAAAACGCCAACAACGAGTGGTCGTCATTGGCGCTACTGAAAATTTACGTCTCTATTCCCATCTAGAGATATGAAATGTGACAGAATTTCTATCATCTTATTCAAACCTAACATATCTATGCAATCATTGAAAAGTTATATAAAGAATTGAAAATGCCCTGTACAAATGTTTTTTTTATTGTCTTCTTGTATTAAAATGGTGTTTGCATAATATAAATATAATCGGGGTCTATTTAATATCTCAATTTTTATTTTTGACAACAAAATTCAATTAACTGCCCGCAGAACATAACATTTACTGACAATCTCAAAAAATTCGGATTTATTTTTAACAAGAAGCAGTAAACAAAAAAACGATAAATGATTAACAATTAAAAAAAAATTTTATTTTGTACAACAACAAAATGTCAAAAGCTGCACAAAAACAAGAGAATCGGTAAAAAACATTAAATTCGAATTTCCCGTATCGGTAAACCTAAAAAATCAAAAAAAATTTTAGAACTATTTTAGGACCCATAGTAACATTTTTATGAAAAATAAATGTAATATCAGAAATTAGCATGTTGAGAAATTCAGGAACATAAATTTCTACCGCAAAATAAAAAAGAAAATTGCTGCTTTATAACCGAAAAGAACCTATTTAGATTATAGTCACACGACGAATAATATTGCAAAAAAAGGAGAATTTAGCTATGTAATTATACAGTTAAAAATTTTTCGCATTTCGCCTATATTTAAAGAAATGTAATATTACATTAAATAGGATTTGAAATTTGACAAAAATTTTTTTGCAGATGAAAATGAGGATAATTTTCTAATATTATTAAAATCACGGCGAATAATATTGCAGAAAAAAGAATTTGCACTGTATATGTAATTCTCGAAAATCGTTTAAATCGGTGCCAAATTTTTTTGGCATTTTGCTTATATTTATAGAAATGTAATATTAAATCAAATAGGATTTGAAATTTGACAAAATTTGTATGCAGGTGAATGCAGCGCGCAACGAAAAAACCAACAATAACGCTCAATTATTTGGTTCATATTAGTGTCATTTATGTTAAACTTCACGAAGGCACAAAAGAACACATTGAGTTATGGCCAATGCAATCCGAAAGCCGTCGAAGAAGCTCCCACAAATGCAGAGTATATGCGAAGACGTCCATCCTGCACAAGAAAAGACGAAATCATCTTGGAATTTGACAAATATTGTTGGTATGAATTCGACTGTGATAACCCGAAAAAAATTGCCAATCGTTACGTAACATGTCGCAATTGTTCATGCGAAGGAGGCGCACTCGGATGCACATTTTACAGCGAAAGCGCTCTTATAAAATCGAACAAACATCGACACGACGTTATGGAAATGTTAGAAACACTTTCGCCAAAAATTTGTTCAATAGCTCCAGCTCAAGGATGCAAAACTGAATCAACAAATGGATCATTTTTTCATGTATTGCTATATGACTGCTCACGACATCTCATCGAACAAATGCATCTGAAACACGTAGATTACGAAATCCAAGATCTGATATGTGTCGGGGAAGACTTTCGAGGAATAGCCAAAGGTACAAAAGACTTTTGTCAACGCCACAAATGCACTGAAAAATATTCAAAATTCTGCTATTATTTACACAAAAACTCAGTTTACTTGACATCACCGAGCCACGAAACTATGGTGCCAATCAAATCATGGAGAAATGTGGAAATTCAGTACTACGACTACGTAACCCCAGCGATTTCCTGCGAAGTATGCACGGTTCAGTGCAACGAAAACGGCATACATTTTCACGCTTCAGAAAACATTACTCTTGTAGAAACGTGTTACGAAGAGAGATGTTTTACGATGAAGAATCATCTATACGAATCCAAATTGAATTTCCGAAGGATATTTTACTCAACGATTATACAATAATAACAAATTTCTGGATAGGCCATCAAAAGGTGACACGCGAGACACAATGCAAAGCAAAACCAATTTGCGAACTCATAAACTGTTTTTTCTGTCTCGAACGCCTCGCTAATCTACAATGCGCACCAAGAGAAGTCATTATACTTATAGCAGTTCTATTATACTTATTGTACGCGATCACTTCCACCATTTATCACGTCATCAGAAATATAACTACAATAATAATTTACTTTCTTCGAATGATTCGTATTGTTTCTAGAATATTCAACACCATCATGCGTAACATTATTTGTTTAATGTTCACAATCATTCGTAAATTATGGCCAATCCAACGAGAACTACAACGACCGATTAAATTACCGCGCCACTACCAAGACGTTAACAACTTTAGATACAGACCGACACAAAGGATCGTCACGTCAGTGATCATTTTGATGTTCTTGGAAACAGTAATGGCTTCAGAATACATATCTCTAATAACCGCTAATTCCTCACAATGTGTCCGAACAAATGAGAAAATTGCATGTGGGTACAAATTTCAAACTCAAATGACGTTGGATGCGATGTCGACGGAAACGACTTTATTGTTACAAAATGATCAATCAGATCCGCTTGGAACATTGAAAATTCAATTGAAGAAATTCTATTATAAATGCATACCATCTGTACTTTATCATAGCCGCTTACATGAAGTCAGAGTGCAAAGCGTAAAAAGATGCCCCGGATCAGGCTCATGCACAGGAGATGCATGCGGACTTATCACAACCAACGCAAAGGTTCACGAACTCAACGGTCTTGCAAATGACATGCCTGGAAATACATTTTGTGCTGGAACTTGCGGTGGACCGGGTTGTGGGTGTTTCTGGCCCGTAACTGCTTGTTCTTTCTACCGCATATATGCAATGCCAATAAACACGGACATACAAAAAATATTCGAATGCAGCTCTTGGCAACCTATTATTCACGTATCATTAAGATTACAAACTAATACCATGGAAGAAAAAGACATTCATATATCTCCAACAGAAACACAGAAGTGGAACGGAATAAAAATATCGTCTATGAATCCTTCGTTCCCACCGACACCATTCATCACACATGCTTTCATCAGCAATAGCATAAAAACTGCAATATTACCATATGACACAAAACGGCAACTGACGTGCAACTCTGAAGACGAAGCAATTTTCATGTTCTTTAGCTCCAGATGTATGCTCCTGCAATGCCGTAAAGGAATTAGTAAACTGTTAATGTCGGGAGGATCCTTTGAACGAAGTATTAAACCAAAATGACAAATTACTTCCAATCGAAACTGAGTATGCATCGTTGAAAAGTGTAAATGATTCTGCTGTCCACGTTCACTTCCAACAATTATCAACCGTACAACTCGCGCTCGAATTCGATTCATTCAAAATCGAAGCATTGAGAGATGAAACGAAATGCATCGTCAATTTTCACAGCATCAAAGGGTGTTATAGTTGCATCAAAGGAGCTACGTTGAAGTACACATGCAGGACCGACAACACGAGAGACGCAATTGCTCATGTAGCATGTCCAAGTGCAAAATTTGCATTACAATGTGACGGCAACACCTTCGAAAAAATAATAACAATCGCAATAAATCATGCAAACGTAGATGAACAATGTAAAGTAATGTGCTCAGGAAGCATAAATACAATTCAAATGAAAGGAATCTTGTATTTCGTTCAGAAATCAAAATTGGAACAAAATACGATAATCGGAGGCGACATATTTAGATATCCATCTATTGACTTAATGTCAGTAATATCATGGATTTTTAAAGACTATCAACGGATTCTTGAATTAATTGTAGCTTCAATTGCCGTATTTTTTGCAAGTGTTTTACTATTAAAATTGTGTATTCGTTAATTTGTATATTAATCCATTCGTTTTTATATTTATTGTTAATATTTTCCCTTAATTTATTCTCGTTTCTTATTTTCTAATATTTCAAATCTAATCAAACCTAATCAACCAAATTAATTATAAAAAAAATTTTTTTAAACTAAAATTCTAACTATAAAACATAATTTAAATTATCATCAATAAAACTAAATAATGTGCCTTAAAAGTTTGATCAATGTAACTTAATTTACTCCTTGTTTCTGGAGTCTTAGTCATCAACTATCAAATCATAAATGTAAAAGTACATTTGGTTGTTTAATATTTAAAATCTATTTTTTCTTTTGCACTTCATTTTGCATAGTAATATTCAATCTTTTGCCTTTTACAATTCCCATTGCTCAGCAATTTTATTATTTTCATTTTTCATTCGATTCTTGGGAAAGCTTAAAGAAACCATTTTATACAATAATCACACATGTACAAAAATATAACAAATTATACTGTAGCTTGATTTAATATATCTAAGATTCTTTGTATTTAATAATTTTTCTTTGTATTTAATATTACATTAAATAGGATTTAAAATTTGACAAAAATTTTTTTGCAGATGAAAATCAGGATAATTTTCTAATATTATTAAAATCACGGCGAATAATATTGCAGAAAAAAGAATTTGCACTGTATATGTAATTCTCGAAAATCGTTTAAATCTGTGCCAAATTTTTTTGGCATTTTGCTTATATTTATAGAAATGTAATATTAAATCAAATAGGATTTGAAATTTGACAAAATTTGTATGCAGTAAAATAATAAAAGTAAAGTTATTTGTTATTGGATGCAAATATACACAAAAAAATAGCGCATTTTCTTACGAATCGAATGACTATTGACTTGTAATGCATGAATGTTAATTCTCAATTTATTTTTTGTATCTTTTGAAACGCATACTTCTTTTGTACCACGAATAAATATGTAGAATAAATATGTAGAGCTCAGGTAAAATTAGTGAAATGTTAAAAAGCTTTGATCCATTAAATTCCATGTTAAATTCTCTACCACCTGATGCAATTTATAATTGATTAATACACTAGAAAAAAAGTTAATACACAAAGAGTAGGTTAATGTCAAATTTCTCATTTTTTGGATTTTCAGATGAAAGCGACTGAAAATGCAAAGAAAGCGATTGAAGCGCGCTCGGAGAAAAAGCGAAAGCGAGACGAGGCTCGTGTGCGTTCTGTTAAAACGCGTCGAGCTAATCGGGTGGAGTCGGGCGATGCAACTTCGGCCACAACTCCGCCACCGGCTGCAGATAGCAATAAAGTAATTGTTGCTTAGTCAATTTTTGAAATTTCCAAATAAGTCTGGGCATTTTTGTTATTTAAAAAAAACTCGGGGGGTAATTTTAATTATAATTCTAAATAATTTTCCTTCTGAACCCTCCGCCATCTCTGTCACCGCATGAGGACGATGCACAAAAGCCGCTCTTTCACTCAAAGGCTGAGATCAATCTCGTTCGCGCCTCAAAGGATAAAATGTACGACGAGTTGAAGGAACAAATTCGTTTGGCGCGTAACGCTCGCAAAATTATGGATGTTACGTCGCTTTTGGCTTGTAAGTTTTTTTTATATGTAATTTAATAAAAATCCTAAATTAATTTTTTTTTAAATTACTTATTTTTACATTTTTTAAAATTGAATATTTATTTTCACGAGTTTTTAGCGTTCGAAACGTTGCGCCGTCTTTATGAAAAAGTCAAGACAATTATTGCTCGCGAGGGGCTTACGATACCTCGCTTTTACATTCGCTATTTGGCCGAAGTTCAGGACTTTGTCAATGATCTTTGGGATGATAAAGAGGCGAGAAGGGTAAATTTAGCGGATTTTCATTATGACTTTTGGATTATTTTCAATTTATTATTTTAGGTCATGTCTAAAGTCAATTCAAAAAATTTGGCTTCGCTCCGTCTAAAGGTTCGCAAATATATTAAGGATTATGAAAGCGAAGTTAACACTTATCGAGAGGGCCCTGATCCGATTGGCTACTCAAGTGGAGCTGCTGAAGATGATGACGATGAAATTGTAAATTTTAGTTTTTGTAATAAACTTATAACAAATTTAATTGCTTACTTATAACAAATTTAATAGCCTCCGCCATCTCTGTCACCGCATGAGGACGATGCACAAAAGCCACTCTTTCACTCAAAGGCTGAGATCAATCTCGAAGTTTGTTTGATTCTTTTATACTTGTTGAAAATAACGAAAAAACATTTTGCTTAAATCTGTCTAATTCTAATTCCCGAGTTAAAAATTTCACACTCAAAAGCTTTTTTAATCTAATTTATATTATTTGTGAAAATGTGAGAGGAAAAAAATGTTTATTTTACAGATGGTTCTCAAGAAATTGGTCGAAATCAACTCTAATCGCGAGTCCACAAATTGCAAAATTCACGTGCGCAATTTGCAAGAGCTCTACAAAATTGCCGACGAACATAACATGGGCGTTGGCGTGTTGGGGAAAATTCTCGCCTTCATTATCTCTGCCCTTTTCGAGTTGAACACGCGCATCAGTGACGCTATGGAATTCAACTCATGGCTAAAGTGATTACCTTTTTAAATGCACATTAATTTTTCTAGAGATAATATTAATTTTTCTAGGGATAATAGTTATAATAATGTAAAATAATTGTCGTGTTTCTATTAGGCTTTAATTTAACACAACAAGTAAAACGAATATTATTAGATCAAATAACGAGGAGTTAATCAGAGTTATATTTTTATTTTTTGACAATTATTTCACTATGGAATTTTAATTAGAATCGTACTGTATTCGAATGTATGCTTTTTTAACTCTATTTGACAATATTCAATATATACTTTCTCTTTGAATTTTATAACTCTTTTTCCATTATTTTTAGAACAGTGGAAACCATAGATGGATTTTTCAATTTGTTGCTTGAAAACTCTAACGTCATCATTTCTATTCTTGTTAATGAGGACGAGGAAAATCTTATGGTAATTATTTTTATTGAAAATTATGCAAGTGTGTGCCTTTCACTAAAATAATTTCGCGTGAGCCAAATTTAAAT
This sequence comes from Bradynema listronoti, assembly GCA_024678965.1. Taxonomy (NCBI): domain Eukaryota; kingdom Metazoa; phylum Nematoda; class Chromadorea; order Rhabditida; family Allantonematidae; genus Bradynema; species Bradynema listronoti. Next base: position 7,708,831 of record JANLNO010000001.1, on the reverse strand, counting down.
TGGCGCCAATGAGTTCATTCTGTTCGTATCGAATCCGTTGGGGTCCAAATTTTATGCCCGCCTTTGTTTCGGTTTCACAAAAGTGGGCACAAAATTTCGACCCCAACGGATTCGATACAACAGAATGAACTTATTGGCGCCAATTTAAATTTGGCTCAAAACACCCGGGGGCTTATACACGCGAAATTAGGGCACATTTATTTTGAGCTTTTAGGACTTGAACGCTCCATTGACAATTCACGGCTCTCCGATTTTGATGGTGAAGCGTTTGTCGGACGAATTGACGAAAATTTATCAGAACACTGATTGCCATAGCACTGATTACATTGAAAAGTAGGTTTTTTTAATTTTAACTTCAAATTGCAATGTCAAAAGGAGATGAAATATTTTTTTTTCAATCGTTTTTCTCTTAATATTGGATTTTTTAGGTTAAAAGGTGAAAAAGTCCTATACGACTTGATTAAAAAGGCGCAATGCTATGTGGATAGTCGAAGGAGTTCGAATGTTTTCGACACCAATGAAGTCATTATTATTTATATGCTTCACATTGAACATCTTTATTACAAGGTTTTATTCGATTTCTAAATAATATTTATTTATTTTAGGAATAGATTAAATTAGAATTATAGCTTAGAAAAAACTTTTTCATAAAATGTGCTAAGTTTTTATTTTAAAAAAATTGTAAAAAATGATTCTTCTAGTATTCGCCATCTGAGGACACGTGCGAGCTGATGAACAGTTTGTGTAAGGTGATTTATGCGATGGGCGCGGAAACGATGCAGCAGCGTCAGCGCGCCATGTTGTGCCAAATCTACCACTACGCTATTCATGACCGCTGGCAGGAGGCGAAGAATTGTATGCTCATGTCACACATGCAGGCGATTGTTGACCACTCTGACGCTAGCACACAGGTTCGATTAGCACGAATAAACATCTTAAGTTCATTAATTAATGCACACATTTTTTAGTCCTTATTTTTGTGCTCAAATTTTTATTTGTTAAGGTTCTCTACAATCGTACTATTTGTCAGTTGGGCTTATGCGCCTTTCGCCACGGTTTCATTCGTGAAGCGCATCAAGGTCTTTCCGAGATTCAGAACACTCGACGCGCAAAAGAACTTCTCGCTCAAGGAATTCCACCACGGAAAACCGATAAAACGCCGGAACAGGTCTTATTTTTTTGGGCCTATTATTATTTTGACAATACACAAAGGAAATTGATATTTTTTGTATGCCTCAAAAACTTTTGAAAAATATGATCTTCAATCCGGAATCGATTCCTTGTTATAGGATTTAAAGGAGCGCGCTCTCCAAGTGCCTTATCATATGCATATTAATTTGGAATTGATGGAGTGCGTGTATTTGATTTGTTCCATGCTGCTCGAAATTCCGAATATCGCCTGCCATGAGTATGATTTGAGGCGTCATCTGCATGAGTATGATTTGAGGCGTCATCTGCTTTCGCGCTCTTTTCACTATCAGCTGAAATTCTCCGAGAAGGCGGCGCTTATCGGTCCGCCGGAGAACACACGTGGGCACGTTGTCGCCGCATCCCGCGCAATGCTCAAGGGCGACTGGCTGAAGTGTCGCGACTACATTATCAATGACAAAATGAATGCAAAAGTCATTTCATTTTTAAATTTTATCTTTATTATGGATCGAATTGTTTCTCATATTTTTCTTTTTTCAGGTATGGAATCTTTTCCGTAATACCGACGCGGTCAAATCCATGGTTGTCACGCGTATTCAAGAGGAGACATTACGCACATATTTGCTTATGTATTCGACCGTTTACGAAACCGTCTCACTGAAAACGTTGTGCGAGCTTTTCGAGTTGGCAAAGGCGCGCGTATATGCCATCATTAGGTTCATAATGTTTTTTCAATCATCAGTTTTTAATCATTAGTTTTTAATGATTTTTTTTCAAAATATAATTGCATTATACACTTCCTATTTTCAGCAAAATGATTATTCAAGAGGAGTTGAGCGCAACGTTGGATGAGCCAACGGATTGTCTAATCATGCATCGTGTCGAGCCCTCTCGTCTGCAACTTTTGGCACTGAACTTGGCAAATAAGCTCAGTCATCTCATCGAGCAGGTTTGTAATTCATTTCTTTAAAATTACTCTTGTCTCAATGTAATTTTATCCAAAAAATTTTTTCAGCAATGCCGTCGCTATAATCCGGACGGAAAGCGCAACGCGTGGGGCAAACCCGCACGTCCGAGCGCCGCGCTCGGACGTGGATTCAGACCGACACGCCCTCGCTATTGATTATTTTATAAAAAGATTATTTTTGGAATTTTTTGTGGATAAACATTTTACACTAGTTCATATTTGGGATAATGCTAGTGAATACAATGTTTTGTAAACAGTTAAATTAATTGAATTGTTTGTTGTTGGTCTTTAAAGTAAATAATAAAAATTGAATCATAAAACATAACGCACATTTAAATTATTACATTATTGCAAATTGATTCCAATTTTTTAGATTAACATGTTCTGCTTTTATTCGCAATTTGGTTTAAGGGGCATAAAATGATAGATTGGCTTAAAAATAAAAGATAAAATAAATATACTATAAAAAACATTCATATGCTAAAAACAATCAAATGCTGGGGCTCTTAAACACATCCGAAAGGTGCATAGGTGCATGGACAATTATCATGCATGCGGACGACTCCCCCTGAAAGTGATGCGCACGAAAGCGGAAAACGCTGCGATGGTCGGCGTTGTTTGCGACGGAACGACCAACACGGTGTAGGGGACAATGGAGGGTCATTTGAACCGGATACGGATGGCTTTCGGTCATATTATTCTAAGCCGTCTACGACAAAAGGAAAACGGACCAGCGTAAACGTCCTGACGTTCAATCTAAAAGTTGGACTGAGGGAAGAAACGACAAATTTACTAATGAAACAACTACGCGACATCAACTACGGCATCATCGGTCTATGCGAAACACGTGCTACAAGCGAACATCACGGGAAATGGAGCGCCACAGAAGACGAAATCATAGTCGGAGCTGGACATGGAGACCACCACGTCGGCGGAGTGGGCTTCATAACCAGCAGAAAAATAGCAGAAAAAATCCAAGAAGTGAAGATCCAACTCTTCACGAATCGTTTCGCTCAAGCTCGACGTTGAAAAAAACGACCGCTACTCATATTACAAGTCTATGCGTCACACAAAAGGTACAGCCAAGAAGAAATCGACAAGTTCTACAACGACGTCGAGGAGAAAACATCGTCATTGGAAGATGAACGTACGAATCTAGAAACGCCACAAAGTCGAGTCACGAACCACGGACTAGTATCGAATCGACTTTTAATAACAAACTTTGAGCCAATCACTCGACTAAATATCGTAAGCGATCATAGACCAGTGCGTTTCACGTTAAACATTGACGCCAAGAGAAAGGTTCGGAAAGCAAAATACGTCAAAAATTTCAACGAACAAATTCTGGAAGAAAACATTGAAAAAACTTGGCTAAAAGAAGGAACGCTGACAGAGAAATTCGACGATTTATGCCACAAATTAAAAACATGCCTGCAAAAAGCTGCTGTTCGAAAACCAAAAGAGGACAGACTTAGCGAAGAAACACAACAACTACTTGTAAAAGAGCGTGCATGAATCAAAATGACGAAAGAAGCATAATCGAACTCAGTGAACTTTCAAAGCTGATCCGAAAAAAATGAAAGATGACCACTACAATTTCAAAATCAACAAACTTCAGAAAGCTGTTCAAGAAAGGAAAAGTCTCAAAAAATGCCGGAACGAACTTAAACAACAAACATCCACCATGACTGCTTTGAAGGATAAGAACTGACGGCGAATTACTAAACGTATCGAAATAGAAAGAAGAACTAGAAATGCGCCGCCGCATACGCGGCGAACATAAACTATTTTATAAGTAAAAGCGCTAATTTTCGTTCCACCCAAAAATGTTTGAAATGCTTGGGATCTTAAATAGCGTTCAAAAAGTTTGGTTCAACTGGAATCTTCAAATCTTAGATAATTTTTATATTCTTTCGTCAAAATTATTTCGAGCCTTTGGAGTCCCAAACTTATTTTTTTCTTTATTTTTCTTAATTATTGACTACCTCAACGGGAAACTTTTCCAGATTTTCTTCGTATACATGGCCGTACTCAGTCATTTCTTCCAGCGTGCAAACTTCTTCCATTTCTTCGTCACAATCATCCTCCAAAAAAGGGCCGAAAGGATTGCTAAAAGTATCATTATGGAAAAATAAAAGTATAAAAATATGATAAAAACATACATGAATGCAGCTTTCATATTCGCCGCGCTATCGGTAACGTTTTTTATTGATACAAACGATACACTCAATGTTATATATGTTACGGCCAATATTAGAAATCGGCCATTACTAATAATGGCCGGTCAAAACTAATAATGGCCGGCCAAAATCAGGCCAAAATAATTATGATTAGCTAAATTTAATTTTTATCAAATTTTCTTTAATTTCTCTATCACGAATTATTTTCAGTTATTTTTTTATAAATTGTTAATGCAATTTTTACACAAGATACAAATTCGTTAGTATATATTTTTATTTATAAAATAACGAAAAACAAAGACAACAAAATTAATATTTTTCCACTAATACGCTAATTCACTATAAAATCATTTATTATTACAGTTTTTATTAGAGTGGCATTTGCTGTTGCATTGCAAACCGGCCTTTTTGCAGCCGCATCTTTTTGTATCGCAATTTCTGTGGCATAAACAGTGAACGAAGCCTTGTGACATTTTAGTCACAGATGCAGCACCTGCTGCTGATCGAAGAGTCAAGTCTCCTTGGATTACTTCGTCGACAGAGACAAACGAGCACGGTTCAATTTGATTCCGTGCGAAGCTTTGCTTTAATGTACCTGTAAAGGATAAGCTATCCAATTATAACTGTCATGGGTGTTGTGCTGGAAGAAAATAATGGTTTCTATGTCATCGGCACACGAAATGGTAAATAATTTTTTCTTATATTGAGTTTTTATAAAAATTAAACCCGGAGTTGAAAATAATTCGTGATAGAGAAATTAAAGAAAATTTGATAAAAATTAAATTTAGCTAATCATAATTATTTTGGCCTGATTTTGGCCGGCCATTATTAGTTTTGACCGGCCATTATTAGTTTTGGCCGGCCATTATTAGTTTTGGCCGGCCATTATTAGTAATGGCCGACATCGCGGCCATTATTAGTAATGGCGATTTCTAATATTGGCCGTAACATATATAAAAATATCCAAAATTTTTTCGAAAAATTAAAGGTGACGGTACGTATATATTGGCGCTTTTTGTTGGCGGGAATTGGCGGGAATATACGAATATGACCGGGAAATTGCCATTATAATTTGAAGACTTATTTTTTTCTTTATTTTTCTCAATTATTGACTTTTTAGCGCCTCCACTGCAGCTAGCGAGCTCGCGGTGGCGGTTACATAAAAAATAAATTCAAAAAGCTAAAATTTTTTTCATTTTTATATGTATATTCATATTTATAGAGATGTCTGAAGAGCATTTAAGTGAATTTCGAAAAATGAAAATTGTTGAACTTAACGCGAAGGATTGGAGCTATCGTCAAATAGCGCATCACTTAAAAAAATCCGAAAAAGCAGTCCGCCACTTTTTATTGGATTGAGCGCTTAACATCAACAATAACAGCAACAGCAACGAAAACAGCACAAATAGCAGCAACAACGTATCTGCGTCGCAAACGACAACGCACCGCCTGCGTCGCGCAACCTCGTAAGTTTATATTGTTAAGTTATATTTATTATTTGCAATTTAAGAATATTAGATAAGTAGAAAATTTTATTTTAACAATAGTTTAGTTTAAGCATTTTTTTCTTTATTTTTCTTAATTATTGACTTTTCAGCGCCTCCACCGCAGCTGGCGCGCTCGCGGTGGCAGCTACGACCGCTGTGGCTGCCACGGCCGCCGTAATGGCCACGGCCGCCGTAGCTGCCACTACGCCGAAATGCGCCGCCGCATACGCGGCGAACACAAACTATTTTATAAAAAACTTTTATAAGTAAAAACGCTATTTTCGTTCCACCCAAAAATGTTTGAATATTGATCGCGCCCGCCGCGACGTTTATATATCCCTTTAAAATATTTGGCGCCGCGAAAATGTTGGCGCCGCCGCATAGTCCGGATTAAAAAATTACCTTGAACAACAACAAAAATTTCTTAAATTAACAGCGTTACGATATGTTCGAACATAATATAATGTTTGGCGCCGCTGGATTTGAATCAAAAAATCGACATTTTTCCATAAATAATTGCTGTTTTTACATGTAAATGTGACAACAATAATATTAAACAACAAAATAATACTAAAAGTCAACATTTTATTTTCAATTATTAACAACATTATCATTAAATAGAGCTATTATCGTAATTAAACTCATTTTCATGACATTGTTGTTAATAATCGAAAATGTAAACTTTTAATATTATTGTTGTCATTTAAATGTAAAATACAACAATTATTTATGGAAAAATGTCAATTTACATTAAAATGTATCGTAACGCTGTCATTTTAAGAAATTTTGTTGTCGCAATATGCGCATATTGTTGTTTTTGTTTGCAAAACTAAGATCAAAGTTGGCCAAAAAATTACAAAATATCGTAATTTAGCTCTATTTAATGACATTGTTGTTAATAATTGGATATAAAATGTAGACTTTTAATATTATTGTTATCACATTTAGATGTAAAAAACAACAACAATTGCTATAAAGACGTCAATTTACATTAAAATGTATCGCAACGCTGTCAATTTAAGAAATTTTGTTGTTGTTTTGTGCCAATTTTTATTACATTTAAAAGTTATTTACATGTAAAAGATATAATAATTGATGATAGCTAATGTAAAATCACATTAAAATGTAGTAAACTAACAAAATATGTGCACAACTTTTGTTGTTATTTTGACAAATTTTACTCAAAATTGGAAGAAAAGTTACAAAATATCGTAATTCAACTCTTTTTTATGACATTGTTGTTAATAATCGAAAATGTAGACTTTTAATATTATTGTTGTCATTTAAATGTAAAATACAACAATTATTTATAGAAAAATATCGATTTATATTAAAACAGATCGTAACGTTGCCAATTCTATGAAATATTTGAATATTGATCGCGCCCGCCGCTTTGAATATTGATCGCGCCACCGCATACGCGACGTTTATACACCCCTTTACCCTTTAAAATATTTGGCGCCGCGAAAATGTTGGCGCCGCCGCATAGTCCAAATCAAAAAATTTCGGATTCCTCACACCCAATTATCCCATAATCCACTTTAATCTCGAAAAATTTGCGCTCGCCGCATACTCGACGTTTATACAATTCCATAAAATACTTGGCGCCGCGAAAATTTTGGCGCCGCCTCATAGTCCGTCCGGATTAAAAAATTACCTTGAACAACAACAAAATTTCTTAAATTGACAGCGTTACGATATGTTCGAATATATTAGGTTGTAACATAATTATAGTCGCTTTTTTTCAAATGTTTGTAATTCTGTTTGTTTTAAACGGAATACTTTTAATCATATATCGTTGGAAAGGGGATGGTCTGGGCTTTCTGATGACATATGATTTGTTTTGTAAAATGTTTGTTAACGTTAAATATTTTGTTTAAAATGACAGACGATCGTGAGTGTGTGAGAGTGCTTTTACGCGAACGATTCAAAAATGGTGATAAAGCTGCTTGAAAAATTAACGAGATGTTTGGTCGTGATGTGATTACAAAGAGGCAAGCACAAAGATGGTTCAAAATGTTTCGCGAACGACTTACCAGCATCGAACACAAGTAAGGCGATGGGAGACCCATCAGCGCTATATCGAAGAGGAGCTTGGCTGGGAGCTGCTACCTCACCCGCCTTATTCGCCCGACATTGCGCCATCTGATTACCATGCGTTCAGGTCGTTAAAAAATTTTTTGCGCGAACGGCAATTCAAAAACGACGACGACCTCGAAAATGGGGTTCGCGAGTGGATCGAGCAGAAATCGGGTACGGACTTCTTCAAGCGAGGAATCCGCAAATTACCGAAGAGATGGATGACTGTGTGGTTGACTAATGGCGATTATTTGATCTCATGACTTTGTTTTACTCTAGCTTTAATTGCTGAAAGTTTAATAAAAAAAGCGACTATAATTATGTTACAACCTAATAATATAATGTTTGGCGCCGCTGGATTCAAAACAACATTCATAATTATTTATTTTTGCCGACTCTACAATTAGGCAGGTATTTAATTTTTCTTTCATTTCTTTTCTTTTTAAAGCTTTCCTAATTCTATCTTTTTCTTTTTGCTGTTCTTTCTCTTCCATTGTACGCTCAGCTCTATGTATTTTTGAACGCTGTGCGCTTGAAGAAACTTTTTTATTGCCGCAGCAAACATTTTCAATTTCAACGGAAGCGATCGACGCCTGAAGCGGATCGACTACGTCCTCATTAATGGAAGCGATCGACGCTTGAAGCGGATCGACTACGTCCATATTTTTAATTTCAATGGAAGCGATCGACGCCTGAAGCGGATCGACTACGTCCTCAATAAAACTCTTATCACACATTCCATGGATGTTTTGATAGTGGTCCCCCACTACGTCCTGAAGAGGACGGTTTGACGTAGACTCATTACGCGATTCCATTATTAGTTGCAAAAATTTGTCGAAAAAAATTTGACGAATGAAATTTTAAGAAGCAAAAATTTATGTTGCAAAAATGCCTGTAATCATTCCTGTAATTACAGTCATAATTATTATATTTGTTGTTTTTACGTTTTTACAATGTAAAAAATTTTGCGTTCTATTTGCTAAAAAATTGGCACAAAACAACAACAAAATTTCTTAAAATGACAGCGTTACGATACATTTTAATGTAAATTGACGTTTTTAAAGCAATTTTTGTTGTTTTTTTCATGTAAATGACAACAAAATAATATTAAAAGTTTACATTTTATTTTCAATTATTAACAACAAAGTCATTAAATAGTGCTAAATTACGATATTTTGTAACTTTTTGGCCAACTTTGATCTTAATTTTGCCAACAAAAACAACAATATGCGCATATTGCGACAACAAAATTTCTTAAAATGACAGCGTTACGATACATTTTAATGTAAATTGACGTTTTTAAAGTAATTTTTGTTGTTTCTTAAATGTAAATGCGACAACAATAATATTAAAAGTCTACATTTTATGTTCAATTATTAACAACAATATCATTAAATAAAGCCAAATAACGATATTTTGTAACTTTTTGGCCAATTTTGATCTTAATTTTGCAAAAAAAAACAACAATATGCACATATTGAGACAACAAAATTTCTTAGAATTTGCAACGTTACGATATGTTTCAATGTAAATCGACATTTTTATAGCAATCGTTATTGTTTTTTACATGTAAATGTGACAACAAAATAATGTTAAAAGTCTACATTTTATGTTCAATTATTAACAACAATGTTATTAGAATGTCATTGAAATGAGTGGAATTACGATACGCAGATTTTTCGTGACGGACGGACGGACAGAAAATAGCGCTTTAGTATAGGCTGACAAGAGAATTCTACGTCGATCTGTTCGCATCCAAAAAAGTTGTTCGTCTTGAAAAATTACGAGACGACGATGGAGAAATGCCACAAGTTCTGATATAGGAAGTAAGAGAAGCAATCAAAAGTCTCAAAAACGACAAAGCATCCGGACCTGACGGAATAACAAAAAGTATTAAAAGCTGGAGACTTCAAACTATGGAAGTTATTGGCAGAGCTATTCGATGAATGCTTAAAAAAAGAAGACGTGTCCGAACGCTGGAAAACTTCAAAAACAATAATTATACCGAAGAAGGGCGATAGAGAAGACTTAACAACTACAGACCGATAGCTCTATTACCAACTCATACAAAGTCTTCAAATATTGCTAAACAGGATTACATGGCAACTAGATGAGCAACAGCCTCGTGAACAAGCAAAATTCAGGAGCGGATTTTCGACGCTAGATCATCTACAAACCATCAATCAAGTACTGGAAAAGTGCAGAGAATGCCAAATTCAACTATAAAGGATGACAATAAAGTTCCCGTACTTTTTTGTTTATGCATTTTTGGCACTTATGCAATGTTTTTGTGTTATTTCTGTTAATTTTATTGAATTTCTTGTGCAATTTTGATCCAGAAAGTGCTTTATTCGTCTTGTTATTTTTAGTTGCGTTGAAGTTATAACACGTGAAAATGAACGTATCGCAGTTATCGAGTTGCACAAGGCAGAAATGAGGACGGCGGACATTATTCGAACGACAGGATACAAGAAGCAAACCGTCTACGATGCCGTGAAGCGTTACAAGAAGACTGATGGGGTCTCGGACCGTCCTCGGAGCGGCCGTCCATCCACCGCGGTCACTCCGCAGAACATCCAGAAGGTTCGGTGTCGAATTCAACGAAATCCGGAGCGCTCGATTCGAAAAATGGCCTGGCAGCTTGAAATCAATCGGGAAAGTATTCGAACCATCGTCAAAAGGAAGCTGAGACTCCGTAGCTACAAAATCGCTCGAGTCCACTTCTTGAATGAATTTATGAAAGCGAAGAGACTGCAGAAATGCCGTCGGATGCTTCGGTTGCTCGCTGGTGCTCGCTTGCAGAAGGTTCTTTTTACCGACGAAAAGATTTTCACCATCGAGCCCTTCCACAACCGTCAAAATCGCCGGCAGCTGCTCAAGAAGTGTCGGCAGAAAACTTCGGCAGCAAAAACCATTGGCCGTAGTCATTTTCCGGCCTCTGTCATGGTATGGGCCGGGATTTGCGCCACTGGGAAGACACCCCTGGTTTTCATTGAACGAAATGTGAAAATCAACGCCGCTAGCTATCAACAGCGGGTCCTCCGTGATGCACTGAAGCCGTGGGCGACGGAGCACTTCGGCCCGGGGGGATTCACGCTTCAACAGGACTGGGCACCGGCGCATTCCGCCAAATCAACGATCGCCGTCTGCGAGGAGCTCTTTCCCGGCTCTTGGGGCAAAGATGTTTGGCCGCCAAACTCACCGGATCTCAACCCCATGGACTACTGTCTGGTCCATCCTGGAGCAAAAAATCTCGGCTACACAACACGCAACAGTGGGGACGCTCAAAACGGCTTTGACGCGTGCCTGGGAAGAAATAACGGTTGAACAGTGTGCGAGCATCGTCGGCAACATTCGTAAGCGGCTGAAGAAATGTATTGAGGCCGACGGAGGCAATTTCGAGCAATTGTTGTAATTTTTTTTGTTTATTGTTTGTTATGGTTTTAATAAATGGTATTTACCGTTTAGTTAGTTTTATTTGATAATTTATGGAGCAGTTTTAAGCTGTTAAAGTATCCCAAAAAAGTACGGGAACTTTATTGTCACCCTGTGGTTCGTCGATTACGAAAAAGCCTTCGACTCAATAGAAATTAATGCCATCATAAATGCCCTCGCGCGCCAAGGAATACAACACAAGTACTTAAAAACACGAAAAGTACGGTATTTCTATCAACGAAGAAAAGCTTAACCATCTCAGATTTGCAGATGACATAGTCTTATTCGCACACGATGCAAAAACAGCTCAACTTATGTTGTAAGAGTTGAATAATGCAAGCACAGCCGTCGGACTACGAATAAACCGGGCAAAAACACAGACAATGTGCAACAATCAAAAAACTGAATTATAATATTAAGGAAATAAGCCGTTTTCTCCTTTCGAGCAATTATAAAATGCGCCAACGTCAAAGTTTTTTTTTCAAATTTAGGGGTAATCGAGGACGGCGCATCTGATGTATATAGTGGCTATAGTCGAAAAAAAATTTTTTGTACCTAATGATCCAAAATAGGGTTTTTTTAGGGTTTTTTTCACTTTAATCCTATTTTTGGGGGGGGGGATTAAAGTTGGAATAGAGCTTTGCGATATTAGAAAGGGCACATCTTTGAAGAATTCTCTACATGAACCGTGAAAAAACTTTTTGATTTGGTTCCTTTTAGGACATGATGTGCTGTTTACTAACTTTTTTGATTTGGAGTCCCAAAATTCAAAATGTTTTCACTTTGAGGCTATTTTTGATAGGAATAGAGTTGGAATTGAGCTTTGCGATATTAAAAGGGTACATCTTTGAGGAATTCTCTACATGAATCGTAAAATAATTTTTTGATTTGGTTCCTCCTAGGACCCGATGTGCTGTTTAGAAACTTTTTTGATTTGGGGTCCCAAAATTCAAAAAAATCCAAAATGTTTAATTTGTATGTATAAATAGTGTCATATGGGGTTATCGAAGTCGGAGATTACGATTTTGATATTGGTTTTTTGTAATTTTAACTTTAAGGATCCAAAGTGGTCCTAAATAGAATCCCAACTTTGAAAATGTTTAATTTGTATGTAAGAATAGTGTTATATGGGTAAATCGAGGTGGGGGATTACGAATTTGATATTGGTTTTTTGTAATTTTGTGTTTCAAGGATCCCAAGTGGTCCTAAACAGAGTCCCAAATTTAAATTTGCTATTTTTGTATGCGTGAATAGTGGTCGGATTGAGCTAAAATTGCTCAAAAATGCTTAAAATGGTCTTAGAACACCATTTTGAGTGTTTTGGAGCAAGTCTGAAAAAAAAAATTTTTAACCATTTTCCTTTTGGTAATTTTCAAAATTTTCGTTTTTCTCCAGTATCTCGAAATGTGTAAGAGATACTGTAACGGTTATATAAGATCATAAGTAGAACTCACGATGACGTGTCGAATAAGTATATTTGCGTCGAGATTGATCACGCGGTTGGCGCGCTATGAAGCGCGCAAATTTTGGTCAATTTTTGGTATTCGCGCTGGATTTTCGAGTTGCGCGCGCAACTTTTTTTGCAAAATTTTTATCGCATCACATCGGGCGCATCTAGATCCATCATATAAGCTTTAAAGCAAGTCGATTGGCCGTCTCCATCCCGAGATATGGTCGAAAATGTGAAAATTCAAAATTTCGGTCACCTCTTTTTTTTGGTCCAAATTTGGCCGTTGGGCTCGCCGATATGGGTTTGGTCGAAAATGGTCAATAGTATAGTATTATATGGGGTTATTTATGTCGAGGATCACGAATTCGATTTTTGTGTAAAATATGTGTGGAGGGTCCTAATGGACCTCAATAGGGTCCCAAATTCTCAATTGTTAAATATGTTTGTATAAATATATTATCAGGGTGCAATCGAGTTCGGGCAGCTTAGATTTGAAGAAGACATCAAAGTGAAGGTCCTGTGAGGGTTCTGGCCGTTCGGGGTCCCAAAATTTCAATTGCTCAATTTTTATGTGTAAATAATGTTTTATGGAGTAATTGGGGTCGGGAATTTCAGATTTGTTGTCCAATTGATCCAGCGATGGTCCTAAATAGTGTCCAAACTTTTGTGAAAACGACGAACCACTTGCACAGCTCGTCCCAACACCGATACAAGTTTGATTTTCGGATGCTTTTTTTTGATTTTTTCAAAATTTTTATACACATACCGTATCCCATAGAATTTCTACCGTATCCTATAGAATTTATACCATACAACAAGATAAAAAATTCGAGTAAAATCAACTTGAAATAATGTATTAATTTAAATGTGCGTTATGTTTTATGATTCAATTTTTATTATTTACTTTAAAGACCAACAACAAACAATTCAATTAATTTAACTGTTTACAAAACATTGTATTCACTAGCATTATCCCAAATATGAACTAGTGTAGAATGTTTATCCACAAAAAATTCCAAAAATATTCATTTTATAAAATAATCAATAGCGAGGGCGTGTCGATCTGAATCCACGTCCGAGCGCGGCGCTCGTTTGTGCGGGATTGCCCCACGCGTTACGCTTTCCGTCCGGATTATAGCGACTGCATTGCTGAAAAATTTTTTGGATAAAATTACTTTGAGACAAGAGTAATTTTAAAAAATATTCAAAGTTTTTCAACAATATATTTGAAGAGCAATATTAAAAAACAGCTACGAGATCCATCGAAGACCGTTGATAAATTTCGCAATATGAAAGTGTAAACCTGATAAGTGGTTCGTCGTCCTTTTCCATCGCCCTGTCTATCCTGGCCACCGGTACCGGTCGCGCCACGCTGAGCGTACCAATCCCGTCCTCCCGGACCCATGTAGCCAACACGGCCAGTGCGAGGTTCCATTGACTGGAAACAAAAAAGAATAATACTTGCATCGTAACATTTTTTTGTTCATTTTTTGCATTTTTAAACATGAATTACAAACCTGCTCGTTGTTATCGATGAGCTGACTGAGCTTATCTGCCAAGTTTAGTGCCAAAAGTTGCAGACGAGAGGGCTCGACACGATGCATGATTAGACAATCCGTTGGCTCATCCAATGTTGCGCTCAATTCCTCTTGAATAATCATTTTGCTGAAAATAGGAAGTGTATAATGCAATTATATTTTGAAAAAAAATCATTAAAAACTAGTGATTAAAAACTGATGATTGAAAAAAAGATTATGAACCTAATGATGGCATATACGCGCACCTTTGCCAACTCGAAAAGCTCGCACAACGTTTTCAGTGAGACGGTTTCGTAAACGGTCGAATACATAAGCAAATATGTGCGTAATGTATCCTCTTGAATACGCGTGACAACCATGGATTTGACCGCTTCGGTATTACGGAAAAGATTCCATACCTGAAAAAGAAAAATATGAGAAACAATTCGGTCCATAATAGAGATAAAATTTAAAAATGAAATGACTTTTGCATTCATTTTGTCATTGATAATGTAGTCGCGACACTTCAGCCAGTCGCCCTTGAGCATTGCGCGGGATGCGGCGACAACATGCTCACGCGTGTTCTCCGGCGGACCGATAAGCGCCGCCTTCTCGGAGAATTTCAGCTGATAGTGAAAAGAGCGCGAAAGCAGATGACGCCTCAAATCATACTCATGGCAGGCGATATTCGGAATTTCGAGCAGCATGGAACAAATCAAATATACGCACTCCATCAATTCCAAATTAATATGCATATGATAAGGCACTTGAAGAGCGCGCTCCTTTAAATCCTATAACAAGGAATCGATTCCGGATTGAAGATCATATTTTTCAAAAGTACAAAAAATATCAATTTCCTTTGTGTATTGTCAAATAATAATAGGCCCAAAAAAATGAGACCTGTTCCGGCGTTTTATCGATTTGCCGTGGTGGAATTCCTTGAGCAAGAAGCTCTTTTGCGCGTTGAGTGTTCTGAATCTCGGAAAGACCTTGATGCGCTTCACGAATGAAACCGTGGCGAAAGGCGCACAAGCCCAACTGACAAATAGTACGATTGTAGAGAACCTTAACAAATAAAAATTTGAGCACAAAAATAAGGACTAAAAAATGTGTGCATTAATTAATGAACTTAAGATGTTTATTCGTGCTAATCGAACCTGTGTGCTAGCGTCGGAGTGGTCAACAATCGCCTGCATGTGTGACATGAGCATACAATTCTTCGCCTCCTGCCAGCGGTCATGAATAGCGTAGTGGTAGATTTGGCACAACATGGCGCGCTGACGCTGCTGCATCGTTTCCGCGCCCATCGCATAAATCACCTTACACAAACTGTTCATCAGCTCGCACGTGTCCTCAGATGGCGAATACTAGAAGAATCATTTTTTACAATTTTTTTAAAATAAAAACTTAGCACATTTTATGAAAAAGTTTTTTCTAAGCTATAATTCTAATTTAATTTAATGTTGATAACGAACCATACAAAGAATTGGCGTTAACAAAAATAACAGACATAGAATTTAACGGTTATGATGTTTCCAAAATACTTAAAAAGCTCCCTAAGAAGAATCACCCGATTCTATTTCTTTTAACCTGCTTAAAGAATGCAAAGACAGTCTCTCGACAATAATTACTACTTTTTTCAGAGTTATTTTAGATGAAAGAAAGATCCCAGAAATATGGAAGACATCTTATGTTATTCCTGTCTTTAAGAAAGAAGACAAATCTGACCCGAAAAATTACCGGCCTATTTCACATACTTGCACATTATGCCGAATCTTTAAAAAAATTCTTGCCAAAAAAATCACCGAATTCCTACATGAACATAATTTTTAACAATTTGGTTTTCTTAGCAATAGATCAACTACGACCCTCAATGAATGATTGGTACAATGCTTTGCAAAATAAATCCTGCACTGACATCATTTATATTGATTTTGCAAAAGCTTTTGATACAGTAAATCATAATTTTCTTCTTTTTAAAATAAAACAAATAGGTATAGACGGGAAAATATTTGACTTTATAAAAAATTTTCTCTTGAATAGATCTTTCCAGGTAAAAATTGGTGAAAATTTATCAAAAGCTATGCCAGTGAAATCAGGGGTACCTCAAAGAAGCGTTTTGGGTCCACTTTTATTTCTGATATACATCAATGACTTACCAATGCATTTACCTAAAAAAGTTAAAATCAAAATATTTGCTTATGATGTTAAACTTTATATTAATCATAACAATGACCATAATGTTAGTAATCTAAAAAACGCCTTATCATCATTAGAGATATGGGCCAAGAAATGGAAATTACAAATAGCACCCAATAAATGTTTTGCCTTATATCTTGGCAAAAACAACAAAAATAATAATAAATATTTTCTTAATGATGTTGAAATTCCAACATCAGAAAATGTTAAAGATCTTGGGATAACTATAGATAATAAACTAAAATTTTCACTACATATCGGGAATATTACAAGAATAGCTTATCATAAACTAAACCAGATCTTACGTATTCTTAAAACCCGTGACATTAAAGTTTTAGTTCAAGCTTATAAAACCTATGTTAAGCCTCAATTGGAATATGCGGTTGAAATATGGAATCCACCTAACAATTTTGAAATAAATAGAATTGAAAAAGTATAATTATTTATCGAGTTTTTAAAAAAATTAAAATGATCAAAAAAATTAAATATGAAGGACTTAAAATATGTAATTTACAAGACCTTAAAAGTAGACGTACTTTACGCGATTTAATCATGGTATATAAAATTCTGACGACTCATTCAACACACCTTGATCCCTAGATGTACTTCCAAAAAAATATTATAAGTAATAGAAGGGCACTATTATTGCAAAATCAAAATACCTCTGCTAAAAATCACAATTTTTTGGTCTATTCTCTAAACGACTTGTTAAAGCGGGAATCCCCAAAACCCAGGCTTATGGCGAGGAAGTGATTTATGAATAATTGTATTTCTTTTTTTTCTTTCCTTATTGTTATAATTAAACCAAAATTTTTATTGACTTTATTGACATTATTATCATTGTAATTTTGCCGTATTATGACAACGTTAGTATAACTATTGTACCTGTTTGTCCAATAAATTATATTATATTATATATTTTATGAAAAAGTTTTTTCTAAGCTATAATTCTAATTTAATCTATTCCTAAAATAAATAAATATTATTTAGAAATCGAATAAAACCTTGTAATAAAGATGTTCAATGTGAAGCATATAAATAATAATGACTTCATTGGTGTCGAAAACATTCGAACTCCTTCGACTATCCACATAGCATTGCGCCTTTTTAATCAAGTCGTATAGGACTTTTTCACCTTTTAACCTAAAAAATCCAATATTAAGAGAAAAACGATTGAAAAAAAAATATTTCATCGTTTTTTGACATTGCAATTTGAAGTTAAAATTAAAAAAACCTACTTTTCAATGTAATCAGTGCTATGGCAATCAGTGTTCTGATAAATTTTCGTCAATTCGTCCGACAAACGCTTCACCATCAAAATCGGAGAGCCGTGAATTGTCAATGGAGCGTTCAAGTCCTAAAAGCTCAAAATAAATGTACCCTAATTTCGCGTGTATAAGCCACCGGGTGTTTTGAGCCAAATTTAAATTGGCGCCAATGAGTTCATTTTGTTGTATCGAATCCGTTGGGGTCGAAATTTTGTGTCCACTTTTGTGAAACCAAAATAAAGGCGGGCACAAAATTTGGACCCCAACGGATTCGATACGAACAGAATGAACTCATTGGCGCCAATTTAAATTTGGCTCACGCGAAATTATTTTAGTGAAAGGCACATACGTGCATAATTTTCAATAAAAATAGTTACCATAAGATTTTCCTCGTCCTCATTAACAAGAATAGAAATGATGACGTTAGAGTTTTCAAGCAACAAATTGAAAAATCCATCTATGGTTTCCACTGTTCTAAAAATAATGGAAAAAGACTTAGAAAATTCAAAGAGAAAGTATATATTGAATATTGTCAAATAGAGTTAAAAAAGGCATACATTCGAATACAGTACGATTCTAGTTAAAATTCCATAGTGAAATAATTGTCAAAAAATAAAAATAAAAATCTGATTCGTTATTTGATCTAATAATATTCGTTTTACTTGTTATGTTAAATTAAAGCCTAATAGAAACACGATAACTAATTATTTTACATTATTATAACTATTATCCCTAGAAAATTATACTTAGAAAAATTAATGTGCATTAAAAAAGGTAATCACTTTAGCCATGAGTTGAATTCCATGGCGTCACTGATGCGCGTGTTCAACTCGAAAAGGGCAGAGATAATGAAGGCGAGAATTTTCCCCAACACGCCGACGCCCATGTTGTGTTCGTCGGCAATTTTGTAGAGCTCTTGCAAATTGCGCACGTGAATCTTGCGATTTGTGGACTTGCGGCCGCGATTGGAGTTGATTTCGACCAATTTCTTGAGAACCATCTGTAAAATAAACATTTTTTTCCTCTCACAATTTCACAAATAATATAAATTAGATTAAAAAAGCTTTTGAGTGGGAAATTTTTAACTCGGGAATTAGAATTAGACAAATTTAAGCAAAATGTTTTTTCGTTATTTTCAACAAGTATAAAAGGATCAAACAAACTTCGAGATTGATCTCAGCCTTTGAGTGAAAGAGTGGCTTTTGTGCATCGTCCTTGTGCGTAATCTTCTTCCAGCCCTCTTCGTTTTCGTCATCTTCCTCGGTTTCGACCTTTTGCTTGGTCTCACGATGACGGCGTTCCTTCTCCTTCGTTTTTGACTTGCCCGGCTTATCCTTCCTGCAAGAAACAAACAACTTATCGATAAAACTATGCCTCATATTAAAACTCTTTTTTTCTTTACTTCAAAAAAAATTTTCGAAGATCCTCCATCTGCTTGCCTTCAAAATCAATGTCAGATTCCGAGGAAGTATCCGACGAGTCGCTGTCCCAGTCGCTTTCGCTATCCTCGTCCAAATCCTTATCGCGCTTCTTTTTAGCTTTGGTTAGCGCGGCCGCAACGGGTAGCTGCAGACGTTCCGACTCTTTTGCCACACTTTCCTAAAACGTAAGCAATTAAATTTGTTATAAGTTTATTACAAAAACTAAAATTTACAATTTCATCGTCATCATCTTCAGCAGCTCCACTTGAGTAGCCAATCGGATCAGGGCCCTCTCGATAAGTGTTAACTTCGCTTTCATAATCCTTAATATATTTGCGAACCTTTTGACGGAGCGAAGCCAAATTTTTTGAATTGACTTTAGACATGACCTAAAATAATAAATTGAAAATAATCCAAAAATCATAATGATAATTCGCTAAATTTACCCTTCGCGCCTCTTTATCATCCCAAAGATCATTGACAAAGTCCTGAACTTCGGCCAAATAGCGAATGTAAAAGCGAGGTATCGTAAGCCCCTCGCGAGCAATAATTGTCTTGACTTTTTCATAAAGACGGCACAACGTTTCGAACGCTAAAAACTCGTGAAAATAAATATTCAATTTTAAAAAATGTAAAAATAAGTAATTTAAAAGAAAATTAATTTAGAATTTTTATTAAATTACATATGAAAAAAAACTTACAAGCCAAAAGCGACGTAACATCCTTAATTTTGCGAGCGTTACGCGCCAAACGAATTTGTTCCTTCAACTCATCGTACATTTTATCCTTTGAGGCGCGAACGACGCGCTTTGGGCGCTCATCATCGCTGTCGCTCGGATAGGCAAAATCACGCACTCTATAAATTTATTTATTCTCTTCAATAAGAAAATTTTTCCTTCTATTTTGCAAATGTTTCATATATTTTAACAACGTACTTAATCTTATTTATAAAAAAACGAATACGCGTGTATAAGATCGGATATTTTAAGACAAATTCAAATTGAGTTCATTCTGTTGCATTGGATCTAAGCGAGTCCGTTGTACTCACTTTTATGAAACTGAAACGAAAGCGCGCACAAAATTTGGACCTCAACGGATCCGATATAACAGAATGAACTCATTGGCGCCAATTTAAATTTGACTCAAAACACTATACATGCGAAATTAGAGTAATTCTAAAGAATTAAATTATATTAATCTATATTTAAAAATAAAATTACAAATGTTTTTGCGGAGCAACACGTTGCGGAACATCAACGGATTCCTCGCTATCCGACGAGTCAGAACTCGAAACAGCTCCTTTAAAAAACTTCGACATGTTTCAAATAATGTGATTCAAGCCGGGCTAAAATAATTCGATATACATACAATGATAATAAATTTTCAAAAAGTGAGATTTGTAGGGCAAAAAGCAAGTTAAAAACAACAGGTTAAAAAGCATCAAGGATATACCCAATCTAATAATATCACTTTTGTTAGGGTGAAGAATGAACGTTCCGAAAAAGGTGCAAAAATTTTTGGAATAATGCATTTTTATTCGTTGTAAAATGAAAAAATTTTGAACTTTTGACTATTTTTTTTACCGTATAAATATACTACCTAATTAAAAAATTTTTTTTTTTGATAAATTTGTACATTCATGTACATCTTTCATATTTAAACACATACAGTCGCGGACAAAACATAGGCAAAATTTTTCACTTTTTTGTTTTTTTAATTTTTCCATCAAAATCAGAAACTCCTGAAGGAAGCCAAATATGCCATTTTATAGAGGATTTTCTTAGCTACGAAACCATCTTACTTACTTTCGAAATAACTTTTATTAACAAAACCTAATAATGTATTAACCAAAATCACTTCAAAATTCCATCGGACAAAACATAGGCAAAAAATTTTATTTGGGTTTTAAACCCATCCAAAATGATTTTTCGATTTCGATAAATCTATTTCTGTTTGGTTCACACATTTTTAACTATTCAAAATGGCACCTCCACGCGTTGATCGTCGAATGGAGTCTTTAATCGTCCGACTGAGGGATGACAATGGAACGACATGGAATGACATTTCGGACCACGTGAAGCTGAACCCGGGAACGTGTTTTAAGATCTATCGACGAGTGAAGAACCCAAAGGAGCTAAATAAAAGCGGTCGACCTCGAAAAACGGATGAAAGGTAAATTGAAATTTTGTTTTCTTGGCAAATTCGCTTTAAAATCGGTAAAAACAGAAGGTTTTTTGTTAAGGTAAGAGTACACTTTCAGAACCGACAGAAGGATTGCGCGCAAGTCGTCGGAAAATCTTCATTTGACAGCGCCAATGCTCAAATCTGAATTGAAACTAGCAAATGTGAGCTCCAGGACCGTTCAACGTTCACCTACTGTGAAGTTCGGAGGAGGTAACATTATGGTTTGGGGATCGTTCTCATAGCACGGCGTTGGTCCGCTTCATCGTATACACGATAAAATTGATCAAATTCAGTACTGCATTAAACAAATTTGCAAATCTGGCTCGTTCAAAAGAGTTTCTGTTGAAGGTGAAATGCTCGTATTTAATAACCATCGCATGTTACATGGCCGATTAGCTTATGATGAGAAAACGACAACACGTCATTTAAAAGGGTGCTACCTTGATTTGGAACAGTTTGAAAGCAAATACTCGGTCTTATCACGAATGGGTTTTGCCAGCGAATGTCGTGCTCGGGTCGCAACGAAATCTTCAAATAATGCTATTACTGTCAATGCAACTGCGACTGGAGCGAACGCTCCTGTTTTTAAATCGACTATTGCAAAAACTGGCTCATCGAAAAATGGTGGAAACGTGAGCCAATTCTCAACAAGCGCCTCACTACGTAAACGCAGCCTGCATTTGGAATAAAAATTATTAATTCCTATTTTTTAGAATTTTCCATATCGAAATCAATTACATGTAATGAAAAATATGTTAAAGACGATATCACGCCAGAAGTTGATGTTGGTTACGAATGCTACAACACAGCCTTCATACAACGTGCCATAGCAACGCATACAACTTCGGAAGAGCTTAAATTAGATACATATTATTCTGATGGTAGTAATCTTCATGCTGTTATTGAAGCCGGTCGACTATCATTTACATGTCTTGATAACGGCACTACAGCAGAATGTTTGCAGAATGTTTAATTGGACCTTCAGTGATAATATACTCATGCAGTTTCGAAGTAAGCTATTTAGCCTAGTCCAATATAGTTTCAAACGTTTTGGCGATGGGCGGCATTTTTTGTCAATTTTCAATTTATCATAACTTTTTAAATTTTGTACCATTTGACCTAATTTTTAATATTTACTTAATTCTACATATACTTAAAAAAAGGCTTCATGAATATTGGAATAAATAGTATTTCTAAGATAGTGAAAATCGAGCCATTTCGATTTTTTTCGACAAAAATCTACAATAGATTTTTGTGAGCGCTGGGATCAGACTTCAATGCCAATTTCGGAATTTATACAAATACTTAAACGTGTATTGCAGCGAAAACCTTACAGGCATTTTCGCGATGGAAAACATCCAAAACTTGATGTTGTTATTAATCAAAATAAATAGTCTTGCAATCAGTAAAATTAATGTATGTATGTATTTTATTTGGAGAAAAAATAATAAAAATAATAAAAATATTTTATTAAACAAAATCAATGTTAATTAAATAGTATTGAATGTGATTTCATGTTTCATACATTAAACATGAATATATTAGGTGTACAAATGTATGAAAGTTCGTTTTACTTTGTCTAATATTTTTTCAGGAATAAACTTTTTTTCAAAACATTTGTTTGTATCTATCTTGTAGAGTGTTTAAAGCGTTATCTAATGCTTCTTGAATTTTTAAAAAAGGTTTGCATATAAAATTTTAGGACAATTTTACAGATGACCACCGAAGCGCCAACAAAAGACCATTTGCGGGAAGTTCTCTTATTCATGTTTAACTGGAAGAAAAGTGCCGCCGATTCTCATAAAATGATTGCTGAAGTTTATGGCAAAGATACGATCATTGCCAGAGCCTGTCAGAAGTGGTTTATGAGGTTCAGAGAAGGCGATTTTGACCTGAGCAACAAAGACTGCGTATGGTGGGATTACAATTGTATTATGAACTTCTCAAACCTGGCGAAACTGTTACGGCTATAAAGAGCAATTAATCAATCTGAACAGAGAAGTTGCCACCAAACGACCAGAATGGGCCAATATTGCTTCACGACAACGCCAGACCTTATGTTGCAGAACCGGTCATAAATGCCATAAAAAAACTGAAATGGGAAATTTTACCCCACTCGCCCTATTCTCCTGACATCGCTTCGTCGGATTCACTTATTTCGATCAATGGCTCACGGATTGGCGGAGTAGAAGTTTACAAAACAAGAAGTGCGAAAGTGGCTTGAATGGATTGCGTTGATGAATGGATTGCGTCGAAACAACCGAAGTTTTTTTTAATGGAATCCATAAGTTGCCCATAAATTGGAATAATGTTGTTGTTAATAATGGTTGTTATTGTTAATAAAAGTTTAATTGAAAATTTTTTGGAATTTTAATTTTTTGAATCGTAAAAAAACGAACTTTCATATTTGTACACTAAATATATTTGAACGTGTATTGCAGCGAAAATCTAATAACTACATACATTTCATCCAACAACTTTCAACTTATCAATCATATTGTTAGAATATTTTTTTGTTAAATGAATAAATAATTGAAATTAAAAATAAATGACAATTAGTTGTATTGTAAAAAATTATCCTTTTAACGGGATAAAAAATCATTACCCAATTCAAAAAAGGCTCAAAGCTTTTTAAGAATTAAAATGTGTAATTTCTACTTTAAAAAATTTAATCAGCAGAATCATCTTCATCATAAAATGTTTTTATTGTACAGCAGATTGTTTGCTGAAAAAATGTACTTGCTTCACAATGCGAGTCGTGAGGGCAGTCGCTGTTATACTGACAAGAAATCGGCTTGAGCATATCCCGTTTATAAACAACCATCTTTGCATTTTCGGTTGAACAAAAAAGTTTCCAATCACTCATTTCGTCCAAATCGTCTTGTTTTTGTCTTTGTCCTTTTTCTTTATGTACTATTGCTTCTAAATCATGAGATGCTAAGGTAGAATTAGCAGTAAAATTATATGCCAAATAAAATTCATACCTTTAATAATTTATATAACAGGTACTTTCCGGTTATCGGATCCCCAAAAAAAATTTTTTTAAATGACTTTTTTTAGGTTTCTGGCACGAGGAATTCGATTTAATGATGTTTCTCATTGATTTTGTTGTTTTTGTGCAGTTTTTAACACTTTCGAGACATAATTTTATAACATAATTTCTAACAAGTAGTTAACATAACAACGATAAATAATTAATAATTAGACGGGCCAAAATTCGGCGATGTCTTGCAAAATGAAGATGAAAGGATCGCTTAGAAAATGTTAAAAATTGCACAAATACAACAAAATCAGTGAGAAACATCATTAAATTCGAATTCCTCGTGCCATAAAACCTAAAAAAGTCATTTAATTTAGGGGGTCCCATAACCAAAAAGTACCATATAACTTTTTATGCATACTTTCTTTATCAGCAAAATCCGGCTTTTTTTCGATTGATATCATTTCGTTTTTATGGACTTCTTTTGGTTTTTTTGTGGTGAAAATATATTTAGAACTTATGTTTATAGCATGCGGCTTGTTAAAATTCAACTGTGTCTTTTCTGAATTTGCCGGCGATAAAGATGTTCTCCCATTTAAATTAATTTTTGATTCACGTTGGCTTTGATCAGCTTCTTTATTATAAATACGATTTGAATTTCTTTCATTTGCTTTATTTTTATATTTTACCGTTGTGTTTTTATTCAAATTGTCTTTTCTATTATTATTTTCATCCATTCGTTTCATTGAAATTGACGTTTGCATCCGATCACTTACTATCTTTAAATCAATATTATTATTGAATCTGTTACAATACGCAGTGCAATCTTGAATTGAATTGAAGCGATTATCGTTGCCACCACAACCGAGAAATTCAAAGCGATTACACACACCACTTTTTACATTAAAATAATATGCTATTTGAAGTGGTGCACCAATACAGCTTATACCTCGATCTTGAGGCTGATTGCATACATTTTCTGTAATAAGTACATTTTTCTATTTTTTGATTTTACAAAAAATATTAGTAAATAAAATTTACATGAAAAAAATATCAATCATTTTATTAATCATTTTTACTCCCAAACCTTTAATAGGACAACATAAAGTTGAGTTGAAACGTGCAATGCATTCATAATTACTAGGACAGATGCCATAATTTGAATTGCCGGCATTATTATATTTATTTAGAGAGGCGCAACGCAATGCCTTCCCATTTTCGTCTGTAAGGCCTTTACCTTGTTCACAAAATCCTATAAAAACTGATTACTATAAATTAAAATAGCAAATAATATTTTACCTGCCATTGGATCATAGCTACAACAAACGCCAGTGGCGTGGCGACAAAAATATCCATCTGGACATCCATTTGATGAGTCACAGCGGGTCGGAGAAAGACGTGGAACAAAAGACATTAGGGCCCCACTATTTCCATTACCACAATCTAGAGTAAAATCATTTATGCTTTGTTTTTAGAATTAGCCATTTCATGCATAATATTAGAAAAGTTCTAGATACATAGTATAGTTAAAAATTACAGGTAATATATCCACAACAAACACCAGCAAGCGCATTACAATAGAAGCCTGGCGGGCAGCTTCCAAATATATCCCTTGAATCACATGTTAAAAATTGATCATTTTTAGAGCCATTTGATTCGTTTAGCTAAAATTGATTATACATTCATTTAGTATTTAAAAAAAAATTAAGTGAAAAAGGAATAAAAAGAATTTTTTTAAAACTAACGATGAATGGCTGCTCCTCTTGCGGACACATTTTATTTTTTTCTTCTTTATATCCCCGAAAACTTAATTCATTTATATTCTTTTTATTAATACTTAGAACGTTATAAGGCGGCGAATTTTTATGAGCTGACTCGATCGGTTGAATATTTCCAATACCAGCTTTTGATGATTCTTTCTTTTTATTGATATGCCATATATATTGTGGCATGCGAATTTTAAGAGAGGTCAAATATCCTTGTTCTTGAACATTCTCGTTTTCTTTATTTTCCAATTTTTTAATGTAATCTTTTCTATTTGATCGACCATTTTTGCCATTAAAAATTTTATTTTGGTTTAAATTTTGTAAATGCGTATCGGCTATGAATTTATTATCCATTGAAATATCCTTTCTCAGATTTGATTTATCATTTATAACGTTTAAATTATACAGTCCTATTGATGGAATTTTTCTCTGACGATTTATTGAATTTTCCCAGTTTAAAATTGGTCTCCTCCAAGAAGGTACCACTAAAAAATCAGCATCATTTGTTAATCCTTTTTTATATTTACCATCTTCTGTTTCCACATATGGACGTTTTATATATGGAAATTTTGAATTTGTCATATCTTCTTTTGTAATCATTTTTTCGTCTATATTTCGATTTTGGTAAAGGTTAGTCGGTTCCGATCGATTACGATTAAATATGATTAAATCATGCGTCATATTCGGAATAAAATACGTTCGTTCATTGTGCAATATCCATGGCTCAACTGACATTAATTTTGGATCATCTACACCAACTTCAGAATTCAAAAATCTCTCTCCTAACTAAAAATCATTATTAATGTTATTATTGAAATTAATTTCCTCAAATAACAAATTTTGTTTGAAATATACACGAACCGCATTTTTGTTTGTATACGTTTCAACATATTTTACGTCATCGCCTGTATATATGTCATCATCTAAGAATAAAGCTTCAGTAATTATGTTATTTTTGTTTACATCGTGGACCAAATATTATAAAGTCGTTTTTGGCACAACTCATCTATAAATATCAGGCTGGAAAGAAATTTTCTTTACACTTAAGACAAATTTTTTTTTCCTACTGAAATATTTTTAAGTCTGTTGAATGATCGAATCTTTTAGAACTTTCCATGCGCTTCTCACCTGGATATAAGGATGCTGCAGCATTGCAACTAGCTATGACTTTAATTAACAAACAACAAATTCGGGCACTCATCTTCTACAAGTGGGGCCTTGGTAATAGCGCAATAGCCGCAGCTGGAAAAATGTGCGATATTATCGGGCCTGACACTGTTACCCATACGACTGTTAATACTTGGTTCAGTCGCTTTCGAGAAGGAAATAAGGCACTCGACGACAAGCCCATCTGACCTCGACGACTAACTATGAATTTATGGAATCAGAATCAGAGGAGTGTGGCAGCTACCGTTTACGCGGATCAGCTCCAAAAATTGGCTAAAACAGTTCGAGAAAAGCGCCGAAGTCTACCTCCTATACGATGACGCTAGTCTTCACATCACTCGCCAGAAATTGATGGAGCTTGGCTGGAATACAGTACCACATAAACAATATTCGCCTGACATTGCGCCATCCGACTACCATTTATTCTTTGCTCTAGAGCACCACATGCGCGATAAAACCTTCGTCAATATCGACCAGCTGAAAATGGAGGTCCAAAACTTTTTCGACCTACAGAAAACGAAATTCTGAAAGAAAGGGATTAATGATTTGTCCAATCGTTGGGCGAAGGTCTTGAGTGATAATGGTGATTATATTATAGATTGATATTGATTATTAATAAGGTTATGAAAAAAATAAAAATGAGGTATTAGGGGTAAAGAAAATTTCTTTCCAGCATAATAAAAAACCATATATTTCTTCAAAATGTGTTTGTCCTTTTGCAAGTTGACTTCAATCTATTAGTGTCCAATTTTTTGAAAATTTCATTTTTGCAGAATTTTTTATGCTAAATCCGATGACACAATTCCCATTTTGATTAAACTTTATTTTTTTTAAATTTTTTACTTTTGTCAAATACCCCCATTTTCGAGGTTGAAATAAAAAAGGGACATTTGTGTAAAGTTACAAAAGTGTAACATATTTTGAAGGTGTATCCCATTTTTTTATTTCCGCCATTGTATGTTTTGCTAGAAAACTGAAATACTTACATATTATACATATACATATGTAATAAATTTTTAATGTAATACATATATATGTTGCAGACGAAGTTTACAATCAACCTGAACTATACTTCAGCAAACTTTTTTCAGCCGAAGTATGCCAAATTGGCTGGCCTAATTTACGATTTTTCAATAAAATTTTATTTCCTTGTCGACATTTATTACGTTTAATGTTAATTTGCATTTAATGTTAATTTTCTCAAATATTATGATTGTAGTTATTTTTAATTTAGATGTTACAATTATTATTTGAATCCAAATTTGATGAATAAAGATCCAAAAAATCATTATAAATATTTTCATATGAGGTTCGAATTCGATTCTTCAATCAAAATTCTTTGACTCATGAATAACGAAATTGACCAACGCATGGATCTAATCAGAATTTTCACTGAAAAAAGCAAAAGTTTATAAGATCTGAATTATTCGAAATTCTGCACGAATGTCACACACAATGTTACTTGGTCATGCCCGACGAAATGTAATTTATAATACCGAGTTTAACAAGTACTATGGTTAATCAAAGTAATTTTTTAAATGAGAGAACGTTGCAAAACACGAAATTACTCTAAGCACGGCCATTAGATTGCAACCTATAAGGGATCATTCTCAGAGCCAAATCACTAATTGTGGCCGAACATTTGTTACCAAACGCTGCAGCTGCAAAAGATCTTAACGATTCTGTAATAATAAATGCCACTCGAGTTAGACTAATCACTTTGGCTGAAATAAGTCCGCCGAAGTATAGTTTGGCTAGTCCAAGTATACTTCAGTTAAAATAAGTTCGCTGAAGTATCCTTCGAATGATTATAAACTTCAGCTGCAACATATACACATACATATATGTGTACGTGATACGTGAATATGTGTGTAAATGCAAAATTAAAAAAATTAAAAAAAAGTGCAATATTAATTCCAATTTTTAATTGTTAAAGTTAAAATATATATTATTTATGTAATTATGTTTGAAAATTTACATTTATTGTTATCAAATTCATTAGAAGAATGTATTTCCGGTAGTAAAGTAATGCCATTATTTTTGGTTTCATTTGAAGCTGATTGCAAGGAAACACATGTTTGATGTGCAAAATCGAAACGCGTATTTTGTTGCGTACACTTTAAAGTCAAATATCTTCTAGAAATGTGGAAATTAGATGTGGAAAATAATAATACATATATCTAATATTTTATGATAAAAGTATCATTGAGAGATTTCGCAAAATTCCGATTAGGGCATATCTTTTATGCCGATATCCAATCTCCAAAAATGGCCGAAATTTTTGTAAATTTTGAAATTAATCAGCTGTCCCGTTTATCATTCGAAAAATTTTTTTTTCAAATTTAACTATTGACTCCGATTTTTTCTAGGGGTTTTCAATTTACGAAATCTCAAATTCTGCGACAACTCTAATTTCTATGTAAAAATAGCCAACTCAAATTTTTCCGCATTATTTAAAATTTAAAATTTTGACTTTTTTAGATAATTTTGTGTACAAGTGATTTTACAAATATGACAAACTTTTGCTCTTGATCACAATACAGATATTCGTCAATATTATTGGCAGGATAATGTAATTTTACAGCAGAAGGATTACAACCATCATTTTTACGAGGGTTGGAAAAAATAATTGTTGCAAAAAGCATTAACAAAATCTAAATTTTTCAAAATTTAACAAATAGATAATATTTTATTTTGTTTTTTTATCTAATCATTAAAATCAAAAAGTTGTATGTAAGCTGAATTTTTTAAAAATTTCTTTCATTTTTCACAAAACTTTAGCGATAAAAAATCTTCTTACCGTATGAAACTCCGCAATGAAACTGTAGCGAATCATTTCTTAACTAATACATTATTAGATATATTCAATAAAAGCAAGTAACTGTTAAAAATTTTAACAGGTATTTGAATTTTTTAACTTGAAAAATTTAAATAAAATCAATTTTAAATAAGTGATTATATTTAAATACTTCAAAACAAATTTATTAATTTAGCTGCCATATTATTGTTGGTATGATTTAAAAAAATATGCCATTTTCAAATAAAACAAAAGGTCATTGATAAAAATATAAAACAAAAAGAAAAGATGTATAAAAATTTTACTACTCAAATAAAAAAATGAAAAGAATAAACAGTTAAAATCAAAGAAATTAGTCAGTAAGGATTCACCGAATATTAATAAAGTTTAAAGGACAAAAAATAGAAAGAAAAAAAGAGAGAGAAAATGAGGGATTAACTGCTGGTCTAAAAAGTAAATAATCAAAAAGGAACGACAAAAACAACAACAAATATAGAGAACAAATAAAATAGATTTGTTTTGCGCTTCTCGAAAAAAATAAATATACATGTATATATTTGTAAGTTAAAGTATTTTAAATAAAAAGAGATCATATTTAAATTTTTTTATATAGGTATATGTTTTTTCGAAACGTTTAATATGCAAAGGTAGCGAACATAAAAATTTGCATAGATATGATTATTCGAAAAAAATAAAAAAATGTTTAGCAGTTAGACATAGAAACGTGGTCCTTGGATGAACCGTCGATAGCGACCTTGAAAATGTCCACATTGTGGGCAGTAATGCGCATAATCAGCGAACAATGTAATAAAATACGGTAATAGTGCACAAGGCCATAATAGTGTGAGTATGAAAAAAATGGAAGCACAAATAGCAAATATTCCAATACATGGTCGAACATCCGTTTCGACAATTGCCTATAAATTCAATTTAAAATTTACTAAAATATAACTTTGAATATAATAATTTTAAAATGCTAACAAAATTTTATTTATAAATGTATATTTATTTCACTAAACTTATTGTGTAAATTATTTTTTGTGTTACAATTTTATTTTTCTATCTGTTTTTTGTATCAATTTAAATTTTTGATTTTTTCATTAAAAATTTTAATTTTACATGACATCTGCTGCAATAAAGCCGGCATGACTTTGTATTGAAATTTAGATTAGGAATAAAATTGATCTTTTCTCGTTTAAGTATCTAAATTCACATTAAAATAATACGCTTTTCAAAAATAATTTTTTTGTTTTATGATAAAAAAAGAATTTTAACAACAGTTTTAAAAACCACAGCATTAAAGAAGTAGCTAAGAACCAACAAATAAAATTAAAATGCATTCTTATACATACTTGTAGTCACTACAATGTAGTGTATATTTTATATTTTTAAATAAATAAATGAAAATTAAAAGAGAAATATCAAAAAAAAACTAAATTTTTTAACTCCGAACTTTTATATTTGTTATATATTCTAGTTACTTTATCCATATTGTAAAAAACTTACGGAAAGATTATTTTCTGGATTATTTTGTAGATTATTTTGTGGATGTCTTTCATGAGAAAATGAATTTCCATTTTGAGTGGAAACACGACTGGAATCGTTATTATCGCTTGCCAAATGAATCAATGAAAAATGAAAGAATCTTCTTCGTCGTTTTGTTAGTCGGAACCATTTTTCCGCGCATCGTTTTGCGAGAAATTCACGGCGTCTGAATTCATAAAAAATTTTATTTTCCAAGATTGCAAAAATATTAAATTAGATAATATTCAATATTTTTGTTGCCATACTTTTGTTGTTCCCGCAGACGTCCGATACGCACTTCAACAATACTAAGTAGAGTGCCAACACTCATGCCCACAATAACAAGTATAAGGCCATCACGCATACTGCGCAATCCGAGCCTAGCAGGTGCTTTGTCATTATCTTGTGAACAGCTTTTTTTTTGTCCCGTCGCTGAGAAAATCCATTTTGACTCTAGACGTTCCATGAGACCGGCTTTAAATATTAAAATAAATGAAAAATTAGACATTTATAACATGGTATATAGGAAGTGACTGAAAAATTTCGGAAATTGGAATTTCGAAGAAAATTGAAAAATCGCAAATCGGAAACAATTGCTAAAAATCTTGAAAATCGGAAAAGGGAAATCGGAATTGCAATATACCCCTGTTTTATAATGGGTTGTTAAACTTGAAAAAATTACATTTAAGAGAACTTTTAATTCACCAGGTAAATACATATTTTTATTTTTGGTATGCATATTAGTGATGAATCGAGCTGACAATATTAAACTTGAGTCGAGCCGAGCCGACTCGAGCCTTTTTACAGGCATAATTTGCGCAACTTCTCCCCATTGATAATTTATTTAATATTAATAATTAATTTCGTAAATTTATAAAATAAAAATTTCAAGCTAGAAACTTGCTCTAATTTTAGTATAAAAATGACTAGTCTCAAAAAACGACCTGACTCAAGCTGCGCTTATTGGTAGAGCCAGCTCGGCCAATCAATATACACTGCTTTTTGAAGGCACCTGTTTTTTAGCCCTCATTTCATGTAGAATCATCTCTAAGGTTTCAAAAACTGGGAATTATAATTAAATGAGATGAGTAAACAGATGTAATTCAAAAAATTGCAATAAGTTTTATTATTAAATTGCGATAAGCATTTTCAAAAAATGTTACGTTTCCAGCCAGGAAAAAAATTTAAATACATCTCATTAAAATGTGTAATAATGTAACTTTTGAATTATTTTTAGTTCCTTACACCAATATCATTTGATGAGCAGGTCGCTTAAAACATCGAAATCGGGAAGATCCAGGCTCTTCACGAAGCGGGATAGATTAGAATAAATTGGACGTTTAGATTAGTATAAATTGGGCGGTATCAATGCAAATGTACAGAATTAAAACTGATATCTGTTCAAACAATTATCAAATGTGTTATCGTACTTATAGAATCCTTTTATGGTGAGTTATCTTTACAAAATACTTAATTTTATTCAAAAAATTTAAAAAGATCTTGAAAAAATCAATATTTTGGAGTCTTGACACTGCAAAATTACTGTACGCCTAAGCCCAAACATTTTTATATAGCCTGCAAAAGGACCCATGCAGATTAGACTGGTCTTGGCCGAGTAATAAGCGAAACAAAACAAGTTGCGTAACTCTAACTTTTTTCGACTACGGTAACGTAAATTTGCTGTTTTTTAACGAATAATACGCAACTTGGTTTTGTTTCGCTTATAACTCGGCCGAGAAGAGTCTAATCTGCATATCAGTTCAAATTCTGTACATTTGCTTTGATACCATTTCATAAACGTCCGATTTATACCGTAATCTAGCTTCGTGAAGGATTTGGATCTTTCCGATTTCGATGTTTTAAGCGACCGTCTTTTGCCCATTGAATGATACTGGTGTAAGGAACTAAAAATAACGATCAAAAATATCCAAAAGTTACATTATTACACATTTTAATGAGATGCCTCTTTTTTCAGGCTGGAAACGTAACATTTCATGAAAATGCACTTTACATAAAACTTATTGCGATTTTTTGAATTACCTCTGTTTACTTATCTTAATTAACTAATGATAATTCCCATTTTTTGAAATTTTAAAGATGATTCTACAAAGATGATTCTACATGAAATGAAAACAGGTGCCTTCAAACTTTTTTCCCGCAGTATACATATGATACATAGCTAATTTTTATAGTTACACATAAAAATACTTTCTGATAAGCGCAGAATTTTTTCGGTTATATGTGGTGTCCACGGAGAATTTTTTCTTAAGCCAATACCGTACGCCGAACGTCCGAACAAGGCTCCACCTGTCCGTAATTCACAATGTCGAGCAGCTTCATAATCGGTGCGTATAGAATCCCAGATAAATGCATCAAGTGTGCTTAAAATGAAAATTATGTAAAAAAATTTAGTCAAAAATATGGAAACTTTTGTTCAGTCTGATGACTAACCACTTTATTTAAATGACCGGAGCCGGCTGCAGAGTTACTGGCTCCGCAATAAAAGTCACATAATATAAACTTTTGAAATTTTAGTCCCTCATTTTCTATAATTCAACGAAGTTATTCCAATTGATGTTTGGAGTCAATAAAGCCATTTAGGAGCCGGCTCCGGAGCCACTTGACTCCAGAGCTGGAGTTATCTAGAGAGTTAAATCATCACACTGCTTTTGTTTATAACTGACACACTACTAAATCAAATTCAAATTTGAAAAAACCGGTTAAAAAAATTAATTAAATTTTATATATGATTCAATTTGCCAATTTTCATTGTATAACATATTTTTTTAATAGGTAATTATGGCCAAAATATTCAAACCAAATTGAAAAAGTCGATTTTAAACTAAACATAGGCAAAGATCGATTACTGATTTGAGTATGTTCGAATATGAACTTAAAAAAACAGCTAATAAACAACTAAAAGTATACAACATTTTGCAATAATTTGAAAAATGCGGTTTTAATCAAAAAATTCAATCACATAATTAGAAATAATTTTTATTGCATACTCATTAAGAAGAGCGTTTATAGCATCAGAAGCATATCGTACATTGTGGCGCTCCATTTTACGAAAAATTGTAGATAATTCAACATGTCGTTTAAAGTATTGATAAGTATTTGTATGAAGTACGGTAGCATAAGAAAAATTAGCACGTGGATTTCTTAACTAAATAAATAATTTTCTAGACGAAACACTTTACGAAAAAATATGCAGATCTTACTCGAGAATCAGTGATACCATTAAGATTCCGTACTGGTTGGTCGAGCACCAAAAAAGCTGCCAAATTAGCTGTATAGGAAGCAACAATAATCATACAAAAACCACACCAAGCTAATCCAAGGACGCGTGCGCTAAAGCTTCGCGGTGTTTCTAAATATAACGAAAAAAGTTCTTTTTTTAAATTATATGAATAAAGTAAATTTGAATCAATGATATAGGCATCCAAATACAAAATTTTTTATAAATATTGATAAAGTGCAAAAAATCTTTTAGTTTTCGTCATTATTTTTAATGAATCTTTATAAGATAACTTTTATTTACTTTCACAAACGCCTGAGTTAAGGAGCACACCCCAGGTAAACCACATTGCTTCCCCAAAATTAACTCGAGTCTCGTCGTCTGGTCCATCACATTTGGTGAGACGAAAAACATTAGGACTATCAAAAAAAAAATCAAACGGAGAGCTAAAATAATTTAAAAAATTATCTACTTCATAAAATACTAATAAAAAATTCGACTTTAGGTCAAGCAAGAAGATGGCACAACCAATGAAAAAAACTGATGCAAAAATAGCTGTCCATAAAGTATTTTTTAATGGCTGTAAAAAAGATTGCATTGGAGAATCACGTGGCTTCTGAAATTAAATTATTTACTTCCAGGGTGGGTAAATTGGATTTGTTTTGTTATAATTTTGTTATTTTGCATTTCAACTTTATTTTTGAAAAAATATAAAAAACTTTGAACGGTCATAAAATTAGTAAATTAAAATCAATATCCGCAAGCTTAATATTAAACAAAATGGTAAATTCTTGTGAATCGAATAAAAAAATTTAAAAATCGGCTGCAAAAAAAGTTATAGCAAAAAAAATTCTCCCCACGCTTTATAAATGAAAAATAATTTAAAAAATTAATTGTTATTAAAAATAATTGTTTTGATTAGAAAAAATTGCAATTCACAAACCCATTTTTCAAGAATTCTTATACCATGATAATGCCATGGTTCACTGAAGTCGATGTACTTTTCACGCTCTGGATTAATTGTAAAAGCACCTAATTTTAAATAAAATGCAATAACAATTTAAAAGCAATACATTGAAAATCTCAAAACCAATAGCAAGATCAGCAGTGTCGGCGTCTAATTCACCAAGCATTCCGCTTAACCTATAACCATGATTGTCATTCGATAACACAGTGCCATGATGTTTTGAACTTGTGCCAGTTGTATCATCAAAATTAGTATCAGAGTTTAGTAAAACAGCGCCATACGACTCGTTCAAATGAATGTCAAACATAAAGCTTGTATCGATGTAATTTTTGATCTTTAATAATTAAATTTTTAAAATTTCTTGCTTCTATTAAAATTCATTTATGTACATACGTCGCTAATTGATAAATTTGAGAGTAAGTCAATAGCGTAGCCGGCACAACAATGCGTAACTTCTTTTAATGAATCGGAAGCATTCCTCGATTCGTTCGAAAATTTCCGACAAGACAACCAAGGTCCCTTTTGAATTCATTAAATTATAACATAGTGTATATATTGCAACCAAGTTAGAATTTTATCCAACTTTAGAACTTGGCAGGCAAAGTCCTTTTTTTAATTTTAAAAAACATATCACAAATTTTGCAAATCTTAATTTGCTAATCCGAAAAAAGGAAATATAATTAAAATATATAAATTTGTATACACATCTACAAAAAATTCAGTCCATAGAGAGAAGAAAAGTCATACAAAATGTCCCATCTCGAATTCGCGAAAATTTTAACTTTTTTTTTTGGTTTGCCAATTAAAATTCGCAAATTTATTAAATAATTTCATATATTTTTTTAAATTAATTTGGACAATAACTATACCACTTCAATGTTGTCAATTAATAAACTATTATAATTTGTACAGTTCTTGCCACTGTGATTTGGTAAGGTATAAATAAATGGCGGATCTTCCACGCCAACAACTCTTAAATATCGAGGTAAAGTTATTTCAAGAGGACGTTGTAAGCTGCCATCTCTCGACCAATGAATTAACGATTCCTCAAGCGTCATTTCACCACGTTCACTCTAAGTTTTTTTAATATAATTGCTTAGTAGCGTTCTACCTAATGTTATCTTTCCATACAATAAAAAATCTGATTATAAGCAAGTTTGTATTTTTTTTCATATAATATTATACATAATAAATTTGTTTCCAAACTTTTGCCGCATCCTGTATATGTATAAATTATGAAAGCGAGAAAGGAATTTAAAAAATATTTTATTAATTATACGTGTATATATATTTAAATAAAAAATAAATTACCATATGCCCAACAATAGTATTGAAACCGCCTTGATGCATGTTTAAGATATCAAATGCAACAAGAATACGATCTCCTTTTTCATTAAAATGTATTAAATTTTCCTCGCCGTGAAATGTTGTTGAAATTAATTTTCTATGAATAAATTATATTCATTATTGCATAAAGGGTTCAAAGTTGTTACT
The DNA here is from genome assembly GCA_024678965.1 of Bradynema listronoti. Taxonomy (NCBI): domain Eukaryota; kingdom Metazoa; phylum Nematoda; class Chromadorea; order Rhabditida; family Allantonematidae; genus Bradynema; species Bradynema listronoti. The sequence continues at coordinate 7,671,562 of JANLNO010000001.1, read as the reverse complement.
TATAGAAAAGTGGGCCAACACTAGTCGTCCATACGTCATCATGTATGGCGTCACGTAAACAGTTAAAAGGTGGACGAACACCAGTGCTATAATTTAGAAAAGAAATTCCGTCACGTAGGACGGCTAATGCATCACGTAAGGCACTAATAACACTTTGACGCTGTCGAACGCTTAGAACTCCTGTTGGAAGGTTACGGGCCTTAGTAGCTGCCTCATTTACGATCCATAAACGATCGGCAATTGCGGAAAAATTAGTAATTATGTCGAAAATTTTTTCGGCAATGCTGCTTCTAAATAAATATTTTTGGCTTTGATACATTTTTTGTTATAACAATAATGTGTAAAAAATATTTAAAGAACTCAATTTGTATAAAGGACAATTGTGTTAGCAGTAGTGTCGATAATATCTTGTTCAAGTTGTTGTTCCAAAGAGTTTGCATTTAGTTTTATATATCGTTGAACCTGTAATCTTTGAAGATTTTTTTCCAATATATATTTTTTTTAAAATTTAATTTGTGGTATCGCATTTAGTTATTTATTTCTTTTATTAGAAACATAATTTTAAATACCTACATGAATTTTGGCTGATTTAGAAAGTTCGTCAAATAGTATTACAAATTCCTGTCCGTTGAGATCGCCGTTGACGATGATAACAATTACTTGACGATAGGCCAATGTCTCCAAGAGCCTAACAATTGCATATGCTTCATGACTAAATGGTGGAGATGTACGCAAGAATGTTGGATAAAGATTCTAAGAAAATGATTCGATAAATTAATATCTAATTCTGATTAAAGAATTCTACTTTGCGTGAAAATTCGGCATCGCGAATCATCACTCCTATGGTGGGAACACCGTAAAAACCTAGTGCATAAGCGGCAGTGGAAAAAATCTCTCGTACAACATTAGAATCGTAGGGTGCAACATGCTGAACAAGTACGATTGCTGCCGATTCACTTAATAATTGTTGGCAGACTATATCGCGCGTAATTTGTAACCGATTCATTGTTCTATACAAACTATATATAATATTGAATATATGTATATGTATTAAGGTGGCCGGGCCGGGCTGGGCGGAACTTTTGACGGGCCGGGCGGGTCAAAATTTTTTGGGCCGGGCAGATCATCGGCCCGGCCCTTTTTTATTAAACTTTTTTTTATTATTTAACCTATATATTGCTTTTACTTATGAACGCAAAAAAACGTTTCGTTATAAAATTTTATTCATGAAATATAAAATATAAAATTTATTTAAATTTAAGTTTAAATTCAATCAGCATCCAGACACCATTAATATAATGCTCGGCCTGTAGAAACTTGTTGTCTTTTGGTCAAAAAAGACTCTTGAAATTTATGTGCCTCATTTCTATTTTTTTAATAAATAAATAACTTTTTAGATTTAGAAGTATTGAAGAGTGGAATAATTTGTGCGTTTAAAAGTATATTGTTCTGTTTTTCGTCATATAATATATCGTTGATAGCCATCTTAAATTTTATACATTTTCTTTTGCCATTTTGATAAAATAATGTTTTATATTACTTTCACTTTACGATATGTAAAACTCATTTCTAGAAGTGACTTATTAGTTATTGACGACTCTAATTCCACGAGAATTGTAATCTTCGGTTGTTTTATAACATCAGTTATATTTTGTGGCAAAGAAATTTTAGTAAATGTAAGAAAAAAATAAAAATAATATATAAATGAATAATACAGCGAATATATGTATCTCATAATATAGATTGCTTTTTAATGTCGTTATACCTGATTTAAGCGCAAAATTTCAATAAAATAATTTAAGTAACAATTATTTATTAAAGCAAAAATATTTACGGAAAAAATTTATTAAATCAACTAGGTATGTTTTTCATTTAAATTTCGTTATAAAAATAGAAAAAAATTCGGACAAACGAGTGTTTATTAACCAATATTCGGAAAATTTCCACTTATTTCCTCTTAAAAAACCAATAGCTTTTTATTTGATAAGGGTTTTTTTTATTTGTGTGTACGGATAACTTTTTTTGTTGTAAATTTGTTTATATCATATACATATGTATAATATAAAATTATTATATTTATTTTTAGACATTAAATTAATATTAAAAATTAAGGAAAATAATACGATATACGCCGAACAATAGGATCGTCCTTCGAGCATTCCATACATAACCATGATTGATCGTACTTGCTGCTAATTAAATTAAAATAACAAAGATAGCATCTTCCGAAATTCGTCTTGAAATGTACAATTCAGAAATTTTTATAGTTTAAAAATTTATTATTTTATTTTAATTTTTGAATAAATTATTTTTTTTTAAATTTTGGTCCCGAAAAGTCCGATCCCTAAATATCTATTCCAAAATGTTTTTTCGAATTGTTTTGTTCCGAATGCTGCATTACCATTACAATGTCATATATTCTTAAAAATACATATTGTGGTTAATAAAATTTAGGATTTTTACATACATATAGGCTTTTATATGGTTTTTTCAAAAGATGATAATCAATTTAATTTTTCAGGTTTTTTGATTTTATTTTTATTTTTCAATTTAACATTTCGATCCATTTTCCTTCTGTATTTCTTTCCGGTGCAAATAACGTTAAAGAAAATAAATTGTAACAAGGATTTGTTCGCTTTAAATCTTTCTTCCCATTGTTTATAAAAAACCACTCATTAATTCTCTTTTTCTTAACCAAATAAGCTCTCGTTTCTCTTTATTCAATTGATTAAATTCTTTGTTCACGTATTTTAAAGTGACTAATGCTCATATATAGCCTATATATAATATGGATGCATTATTTATTGAAGATTTTGAATTAATAATTTAATTAAATTTTTAAAATTGTTTATATGCAATTGTTTTATACAATAAAATTGTTTTTGATAAAAATGTTCTTATTTTTTATTTTTTGATAAAAAAGTTTATGGTAATATAAATTTCATGTAAATAAGTAAAAAATTTTAGGGCATCTTTCTGAATTTATATCGCTAAGAAATTAATTAACGAGCACGGCGATTTGACAGAAAAGTACAAGCAGAGAAATAAATTTCATAAAGGAATAATGAACAAAAATAAAATAAAAGCGCGATAATAAATGGAGAAAGAATGAAAAAATGAATGGAAGATCATTTTGAATGTCAATTCTCTGTGAAATCCTGCGAAATTAACGAAATTAATCGATTTCTCCGAGATAACAATTTTTTATTTTCTTTTACGTACAGAAGAAATACGTGAATTGAACATTCTAAAGGACGTATTTTGTGGCATCGACCTCCGACTTCAATATTTCAATATTGACATTACAATTGGTGTAATAAAAAAGCAAATTTGTAGAAGATAATTGAAAATTCGAATAAAATCCTTGAAACGATTATGGGAAATTCATGTTGTTTGTGTGGCAAAAACAATAATAATGATGCCGAGAAAAAAAATAAAAACAAGGTCGAATTGATCAAATCATTTCAATACCATCAGCACCCTGAAAACAATGGACTGGGTTATTTAAATCATTGTTCGTCGGCTGGCATAACACAAAATGCATACCGGCCCACATCTATTTCGTTTGGCGCTTCCGTGCCTCCACAGTCAAATGCAGCGCTTACTGCTTCTTCTCCAGTCATAGATTTTTCCTCTGATGCCATTTCATGCGGTAATAGAATTTTAAAATACCATATATTTTTTAAATAAACTTTTAAAACTTTTATTTTTTGTTTGTACAAATTATAAGAGTAAAATTTCAGAAATTTTTTCATTTCGTATAATACATATATTTTTATTATATTTTATGATTATTTTAAAATATTTAGTTCCATTAGCAACACCACTAATGTTATATCCACACGAACCACAATCGGCTCGCCACCCTACAGCTGTTTCTTCTCCGAAAAACTTACTTTCAATGCCCACTTATCCCAAAATACCTGCATCCGATTCTGATATCACCGAGTCTGATGACACATTTTTCAATGCTGCTTTAGACAGTAGCGACATTAATTCACGACGTGCTAATCTCTTTGTTGCTTTATTTGATTATGATGCACGCACTGACGATGATTTAAGCTTTAAACGCAACGAAATACTTGAGGTAATATTTCTCATCAATAAATGCACGTACATATTACAAATATCAAAAATTTACATTAAAATGTATTTTTTTAATGTAGATTCTCGATTATGGCGCAAATGGTAATGCGGTTCGGAATGGAAGTATGCGATCTCAAATGCAAGCGGACTGGTGGTATGCACGAAGTGTTGAAACTAAAAAGCTCGGTTATATTCCCAGTAACTACGTGGCACGTGACAATTCAATTGATGCACAACCGTATGTTCCAAATATGCACATACATATTATTCATGCTCTAAAAATGATTTACAACAAATATAACAATTTTTTAAATATTTAATTTCAAGAGTGTAATTTACATATAATTTTTCCTATTTCGAAAACATGTTTGAAAAGTATATTAAAGTTGTAAGTAGTCAAATAAAAATATTATTACAAAATAATAAATCTACGATGATTCCACTAGCTTAAAATTTAGATGGTACTTTGGGAAGCTAAGACGTATAGATTCAGAAAAACTATTGTTGCTATATTGCAACGAACATTCATCTTTTTTAATCCGTGATTCGGAATCTCGTCAAAACGAATTCTCATTATCAAGTTTGATGAAATTTTCAATTCTTTTTTAATTAATATAAGTCATTATATGAATATTTAAAATATTGATACTATAATATAAATAAAAATTAAATATTTAAACCATATTCATTGTAGTACGCGATGGTACAATTGTAAAGCATTATCGTATAAGACAGCTTGATAGCGGTGCCTTTTGCATAGCTCGTAGAGTTGCTTTTGCATCATTAGTAGAACTTGTGGCGCATTATTCACAAGATTCTGATGGGCTTTGTGTGCAATTGGGTCGTCCAGCCCAGCGGGTGGACGCACCACCCGCCACATCAACGTTTACGCATGACGATCAGTGGGAAATTGATCGAAGATCGTTACAGTTTTCTCGACAAATAGGCGCTGGACAATTTGGCGAAGTTTTAATTTTTTTGATTATCTAATTAGGTTGACAAATTTTAAAAATTATTGAATAAGTAAAAAGTGAACATTTAGAAGATATGTTTTTTATTTTATTATAGGTGTGGGAGGCTCGTTGGAATCGCACAGTGCCAGTGGCAGTGAAAAAGTTAAAACCGGGCACTGCTGCTTCAGCTGAGGACTTTCTTGCGGAAGCGCAAATAATGAAACGTCTTCGACATACTAAATTACTTCAGCTTTTTGCTGTATGCACTCGGGATGAACCATTTCTTATTATTACAGAATTAATGCATGAAAATCTATTACATTTCTTGCATGGCGTAAGAGGCCGCTCATCGAGCATCGTGCAATTGGTATACATTTAGCTATTGTTACTATACTTATAAAGAAAATAATGATTTTTTCGTACTTTCCGGTTACATGACTCCTATAAAAAAAATTTTTAATGATTTTTTTAGGTTTTTAGATTAGTTAAATGTGCAATTAAAAATGTCAAGTGCACCACAAAAACAAAAAAATTCAGTAAAAAACATTATTAAATTCGAATTTCTCGTGCCAGATAACCTAAAAAAACATTTTAAAAAATTTTTTTGGAGGTCCGATAATCGGAAAGTACCGATTTTTCTTAATTTCTATAATAATCAACTTATTTCATTTAGTAAAGATTTATAAAATATACTTTTTAAGAAAGAAAAAATTCGCATAACATTCATGTATAGCGTGTTCAAATAATTTGCGCTTTTTGATTTTTGTTATAACTTTTGACAGCTCCACAAACTATATGAAGTTTGGCTCTTAATTTAATTTTTAGTTCAATAAAAAAGATCATGTGTCAATTGGTTTTAAAAATGAAAAGTTTTGGTCAAAAATATACCGATAATTTCAATTTTTGACAATTTTATAATAAATTTACAATAAACAAAAAATTTTCTTTTAAAATTTTAAAAAACTGCATTTGCATTTATTTTAGCTATAGCTTTTTACTAACTAAATCAATTGTCATTAAACTTAAAATTGAATTCTGGGCTGAACGACATTTAATTTGTCAAGCGCGTAAAAATGGCGCGCGCAAAGAAATTTTTGTTCCAAATTAAACCTTATGAAAAGTTATGTCTATTCTAAAAGTTTATTAATCAAGTCAAAAGTTATAGCAAAAATCAAAAGCCCAAATTGTTTTGGATGTTTTTTTATTTTAATTTTTATTTAGGTAGATATTGCTACCCAAATAGCCTGCGGAATGCGTTACTTGGAAGAAAAGAATTTCATACATCGAGATCTCGCAGCACGTAATATTCTTCTTTCACCATCATGTAACGTAAAAATTGCAGACTTTGGATTAGCTCGTCTCATTCGTGAAAATGAATATGAAGCACGTGTAGGAGCTCGCTTTCCTATTAAGGTAAATTATTCGTAGATTATCTGACTAAAATGAAGAGATTTATATATTTACAAGTCATCCCCATCATTTCAGACTTCATATTTACTGTTAAAAATTTTTTTTTTAGTGGACTGCTCCCGAAGCAGCCAATTATAATCGCTTTACTGTAAAGTCGGATGTATGGAGTTTTGGTATATTGCTCACTGAACTAGTGACTTATGGCCGGATACCCTATCCTGGCATGACAAATGCCGAGGTTTTGCAAAAAGTTGAGAACGGATATCGCATGAGTTGTCCAGCAGGCTGCCCAGCTCAATTATACGAAATTATGCTTCAATGTTGGCATAAAGAACCCGATCGACGACCAACATTCGAAACTTTAGAATGGAAACTCGAAGAACTTTTTACAAATGATGATGGTTGCGAATATAAAGAAGCGGCTGTAACATCTTACTAGCCGGATTTTTATATTAAAACTAAAGATTCGAAAAAGTTTCTATATTTTTAAAATTATTTTCAAAAGCCTTATAAAATAATCAATAATTTAAGTCAATAAAACTTTATTAGAAAAACATTTCTAAGAAAAAAATTAACAGATTAAAAATTTTTTCAATCAAATTAAATACATTTTTGCAATTTTTATATACATAATTCAATGAAATTTTTTAAACAATTTGCAAAGAAAAATTTCTGAATTTAAGTAATTATACTTGAACACTTGAAGATCCGTGTCCCACGTTGTTATCCCGTGGTGGATCATACAATCACCGCTTATATTGTTTTCTGTCTTTTGCTTATTGTCTCCAATTAGGTCCTATGCGCTTTTCCATCAACTTTCGCCATCTTTCCGCTGGTTTCAAGGTGGTTTTTTGCAGTCGTATGGCCACCAAAATGTCGCTCGTGTCCTGTTGTCCTTCCTTCTGGCTACGTGCCCTGCCCAAAAGAAGTTTTCGTATTGTGGCTGTCTCGTATGCGTCTGCGTCTGAATTGTGTTTTCTTTCTTATTTCCTCGCTTCTGATTTTGTCCATAATTCGAACTCTGATTGCTTTTTTTTCCATTGCTCTTAGCGTTGTCGTTAGCTTGTGCTTCTAGCATTCCCTCATATTCCACGTTTCTGATCCGTATATGAGTGCAGGTATTACCGTGATGTTGAAAAGATGTGTTCTCTCTTTTTTGTCGTTTGTTTTCTTTAGGACTTCTTTTATGTTGTTAAAGCTTAACCATGCTGCACTTCGTCTTCTGCGTATTTCGTCGTCGATTTTGTGATTCGATGTTACCAGTTGTCCGAGATATACGTATTTGTCCACCAAGGCAATTTCCGAATCCCTATTATTACTTTATTACTTCAGTTTTTTGATTACTTATTAAAAAAATAAAATTAATTAATAATTTCACTTATTTCTAAAATACGTGTTATCAGGCACGAAAAAAATTTTTTTTTAATTTTTTGGTATGGGGAATCGGAATTTAATAATATTTTGTACTTTATTTTTGTTTTTTGTTGTGTTTTTCATGTTTTTTTGCAATTTTTATAAAATTTCAAACTAACAAAAAAAAATAATTAAGAAAAATTTTTAGTGCCCGATAACGTATAAGAACTTACATAAGTTCTTTTCTTTAAAAAAATTTAATTTTTAATACTGTGTAAAATAAATTTAATTAAAATCTCATTAAAAATTTTACAAAATAAATTTAAAAAAAATTATATTTACAAGATGGCGTAAATTAGCACCGGAAGTTGTTTTTTTATAACTTTTTATTTTTCAATCAATTTTCAAAATTCTTTTTGTATTTAATTTCCAAGATTTAGATTTTACCATTTTGTTTGATACCAAGCTTGCTGATATCGGTTTTAATTCGCAAATTTGGCAATCATTCAAACTTTTTTTGCCACTTTTCAAAAATAAAGATTAAATCATTTAAATGTGTAACATAACGATGAGCGCACTCTAGTGTCAAAGAAATTTAAATGATTGCAAAATTCGTAAATTTAAAGCATTACAAACAATATCGGTAAACATAATGGTAAAATAATGGAAATCAAATGTAAAATTTTGAAAATTGATTGAAAAGTAAAAAAGTTATAACAAAAACAAATCACGGCTATAAAAAGCTATGGCCGATTTTGAAAGAAAAACGATTTAATAACTTTTTTTTATTTCAAGACCTTAGCTTTTATTCGTAAAAAAGTAATTTTATTATATGTATAATATAGAAATTAAAAAATGAAAATATTATACTCCAATTTTTATTCAAACAATTATGGAAATACATATATCCTGATTTCGATAAGCGATAAAGTTGCAATACAATTTTTGATTGAGCTTAAATAGCTAAAAAATTATTTAAAAAATTATATTTAAAAAATAATTTATTTAGTTCAAATCGTGTATGGGGTCATATATGGGGCGGAATTCCGATTTCCGATTTTCGTCGATTTTTGCATACTAATTTCCGAAAAAACATTTCAAAACTATAGGGTGGATGAATACGATCAATTTTGTTTTTTAATCTAAGCTATTCTTAAAATTTTTGTAAAAGTGACTAAAAAATTACGCCTGAATCTAAAAAATAATGGAAAAATCGAAAATATAATAAAAATAATAGAAATTGGCTCATTCAAGAATTACTAGTTGGAAAAAAAGTTTTCGAATTTTTCAATAAAGTGTCACATTTCTCATTTGAAATTTTTTAAAGTTATTTTATTATTTGTTCCAACTTCCGATTTTGGACGATTTTTTCATACCGACTTCCGATTTCCAATTTCTGAAATCTCAAATTTATTTCTCCGACATCCGTGATGTGTACATATTTTTTCAGAACATTTTATCTTCAGTTTAATTTTATAACACTAAAGGTGTAATAATATAAATGAATATAGATAGAAGTGAATGTTTCTTTGGCTTTAATGAAATGTATGAAATAAAGATGAGAAAAATAATAGTTCTAAAAAGCTAATTGGTAAGCATAAAAAAAATTTTTGCCACCTGTCGTTTTCACGTAATAACTAAGAACATATTTCTAATATTTAAGTAATAATGTGTAAAAGTAATAATAAGAAAGAACATATTTCTAATATTTTTTAAATTCTCTTATTTTATATTACATACTCTTGTTTTATTCTTCTAGAATTTCTATTATTCGCTTAATTATAAATATTCCTTCTTTTTTCCAAATTTTCTTTCATTATATACCTATTATAAAAATAATTTAGGTGCTGACGTTTTGGATTTTCAATTGTGATTTGACATGCTTCCATTTTACTTTTTTTAATCATGAAAAAAGCTTTAAAAAGTAAAAAAACAAAAAAAGGTAAAATTGGATGGTAGATGGAAAAAATTTTTCATAAATGAAAATAATATGTATATTTTGCTAATGTGTTTTTTTTCTTTTTATATTTTTTAGTTCCGATTTTTTTCTACATATTTCGATATTTTGATTCCTGAATCATTTCTTGTGTCATTTTAATGTATTTTCTTGTTCTGCTTTTGTTCGTGTGAATATTCCACAAATAAAAATGCAAAATACAGTGCGATAAAAATTCTTAGATTTTTATGTTTAACTTTAAATCAATTTTTTTCGCTTCACAGAAAACTCCCAAAAATTTTGCAAAAAGATTAGGAAAGCCCTACAAAACCAAACAGGTTGATTAAAATTTTTGTTAACTATCAGCTCCTGGAAAATCGACATTTGCCGAGTAAATAGTTTTTTATTATGCTCACTGAAAAAATATTATTTTTTTAAACCATCATAACTTCTTTAATAATTAACTTCTCAACAATTTAAAGAAAGCATCTGAAAGCCTGTAAGATTCTCTACAAGATTTATTGATTCATTTTTACTGATATCTGTTAGGTGTCTTGAAAAAAGACTAGTTTCTCAAAAACTATCAAAACTGGTAAATGCCAATTCAACACTTCCAATTAACAACTTGCCTTATACTGTTTTCAGAAGTTGAATTAAATTGATCTAATGATTCTTGTAGAGAATTTCATGGGCTTTCGGGTACATTTTTCAAAAATATTTCATCCCATAAATCTATGCACTTTTAAATAAATAATTAGTCGCGAGCATAAAGATTGTTTTTTACTTAGATGATGTTTTAAATGTCGATTTTCCAGGAGTTAATAGTTAGTAAAAATTTTAATCAATTTTTTTGATTTTCTAAAGCTTTTCAAGGATTTCATAATCTTTTTGCAAAATTTTTGAGAGTTTTCTGCGAAGCGAGAAAAATTGATTTAAAGTTAAACACAAAAGATCTAAACTTTTACCGCACTCTGTATACATAAAAGTAATATAAATGAATGCCGATTCTAACATTTACGTATTTTAGAAGAAATTCAAGAATAATATTTTTCATTTCAAACATTTTCAGGCTTGAATTGAATTACAATGATATAAAATTGGAGTCAATATAATTTATTTTTCACAGTTTTCACTTTTTATTTTTTTAATGTATAAATTATATACATTAAAAATCGGAATCTTAATTATAATGTAATAATGTATCGCTTGAAATCTAATGTCTTTTAAAAGGCTAAAATTACAAGAGGAATAGCGACATGAAATAATTCGTTTAAATTATATTTCTCATTTTAACATTATGTTTTGTGCAAGTTGCAAGTTTAACATACATATATGTAATTTTTGCTGGCATTGTTTGGATTTCTATTAGCTTGGCAAAAAAGTACTTCGACAAAAATTTCAAAATTCTAAAATTTTCTGGAAATAATTCAAATAATTTTATAAGTTTGATAGCCTTGTAGAACATTCTCGAAACTATTATTATATGAGTATATAAGGACACGCGCGCAGAGTTTTGTTAATTTTCACTAATGATTAGTAAAGACCATATTCGAGCTATCATCTACTACGAGTGGCTCCAAAGCAAGAGTGCAAGCGCGGCTGCTGCAAATATCAACAGCATAATTGGTGAAGGGACTGTTCATCGTGCGACGGTCAACAATTGGTTCAACCGCTTTGCGAACGGAGATACAAGCCTTGAAGATCATCTGTGTGTTTGGTGGGATGCGAAGGGACCGATCTACTACGAATTGCTGCCCGTAGGCATGACTGTCACAGCTTCTGTGTACATCGATCAGCTCCAGAAATTGGCTGATGCAATGCAAGAAAAACGTCCAAGACGTTCAACAGTTCACTTGCTCCATGACAATGCTCGACCACACGTTGCTTCCTTCACCCGCCAAAAATTAACCGAACTTGGCTGGCACACGGTTGCCCATCCGCCGTACTCACCGGACATTGCGCCTTCTGACTACCACATGTTCCGACCGCTCAAGCATTATTTGCACGGAGCATTATTTGCACGGAAAAAAGTTCGACAAGTATGACGACCTCAAAATGGCAGTCGACAACTTTTTTTTATCTCAGTCCTCTGAATTCTGGGAAAAAGGCATAGGTGCTTTACCTGATAAATGGGTAAAAGTTATTGATGTCAACGGTGAATATATTGTTTAAAATTATGTTCTGAATAAAGTTATAAATAATTGAAAAAAAAGTTAAATTTTGTCGAAGTACTTTTTTGCCAAGCTAATATTTTAAATAAAATTTTAACTTTGAAATCCATTTATTGTAAATAAAAATTTTTTTTGCTTGCTTGTGTTATGCTTTCATTCTTATTTTTTTCTAATGATTTTTTAATGGAAGATGAAAAGTGACGCTATTATTTTTTTCTTTCAAATTTAAATTTCGTGTTTTAAATTTGATTTTCATATTTCATAAAATGGCTAATCAATTCTACCAGATATTAAATTATTAAAAATAAATAAATTGAGAAATATTGCATGTGATATGGAAAAGCTAGTAAAAAGTTTTAAATTAAAAATTATAAAAAAATAGTTTATAAAAAATAATAATTTAATATTTAGAAAGTGCCTAACATATTTTATTCAAAGTTTTATATAATTTTTAAATAGCAAATAATCATAATTGTGCGAACAAATGAATGGGAAGAAAGAGTTTCACATTATACGAAAAAGTGCCAGTGCGAACCGTTTGTAGCTTTATGTGAAAATAAAACACTTGTAAATTTTCACGTTTATGCATACTTTTTACTTATCACATGATCATTTTATGGATATCAAATATTCATTTTACACATTATATAAAAAAATTTTTGGATATATTGAAAATTTTTAAGAAAAATTCGCCATTTTAACGTCAATTATTCCGCCTCATAAAATTCTTGAAATAATATTTTTGGAATAAGAAAAAATTCAAAAATCAATATAAAAAGTTGCTGTTTTTGATTTCATTTAATTCATTAAATAATTTACTTAATCAAATTTAAATTTAAACAATTTAAATATGCATTACTGTTAAAATTAAAGGAGGAAAATGTGTTTTTTTAATTTTAGTTAACATTTTTATTCGTTTTTTTATCGTTATATAGGAATAAACATGAAAAATAAGCAATAACCAATGTCCGAGTTTACGCAAAGGCATATAAATGTATCTGCAAATAAGGAGCTAGTCCATTTAATGTTAAGATTACAATCTTAAAGTTCATGTCGTTTATAATCCTATTTATCATTACTGTTACATATCCTATAAATATCATGCCAAAAAAAAGAAAAAAAAATGCAGAAAAAGAAAAAAAGAATTGAAAAAATAGAGACAAACAGCAAAAATGTTTTAAAAAGTCTGCCATACAAAATGAATATTTAAGTTACATATGTGAATATAAAAAATGAGCAGGAAAACAAGAAAAGCGAGGCAAAACGAATTATTGAAAAATCGTCTTAAAATTTATTAAATTTTTTTATTACTTTTGTATTTTTTTTATTGAAATTGCTATTTTTGTTTTGCGTGTCCTCATCCATTTGCTCTATTATTCTTATCGCTACTTTTCATTAATTTTTAATTGTCTTCATTAGCTTAAGTTTCGTAAATTTCCTTATTTTTTTCTTTTGTTTGTATTGAATTAAATTCAACGAACAATGAAATGTTTATTCTACTTTTCGGAAGAAAACTAACAAAAATATGAAAATAATTTATATTTTTCTTTTTACATAACAATTTTGATATGCGATTCTTTTATGTTTTTATGGTGTTTTGGACAATGTCGTCTCCCCTACCCGCCTCCACAAGAACTTATTAAATAACTTGTTAATTAATTTTTTTGCTATTTTTTAAATATTTAAAATAAAATTTTTAAAAAATTGAAATAAAATTGGGAGGTCCATAAACAAAGAACTTGATTGTCTTTATTACATTTATCAAATATATTTTTTGCAGAACAAATTTTAAAGAAATAGAAATAATATGCGATTCCTTTATGTTTTTTAAAAAATGGGCAACTCTGTATTTACATAATTTTTAGGGAAAGTGTATCAAAATTTTCGAAGAAGGCTCAATGAAATTTTATAGGAATTTTTTTTATTTATAAACATTTAACAAACTTTCTAAAATATTGTCCTGGTCAAAAGGATTTTTATGCACTATTTATATTTAATAACAAGCGGAGGAGTAGATTTTACAAAAATTAATTAGGTAATTTATAAAAAATTTTAAACAAAATATTTATTAACAATTAGAAAAAAGCACTTAATTAAACTAATTAAACTAACAGAATTTTTCATTCTTCGACGAACCAAGATTTACTACACTAACAAAAACATCGAAAGAAACTATTTAACAAAATGCATTTTTATTTTGTTTTTCAAATGCAAATTTTTACGCCTTTATTGTTTTAAAAAAAATGTTAGAAGAAAATTTGACATAATTTTTAAATATAGTCATGAACAATTTGAATATTATTATTCCTAAATTTTGATGCATTTTTATGTAACTTCAGCAATAAATTTTATAAATGCTATTTGCACACATATAATAGATTAAAAATAAAAATGCGCAATTGCTTATATATTGGATGTCTAATGTGAGATTATAAAAAAAAACAGTGAATAAAGCTTGAAATTAAATTAATAGCAATAACATCAACTATTGATTATTTACATCAAATATTTAAATATAAAAGAAAAAAAAATTGAAAAATTTTACATAAATATTATGTATGTACATAGCCAGTTGCAAAATTTTTTTTCAAAAATTAGTGTTGTCTTTTGGAACATCGAAAAAGAACAAATTTACCAACTTCTGAAATTGGCGCCAGGAAATGTGAAATAAATTACTTTTTCTTATATGTGTACAAAAATTCTTTCAATTGCGAAAAGGGCAATTTCTGAGAAGTGAGGCTGAGAAAATGAAAACATTTGGGACGTCTTAAAAAAGGAGAGAACAATCTTATTTTAAAGAAACAGCTGTTAGCATCTGTAAAAAAACATATTATTAATACGTGATTCTCTTGCATGCTATTTTATTTTTTATTATTTTGATCAGCTATTTCAATGGTATTTTTAATGCGCAACAAACTGACAGATAATTTCTGGGATAATATTATATACGTTCACATTATAAACTTTATTTTTCTGATGATGAATATTTTATTTCATATTCTTTATTTATCTTAAACAACAAAATTTTTAATACCTAATAATTAAAAAAATAAAAAAGCTTATTTTTATTTGTCAAAAAAGAATTTAACATAAATACACTTTTTTAAATGCAAAATAACTTAGTAAAAATACGTGCTCATTTAAACAATTTAAGATAACTTTATGGAAAGTACAGTAGTGGACAAAATGAAGGAAACCTTTTTTGAAAATATGGTTTCTTGTATTTTTCTCGAAATAAACAAAAGATATAAACTTCTAATAAACTCTATTTTATAGCATTATTTTCCCTCCTTTAGATAAAAAAAAGTTTGTGCCGATCCGTTTATCCAAAAATTTTTGGCACTGTGTTGCCTAACAAATTGCCTAAAAAATGTAGGAGACTTTTTTATAATTAATTATTTTATTGCAAAATTCAACCAAAACAACAGCAACAATAACAAGAATAAAACAATGATTAACAAAAACGGCACTTAATATTTGGTTGGGGAGCCACCAGCATCGATAACGGCCTTGCAACGGCGAGGCATTGAACGGACCAAATTTTCTAGCACGTTTTTAGGCGAATTGGAACATTCCTGATGAATTGCCTCAACGAGCTCGTTCGGTTTGCTGAATTTTCTGCTTGTAAGCTTCTTCTCAATCTCTCCCCATAAATTTTCTAGGGGATTGAGCTAACGGGAGATTGAGCTAACCTCTTCAAAAACTGAACTGAATGAGCCACAAACCCATCCATGACACTTTTTGCTTTGTATTTAGGGTCATTAAGTTGTTGGTACACCCTTCCCGCCGGCGTATTTTCATTTACATGTGGCAACATGACCTTCTCCATTATTTCGCGATATTGGACTTAGTCTATTTTACTCTTAACGCGATGCAATGAACCTAACGACGCCAGAATAAAACAACTCCAAACCATCACATTTTCTCCCCAGTACCCCAATGTAACGAGGGTCGAATCGGAAGTTCGACGGACAGCCACGTATCGAATACCATCAGTATTGCTCATATTAAACTTCGATTCGTCCTAACATAGCGTGGTGGGTACTGCAAAACATGACGGAGGAAATGTGATAATCTGGATTTGTTTTAGTCCGGCGTCGTTTGTTTTAGTCTGGTCCATTGCATCGCATTGAGGATAAAATAGACCAAGTCCAATATCGCGAAATAATGAAGAAATCCATGTTATCACATGCAAGTGAAAATATGCCGGCAGGCTAGATGTAAGATAATGACCCTAAATACGAGGCAAAAAGTGTCATGAATGAATTTGCGGCTCATTCAGTCTAGCTTTTAAAATGGTTAACTCAATCTCCCGACTTCAATCTCATAAAAAATTTATGAGGAGAGGTTGAGAGGAACCTTACAGATAGAAAATTCCGCAAACCGGAAGGGCTCGTTAAGGTCATTCATCAGGAATGGCCCAATTTGCCTAAAAACGTACCAGAGAATTTGGTCCGTTCAATGCCTTGCCGTTGCAAGGCCGTTATCGATCCTGGTGACGCTCCAATCAAATATAAAGTGCCGTTTTTGTTAAACATAGTTTTATTGTTGTTATTGTATTTTGGTTGAATTTTGCAATAAAATAATTAAAAAAGTCTTCTACATTTTGTCAGGCAAAATTTTAAGCTGCTTTCCGTTGATTTGGTGCCAAAAATTTTTGGATAAACGAATCGGCACAAACTTTTTTTTATCTAAGGGAAGGAGAATAATGCTATAAAATAGAGTTTATTAGAAGTTCGTATCTTTTTTTACTCCGAGAAAAATATAAGAAACCATATTTTCAAAGAAGGTTTCCTTCATTTTGTCCATTACTGTAGGTGATAATAAAAATTATTAAAATTTATCGTTTTTTGAATTTTAGTGTCCGCCTTCATTCTGTTATAATTAATCCGATCGTTACAAAATTTTGCATTCTTGTTCTAAGTATCATAGAGAATATAAAAATTAAAAATAAAACCCCAACATCCGATTGTAACAGAATGAATACTAAATTCAAAAAAGTCTCAAACGGCCTCGCTTTGTACACGATAAAATAGAATAAATGAAAATATACAAAAAATAAAGAACTTGTTTTAATATGTATATGTAAAATTTAAGATAAAGGCTGTTGTAATTACCGATAACTCTTATCTCACACTTTTTTTAAATATACATATTTAGATATATGCCAACAACGACAGGATTAATTATAAATTTGAAAAAGCATTTAAAAATTTTGGAAAATGGCTGTGCCGATTTCTGCCACTAATTCTACGCGGCGCAGTCTCAGTCAACATGCTGCTGATCGCGGTTATATATCACCGCGTAAATATTCAGACTCTTTCTTTTCTTCTTTATTTTCAACACGCCGCCATCCCAAGAAAAGCAATGCAATTAGTGGCGCCGGAGATGCAGTGACGCGCTATAATTCGGCCCACGATCTTAACGCTGGAAAAAAATGTGTTGAATATCCGAAAATAATACGAAAAAATGCCGTTCTACCGCCCCCGACAGGTTGTGAAACGGCGGCGAAACCTCCGCCCGGTAATCGCGCTGCTCGATTTTCTACACATGCGCAAATATCATTTGGTATTTTCATTTAAAAATCTGGTGTCAAAAAAATAGTACTTTAAGTTCGGGATGATAAGCCGCAGCTTATAGAACAAACTCGTCCTGAAGCGAATTTCACTTTTTAATAAATTTGAAATTCTTTGCAATATTTTCTAAAATTTTTCATTTTTACAACTTTATCAAACATTTTCGAGTTTTACCTAATTTGTATACCTAATTATGATTCGAAAAATAAATTTTTTATAAAAATTATTTTTAATTAAAGTATGTATATCTAGTTTACATTTAAAAAATATAAAAGTATTTATATTTATTTTAATGTAGGTATAAAAATTAAAAAAAAATCAAATTCATAATTTTATATTTATCAGATCCTCTCAGATATAACTGCTTGCCATAAAAATGTTTACTTAAAATATTTTTACTTAAAAAATTAATTGATATTGTAGATGAACGGCCCTCTCAAATGGATAATAAATTGGAAACTCGACGCTATAGTTCAGAATTAAAAAAAGGAAGTCAAGAAGTGAAAAAAACAAGTTTTTCGGTACCTTCATCGCCAATTACTGGACGAAAGCCAATATCCTTGTCCAACGATGAAGATCAACTCAATATAAATACGAGTGATAGTAATCCGCAAAATCAGATTGAACTGTGGGATAAACAGCAGGGAGTTACAGTGAGCAAGCCACGATCGGACTTTAAAAAATCACAAAGAAAAGCTCCTCATGATGAACTACGCGAGCGAAAGTCTGGCTCCATTTCAGAGTTTATAAAGCGCTCATTGAGTCGTTCAAGATCAAAACAAAAAGAGTCACCGGACACAAAATCTGAAGAAATAGATGCGAAAGCGCCGCAAATACCGCTTCAGTTAACATTTGCGCAACGAATCAAATTACATAAAGGTTTACGTACTGGGAATATACCCGTAGAACTTTTAAGTCAGAAGATATTATTGCAGCGTGAGCAACAACTTAGACGTCAACAAAAGGCAGCAACTAAATTACGTGATGAATTTGTGCATCGACAGCAAATCAATGAAAATGATAAAATATTCTCAGCTGATGCAATTTACAATATTGATGCAACAACATATTTAACTGAAGCCCTATTTGCCATTGCTGACTCTCAGCCCATGGTCGCAAGGTAGGCAGACTATTTCTTATTTTCAATTAAAACATAATTTTTATAAAATCAAATAAATTTTCTAAATCAATTTTTATGTTTAGGTCAACTCCAAAACGCGATCTTACACATCCGAGTGCTTATGCTATTAAAGGAGCTTCAAACAATACAGAACACAACAGAAACAAGCGAAAGGCGGAAGAACGTTATCGACGTAATTGCATTTACGAACCCGAATTTTATGAGCGAATGCTCGATGATTCACTTCAAGTATGTGAACAACTACAATCACATTTAACAGGCTGTATTATTGGTGTTCGAGCGCGCTCACCGACAGCACTATCATCACCCTTTAATTCTCCCCCGACTACACCAATTTTGACTCGGTCACAATCGGCACAAGCTCAATACTTGTCGAATGCATATGGTATTAAAGCAACGTTAAATGTACCGCCTCCAATACATAGTACCTCGACACCTTCGCCTTCTCTATCAACAAAACGTGTATTACGAGATGCTAGCAACGAATACGCAGACGCTAATGCAAATGCCAACGATTCTAACGACGATTACGCTGTGCGAAAATATTCTTATTATGTAGGACTAGGCGATCACACTAAATTACCACCGGCTCCACCAATACGAAGTAATTTATCCTGTAAGATCCCAGAAACAGAAGGAGTACTTCCACCACGCGTTCAAATAAATGGCTCATCAACGCCGACTGCATCAATGGCATCGCGTTTTCCGATAGTTCAAAGACAAAATAGTGTATGCGAGAACGAGAACAAGCCATCCAGCTACAATAGCTATTCCATTTCATCACCACAAACATTGCATCGGCGACCAGTGGCAAACTTATCACATGCATATAATGATTATGCGAGTTCGACACCCCCGCTGGCAAGCAATGTTGCTGTTGCCTGTCTTCCACCTGTGCCAACCCCTTCATGTAAGCTAAATTATTTTATTTTTAGTGAACTTTTAAAGTGATTTATATATATATTTTTAATGACAATAGTCTCATGTTTATTGAATAATCATTTTTTAGATCAAAACTATGAACAAAGAAGAATAAATCAGCAATTATCGTCGTTTAAAGTGCCTTAGCTACGACTTTTATTTTTAATTATAATACAACAAATGCACATATGATTAAATTTTATGTCTGTATGATATAATATTATTAAAATTGAAAAAATATACATATATATTAGATGATAAATTATTAAAATAGAAAGCAAAATAAAATTGTGATAAATATATTAAATGCCTGACGAAACTAGTGATATAAAATTGTCAAAATCGAAAATTGTTTTCAATTAGTAGGTGTACAAATATGAAAGTTCGTTTTTTTAGGATTCAAAAAATTAAAATTCCAAAAAATTTTCAATTAAACTTTTATTAACAATAACAACCATTATTAACAACAACATTATTCCAATTTATAGGCAACTTCCATAAAAAAATTTCAGTTGTTTCGACGCAATCCATTCATCGAGCCATTTTCGCACTTCTTCTTATTTTGTGAACTTCTGCTCCGTGAGCCATTGATCGAAATAAGTAACAACCCTAAGGAGCGATGTCAGGAGAATAGGGCGGGTGGGGTAAGATTTCCCATTTCAGTTCTTTTATGGCATTTTTGACAGGTTCTGCAACATAAGGTCTGGCGTTGTCGTGAAGCAATATTGGGCACTCGTGTCCTGTGGTTCATTCTGGTCGTTTTGTGTTCAGATTGATTAATTGCTCTTTATAACGAGCCGTCGTAACAGTTTCGCCAGGTTTAAGAAGTTCATAATACAAAATACCCTATTGATCCAACTATACGCAGTCTTTATTACTCAGGTCAAAATAGCTTTCTCTGAACTTCTTAAACCACTTCTGACAGGCTCTGGCAGTGATCATATCTTCGCCATAAACTTCAGCAATCATTTTGTGAGAATCGGCGGCACTTTTCTTCCAGTTAAACATGAATAAGAGAACTTCCCCCAAATGCTCTTTTGTTGGCGCTTCGGTGGTCATCTATAAAATTGTCCTAAAATTTTATATGCAAACCTTTTTTAAAAATTCAAGAAGCATTAGATAACGCTTTAAACACTCTACAAGATGGATACAGACAAATGTTTTGAAAAAAAGTTTATTCATGAAAAAAATATTAGACAAAGTAAAACGAACTTTCATATTTGCACACCTAATAGAATTTCGGGAAATGTTAATAGTTATTTATTTTTTGACAACAATTAGTGGTTGTATTGGTAAAAAAAAATAAAAAATGATTAGTTTGAACATATTCTTCCAAAATTACCTGATAATAACTTGTAAAATAAGCTTATAAGCTTCTCATTTGCTTATTTCTGACATCATTAATTTCTCACTCTATTTATGGCAATACTTAAAAAATAAGTATAAAGAATAAGAAGTTAAAAGTGAAATTTTAATATTTGTTATCAAAATTTAACTACTACAGAATTAAAACGTGAGCAATTCTGTTTAAAAGTTTTTTAATTTAAAAAATAAGGTCGTTGAAAAAGATTTTTTGAATGCATGATCCAAAGGTGGTGCGATAAATAGTACCGACATTTCGACGTACGTTGAAAAGATACTACACTCCTGTTCAAAATTATAGCGCCATTTTATAAAATGGCATTACTTTCAACTGAATTATTCAAATGACGTTAAACTTTACCATATGGCATATTTTTAAATCGAAAATATTATGGAGTAATTAATTTTACATTATATGAAATATATTTTTATGAAATTTGAAAAATGCTGTAAATTTCTTGATTTGCGCTTGTTCAAAATTATAGAGCCACTTAAACTTCAACGTTTATTTTATTTTAAACATAACAAACAAACAATTTCAAAACAAATAATTAATATTTTGTTGGTCCGCCTTTAGATTTTACAACGTCAAGAAGACGATTGCGGGCACTATGAGCTAACTTGTACAAGGCATGCAGATTAACATTATTCCATGCGACAGGAATTGCAAGTTTTAACTCATTCACTGCAGCATACTGTCGCGATAAACCTCTCGAACTAGAATTCCCCACAAATTCTATCGGATTCAAGTCCGGGGAGCAAGCTGGCCAAGCAAATAACACGACTTGATGCTCCGCCAGGTACTGTAATGTCAATGCGCTCCGATGGATGGAGGCGTTGTCTTGCATAAATAAGTAGTCCGGCTGCCAATACGGAGTCAAATGTTCTTCAAGAACTTGCTGATACTCCTCGCTATTCATTTTGCTCGACGAGAATGTAAGCGGAAGAGTCCCTAATGCTTCGAAAGCCCCCCCCAAACCATAACAGTCCCTCCCTTAAAATTCTTTTTCGAGAAAAATCGAGGATTTTTACAGGGATCGTGCCAATCTACAAAATCCGTCCGGTCCGTCGCGATTGAACTTCTTCTCGTCCGACCATACAATCTGAAATATACCAATACTCATAAAAGAACTGACGCCCATAAACAAAAGAACCTTATTCCAATAATTTTTCTTCAGCGAAAGCAAGCCGCGCAGCTTTATGAGCAAAGGTAAGCCTCGGACAAGACGCCATCTTTGTTCCACTATCGTGCAACATCCGACGGATGGTCGACGGGGTGCACAGTAAGAAGAGACGGTAGAGTTAGAAGCGCGGTTAATTATACGCCTCTTTGACCTTTTAGAGACTTTGGACGCCCGATTTAGCAGTGCCATACGCGTCGGGATCGGCCAAGTAGCTGCTGACAGTTTTGTGATGACGCCCGATTTAAGCAGCAATACGGCGAGTTCTGAGAAAGCAACGCGGAGATTCGCCCTTTTTCAAAATCAGACAGCTCAGAACTTTTCGGCAGTGCTTAAAAATATTAAGTAAACATAAAATCTTACACAACATTATAGATAATCCGCAAAAAAAACAATTTAAAATAAAATAAACGTTGAAAGTTTAAGTGGCGCTATAATTTTGAACAAGCGCAAATCAAGAAATTTACAGCATTTTTCAAATTTCATAAAAATATATTTCATATAATGTAAAATTAATTATTCCATCATATTTTCGATCTAAAAATATGCCATATGGTAAAGTTTAACGTCGTTTGAATAATTCAGTTAAAAGTTATGCCATTTTCTAAAGTGGCGCTATAATTTTGCACATGAGTGTATAATAACTCATAACGATGGTGAAAACAACACAGCATGAGGCTTTTAGCCTAAAATCTATGTTCGTTCCGAAATGTCTTAATACCGATTCAAACTAGAAATGCAACGAAAATAAATCTTGCAAAAATTAATACTTTTTTCAAAATTTTTCTAATTTTCGAAAAAATGACTAAATATCAGAATCGGGAAAAAAACAGTCGGAAATCGGGATTACGTTATAACTTGATTTTCTGTTTTGAGACAATTTACTCATGCTAAAAATATTAGAAGATTTTTATTTACTTTATTATCATTGTTATTATTAAATTGCTGTATTATAACTACGTTAGTGTACCTATAGTACCTGTTTGTCCCATAAATTATTTATTTAAATTATTTTATTTATTAAAACAAAGAAAAACAAAAAAGATGATGAATTTTTTCAATAACAAGTAACGATAACAAATTAATAAAATTAAAAGAATGAAATTTCATAAACTGAAAGAAACGGCAGTAAAATTTGAAATTTTTATAACACATTTACTATTTTTTTGGATAAATGTAAAAAATTTTTAACTAAAATTTAAAATTAGCTTAATGAGATCGAAAACTACGGAGATAATATTTGCGTTTTTAACAAAAAAACCAAAAAATTACTCATTAAACGAAACAAAACAACAAAAAAAAACACCCGATCAATTTTATTAAGATCGAAATTTCGATAAAATTTCCGTATATACATCTAGAAAGATTTGATCGATTTGGTGACCAACTCACGATCGGGAAGGCGAAACGCACGACCATCCGACGATAAACGAGTGTCGAATAAAGGAGAAAGGAACAAGAGCGGCCAGCGCTCACCCAACGCCTCGCTAATGTTAGTCATAAATGAACCCAGGTCGTACGCCTTTACATCCTGCAACAACATAATTTCATAAAATATAGTCATTATTGCATACAAAATACCAGAAAATGTTTTGAATATCGAATAAAAAATCATAAATATTAGATCGGCAAGAAAGTATTTTCCATTTTTATATGGAACGACATTTATTATTATAAAAACAAAACTACAAAATCCAATTAATCTAAGAGGTATTATCCATCATGATCATGATCAACATTCATGCAAAGAATGAATTTCCTTTGAGAATAACTTGGCCGGCTATGCCTCAAAGAATTTTTAAAACCTTGAAGTTTTTGCCTCTATTTCAGCTACTGTTTACTATAACAGCTCGAAGTTATGGGGGATAAGAAGCCATTTTTCTGGGCTATTTGGCGGTACGACTCTCGTATTTGACATATTGATCGAGTTAAATACAAATTTCTATTTTAAACCTTAAAATTTTTGAGTACTTCGATACCCCCATCGACACATGGAAAATTTTAAAGCTTTTCAAAATCATTCTTTTTTGGTACGATATTATTAATTAGACCTAAAATAGCTAAAAAAATTAATTTCAAAAAGGTTGCTTCAAAAAGTACGTTTTTACTGCAAATTCTGCACTTTTCAATTTTGGTATGTTTTAATATAATAAAAATAAATTTTTGCTCCAAAAATTAAGTTATTACAAATAATTTTTGTATCAAGAAAACGCCTTTTCAGATAGATAAACTTATTTTATAAAAACTTTTATTAAATTCAAAAAATAGTCGTTCCACAAAAAAACGGAAAATACTTTGTTGGTTGCCGACCTAATAATTAATTTTGTAAATGCAATTTATTTATAATAGAAAACTAATACCATTAAAAATTCCACACGAGTCTGGCCGCGCCATAAACAGAAGAACTGGGCGAAAATCAGATAGCTGATAAAGAGCAGCACAACAAGCGAACCGACGAACGTAAAAATGGATGAAAACTGGAAGATGGTAATAAATCCGAAAAGAAAGGCCATATGCGGCAGCATGAGGTGCCAAATCTGCGCGAGAGCCAATCTAGGCATGGCAACTGACCACAAGACCTTATAGTTCCAGCTGAAAAAAATAAGAATTTAATTTACTAAATTAATCGTTGAAAAAATATTGCAGTATAAGCATACTAGCAACAAATCAAGGTGATCAGCCACAAGTTAATAATAGCGCCGATAAAAAATCGCTGATTAAAGTGGCCAACGCAAACGCCGACAAAGGAGCAATGATGGTCGCGGCGATAAATGCAAACGTTGCAAACTGTAAATAGAAATATATATCAAAAACAAGAACATTTCACAGTTAAAAGTTTTTAAACAAAAAGCTCTGAAAATGTCGGCGTCTATCCAACCAGGGCAATGATGCGCGCGCGGAGGAGCATTAATGTTGCACACATGACAATACTTGTAGCTACGCTTCAACACCAATGGAAGCGTTGTGCTAACGTTTGCTCCATTAGGTCCGCTGCGAACCAGGCAAAAAATATTCAGATAAGCATTTATGGCCAACAGGGATAATGGTATAAAACGAAGAAACCATTCCTATAATGTGATAAATTAGAAATTAGAAAAAAAAGCATATTAAAATTCTTATTTAAATCTTAATAAATTAATAAATTGTGCTTTCTTAATCAAACAAAAAGATTTCTTTTCGCGTTTAATTGTTTAAAGTTAACAAAACTGAAATATATTTTAAAATTGAAGACACTTATGCAGTCCCCTCATTTTTAATACATATAATATTAAACTTTATTCAATCATAAACATAGACTTGATTTAAGCCAAAGCTTTAGATCCTAAACCTATAAGCTTAAATTCTACCAAAGCCCTAAACCTATAAGCTTAAATTCTATGAATATCATATGAGGAAGAGACTACATATGTACAAAATTGAAAAAAGAAATTTTTTTAAGAAATTTACCTCTGAAAAAACGGTATACCAAAAGGAAAGGATGAAAGTGACTTCGTAGATGAACGCAATCGGCAAAGCCGCGAATAGGATAAAAATGCCAATCTAAAGAGCCAATCGATTACAAAGACTAATAGTAAATGGCAAGCTTCAAAAACTTACAATATCCTTTATAGGCAAATGTTTGGGCAAATTCTTGACCGATTCGAATATGTCGGGTTTCTCGTTGTCAACATCGTCGAAGATGGGCGATGTCGAAGATTTCCACGAAAAAATATTTTTCATCGAAAACAAAAAAATAATAACAAATTCCTATTATTTAACATTAAAATCTTATCCAAAAAGCATGATAGATTATGATTTCCGCTTTCATCGAATGAACATATAAATCAATTTTCGATTTAGAATAGCCATAAAATATTTATTAAAAACATTTTTTAAATGGTATTTCAAATAAATTATGATGATGATGATGATAATATATACGATACTATATTATATAATACGGATGGGTGAAATTGATTTTCACAACATTTGCAAATTGAAAAAGATATAGTCAATTATAAATTTAAAATGAGTTTGAGCGAGCGATTACGAAGAGATATAAAACGGAGATATGGAAAAAAATATCAATACGAAAGCTACTCGCATGAAAAACGAGTGATATATTCGTTCAAATATTAATTTGGTTATAGATAAATGTAAAATGACAAAAAAAATTGTAAAAAAATTGTTTAAAAAATTTAAAATAGGTAAATATTATGTATCTTTTTAAAGATAAAAAATAATATTTCCCTTTTTAAAGACAATTTCGAAGGGCATTTGTCGTTCAATAATGTCCAAGCCAAAGCTATAAATTTTTAATAGCTTAAAGGCTAGCCGCACTAAAGAAACTCAGCAATAAATTAACTTTAAAAATTCGTCATCCAATGTTAAAATTTAAAAAAATACTCATTCCTTTAACGATACTGTTGTTGTCGTTGTTGGTGGTGATACGCAGATGGATGATGAATGGCGAGGCCGTGTGTGGTGCCCGCGTGGTCGATGATTTCGTCCTCCTCGTCATTAACGTCATCGTCCGAGTCAAAGGACGCGCCATCATCGGCGTGTTGTGGCGAACGCCGGGCCGACGGGGCTTTTGCGGTCGGTCGCCGATTCTCGCCGCCAGAATAATGCTGCTGATTGAAAGAGTGATGATGCGGCTGTAGTGGTTGTTGATGCAATTGAAGTTGTTGGCGTGCACTAAGCCGATTGTGCAAAGTGTTATGTTGATTGGCCGGCTTGATCGTAATGATGAGATTCTGCGCATTCGCCACCATCATATCCGTCACCTGATCGATGGTCTTTCCTTGCACCTAAATAAAAAAAAACTTTTTTACAAATTTAGCAATAACAGCTTTTTTGTAAAGACTTGAAAAATGTATATACATCGATTCCGTTGACTTCAATCACTTCGTCGTTAATTCCCAGCAAACCAGTCGATTCGGCGAGTCCACCTTCCACTAATCTACTAATAAATATTCCGTCCATTTTCACTGCACCTTGTGACGTTAGACGTACGGCTGAACCTAAAAAAACAAACATGCGAATTAAATATTTCATATATTTTTAAGTAGAGAAAACATTTTCGAAAAAATATTTTCAATTGGAAGGGGAATGGGTTAAAAAAGTATGTTTTTTTTTGTTTTTTTCTTATACCCAATATTCAGTTTTGTAAATAAATTTTAAAAGCTTTATTGCTTTACGATACAATCAGCACTGTGCCTACTTTTATATGCTCCTTTTTTGGCTAACGACTCAGAGCTGTGTTGTTTGTTTGTGAACCACAAATTTTCTTATGAGTCAAACAACCGGTTAAAATGAAATAAATAAAAAAATTTAAAATCTAATAATAATTCGCATGGTCTTCATTCGAACAAAATTTCTTGACAAACTCATGAATATATATATTAAAGAAAACAAACCTGTTCGAATGTAGAATCCCAATGGTCGATCACTGCCGTGTTTACAAAGTCGTACGCGACGATGCGTGTCTGGCACAATGTCAACGTCGATAATCGCGGAAACCTAGAAGAAATATTAAAAGATTAAAAAATTATTAAAATATTTCAAATCAAAAAAATCTGATCATAAAATTTATTTTGAAATTTTTTTAAAATAATTTTTCTTTCGACTACAGTCGACGCCCCCATTAACATAACGCCAAGGGACTGCACGTTAACTATGTTAATGGGAGCGTTATGTTAATGGGGGAGTCGACTGTAAAAAGTTTGTTAGAGAAATTAATGAAAATATTTAGCAAACCTGACGAAAATCCTCCGGATTCGAAATGTTGTAATTTCGGCGTTGAGATTTATTTGACGTGGGCATGAGAATGGAAAAGCCTTTGCGTCGGCGCTCCGACGAGTCCGTTCCGTATCCGTATTTCTCCTCCCAAGACTCACCCTTTCGCTGAATGAGAAGACGAAGACACGGGTGAGAGCTCTCGAACGATTTGCGAAAATTCTAGAGTCCATTAAAATATTCACCAGTTAAATATACTCAAATAAAAAAAAAGCAAACTTTAAAAATAAAAGGTTAACTTAAAAAATAAAATGTTTAGCTCAGACTCTCGAAATTAAAATAAAAATTTCATAAAATTAGTATTTATTTAGAATATGATTTGTTGGCAAAAAGTAGTTTATCCTGTGAAAATTCTTTGTTATGGTTTTTCACGCTATAGTATATCAAAAATAGAATAAGAAAAAGACTAAATAAAACCTCATTATTGGTTATAGGAAGAAGATCGCCAGCCACGCTGGTGTAGCATAACGTAAATGGAATGCCAAGCAGAGAGTGCATGCGCTCAACGTGTCCTCGAAACGTCTCATACGTCATCGGATTATCGCCATTGATGGAAATGGAAAAACGCCGAAACTCCGAGTCGAATTTGGACTTTATCTAATAATTTTCAACTTAAAAAATGTTTAAAAATTTAAACGTGTATTATAATTTAAAAAATTAATGGGAATATCAAAAAGATTCTAAAAAGAATGATTCAACAAGGTACTAAAAATGCGAAAAATAATTAGAAAATAATTACATGAACGGTCGGCATGATTTTAGATTTCAAGATTTCAATTGACGCTTTCACCAAGAGCACATCGCCGAAATTGTGAAGAACTAAAAAATGACATTTTATAAAACAAATTTTATACTCTGAACAGTGTTATGTCTTGACTTTTAAAATGGCTCCGGCTTCAAAAGTGGCTTCGGAGCCATTTCGCAACACTAATTCTAGGTTTTCTATAAGATACAGTCATTAGAATATTTTTCGTTGACCTCCAATACGTTATAATGTATATACAAAATTAAATATCTTACACATAAAATTAAATATCTTCTATCAAGGTACATGTTAAAATAAATAGTTCTCAGATTATAATAAAATAAAGGTCATGCAAAGATCCGAACATACGTCTCTTATAAACAAGAAATTAAGATACATATGTGACTATAAAGCGCATATAATTCCAAAAAAGTTGCATTACTCATTTATTCTCGCTTTAAAGGACTATATATTAAAAAGTGAAAAAACAAGAAAGGTTAGATACGTTTAAATTTCCGCGCAAAATAATAAATTAAGAAAAATTCAACCAAAAATCTAAAATACATTTATGATTTTGATGGAGATGCATCCGTGCGTTACGGGATATGCTTTTTGAAGCTAAAATCATATGTTGCCAACATCTTCAAAAGGCTAAAATTTTTATATATAAAAGTGTGTATTAGGACAATATGGGCCGTCGTGTTTTGAAATCATGTGATAATTTCTCCTATTATTTAATCCCCTTTTTAATTTTATGTTTTAAGCAATATGGCCATTGAAAAACGAAATAAGAACAGCGAATTAGTTGGTTCAACGTCGTCGGCGACAACTTCCACAACGACGACAGCGGAGGCAATGGCGTCGCCAACCGCCACCTTCTTTCTCAATGAGACTGCTATTCGCAACAATTTCAACGTGCTCGAATTCTCGCGGACATGTCAGGCGGCCGCCAGCGGAATGGCCAGTGGAATTTTCGGATTAACCGGCATTTACGGCTTTCTCTTCTATTTTGTCTGCATTTTTTTGCAGGTAAAAACAATACTATTAATTGAGTCATGTTTACGCTTTTTTGATAATTCTTGGAAATTTTATTATTGATTAAAAATTTGAATTTTGTTTTCTAATTTTCAGACACTTTGTTGGGAATACAAAGCCGGTTTTCAATGGGAGAAATTTTTTACGAATCGCTGGTTGTCTGTAAATTATTCGATTGTAAACGGACTCTTCACATATGTTTTGTTTTGGGTTTTTATATATGGGATGGTTCATGTATATTAAGCAATCATCTTTTCTATATCTTAAACAATGTTTTTTAATAGATTATTAATAAATAAATTATTTTGGAAAAAGCAATTTTTCGTTGTAAATTGCTACATTTTGCATTTGATACTTAATTTTTATTATTTATTTACTTACATATCCAATTGTTTTGTTTGCCTTGGAATGACGAGTAATGACGCTCTACAAAAACTTGTCAAGGTACAGGAGTCGCAAATTCTCAACTACGAGAAAAAATTGAAAGGTTTAATACTATTATTTTTTTAATTGTTGCTTATTCTTGGTTTACTTTTTTAATTTTAACTCAACAATATTAATATTTTCAGATGTTGTTTGCGCCTATAAGAGTCTCGAATCCGAAAAGAAAGCATTGGAAGTTGCGCTATCGACTATTTCCGAGCCCGTCGATGATTTGGCTACGACGACTGTCGATGAAAATAACGTCGGTGCCATTGAGGAGGCAAACGAAAGTGTTCCGACGAATTCAGCCAACGACACAACAACGGAGATTGTAATTTCCATATTTTCTCGTCTTTTTAAATATGGCATATTTATACTTTCAAAAAACATAAGCAATTTTTACAAATTTAATATTTTTTGAGTAATTTTATTTGCAAAAAATCTTTTTTTTTCTTTGATACAATTTATTTTTATAAATTTTAAAGCAGTTTATTTTTTAGACGAATAGGACCTCTCGCGATCAACTAGAAGCCTTGAAGCAGGCCATTTCCACGTTAACAATTGAGAATAAACGAAAAGAACTTGCCTATCAAGCGGATCGCAAATCACTCTTGGTTTGTGTGTGAAATTTTATAAGTTGCTTTATAAAATTTGTTTGTTTCATACAACATTTTTTGTGAAATCATTGACCAATTGAAATAGTTTTTTGGATTCTTTTCCGATATTCCTTTTGTTTTATTTTAGGCAACGAAGGAAAAGCTAACAGAAGAGTTGGATGGGCTGAAAAAGAAACTGGCCGGCGATTCGGACGTCGAGGTATACAACATTTGTTTAAATTAAAAATTTACGCTATACAAATATTTTAAATGATGACGTTTATTATAAATTATATTATAGACATTTAGATTATATAATAGCCGATTGTGTTTGGCTTTTTGATTATGTTACGAATGACTATTTTTTCTTTAATAGCGACGTTTGCGCGCTCAGTTAGCCGATGTGGAGGCACAACGGGAGCGGATGCTCAACGAGCACGGCGATGTCGTCGCGGAAATGCAACAGCGATACGCAAAAGAGCGCAAAGACGCCGCGAAAATTGAGGAACAGGTTTGACTACTTTATTTGTAAAATTATTTTGCCCGAATTGAATTACGCTTTTAATTAAAATTACTAGAGAATTTTTCTCTTTTTTTTTGAAGATTGTTTTAAAATTTGTTTTAGCATAGTTTATTTTTTAGATGAATGTTTTGCATTTATATTTTACTCAATTTTTTCTATATTCACTCATTTTTTAGCTTACACAATTGAGTTGTCGTCTTCAAGAGAAGGACGA
Organism: Bradynema listronoti; assembly: GCA_024678965.1. Taxonomy (NCBI): domain Eukaryota; kingdom Metazoa; phylum Nematoda; class Chromadorea; order Rhabditida; family Allantonematidae; genus Bradynema; species Bradynema listronoti. Next base: position 7,640,158 of record JANLNO010000001.1, on the reverse strand, counting down.
TATCATCCAGTCGATGGAAGGTCGAGCCAAGGAGTATGCGAGGATGGAACAGGAAATACATAAGCTGCGAAAAAAGGCCGCTGCCAATCCTACGGCACAAGTCTTAAAGCAGGAACTCGTCAACGTAAAGGTGGATAACGAGTTTATTCTGTAAAAATATAAGAAGCTTGCAAAATTATTTGCAAAAATTTTATTTGCGTTATTCTTTCCTCATATTGCTTTTTTTCCCTATTTTAGAAGATTGCCAAGAGTATTGGACTTATTTTTTATTTTGACTAAAATATGTTTTAACTTTTTTTTAAATAATATACAGGAACGCTACGAGGAGGAGTTGAGTGCCGTCCGCTCGCGTCATATCATCAACACTTCGCTGTTGAGCGAAAAAGATGCGCGTATTAGCGCGCTTGAGGCTCGCATCGAAGCGTTAACGGAGGAGGGCGCTGCGGTCGCAGTCGAAAATGCCGCGCTTCACACCCACGTCGAAGAGCTAAAGGCGAAATTGTCGGAAGCGCGTCGCGCCAAATCCTCGGACAAACCGTCAGGCCCGGATATCGCCGAGCGGTCATTTTTCGACCGTAATAATCTAGAAAAGGAACCAGATACCGTGTTGATAGCTGGAATACAAAATGCGTGTCGAGTGTTAAAGACTAGAAACATCGATTTATTGGGTAATTCTCTACTGAAGTTTATCATAATTATAATTGCCCATTTCTAAAATTTATATGTTTCAAAATGGTTTTTTTCCAATTTTTTGCAACTTCTTTTTTAAAACAATTTTTGGCATTTTTTTCAGAAACATTTCAAGAATTCCTCAGAGCGCGAAAATCCAAGGAAGATTTAAATAATTACAAAAATGAGAGCAATATTTGCGAATTTTGTGAACTCGCCAATAGCGAGAAGAACAATTTTAAGCTTCAGATCGCAGATCTCCAACAGAAATTGGATCGATTGGAAACGACGTATCACTCGACGAAAGAAGAATACGCTCAGGTAATTGAAACCTAGGCTGATTAAAGTTTGTTTTTGTGAAGAGAAATCTTGACTTTTTAATACTTCTCAAACATGGTTGATTTTATAGAATTGTGACCAACTGAAGAAACGAATTGCCGAGCTGGAAATCAATCAACAATCCACTTTATCTCAGTTTTCATCGGAAAGCATGACAAGAGTGATGGAAATTGAGGAGGAACTCAAGTGTCAAGAAAAGCGCATGAAAGAAATTATTGAGGAAAAAGACAAAGAAATCGAATATGCCAGGTAATAATAATTGAGTTTATGAAGAAGTTATAAAATACATAAATCAGCTTGGAATTTACAGGGTGTTTCATTTTGGGCACCCGATTTGTTTTTGTTATAACTTTTTTACTTTTTAACCAAATTGTAAAATTCGATTCCCAAGGCCTTACAATTTTGTTTGACACCAAACTTGTTCACATTGGTTCCGATTTAAAAAATTTTATATTCATTTGAATTTCTTTGCCAATTCTTCAAAAATGAAGGCAAAATCATTAAAATTTCTAATCTAATGATTATCGCATCTTAATTATCAGCCTATATTGAATATTTCAAAATTTTGGTTCAAAATGAGAATAAAATTAATCATAATGGACATTATTTAACCCATTTTAGCAAAATTCAGATTGAAAAATTGAAAAAAAGTCAATTTCAAGTCAACTTTACTCATTTTTTACCTTTAAAAATAGTGTCAAAAAAGTTCAAATAAATATAAAATTTCTAAATCGGCCAATGTGGACAAGTTTGGTGTCAAACAAAATTCCAAGCTAAAGCCTTGGGAATCAAATTGAAAAAAATTTTTACAATTTGGTTGAAAAGTAAAAAAGTTATAACAAAAACAAATTGGGCTTGCAAAATGAAACACCCTGTATTTTTTAAATAAAGAAATAAAACACTTTTTTAATCCTTCTAATAATTTTAATTTTACTCTTTTAAATAAATTATTTTAGAAACTCGTTAATGGCTCTTTATTCTAAGTCTTCGGCGAACCCCATTCGGACTTCTAACATTAATTGCGGCACTGTAAGCGATCCATTAGATCCAGAACCTCCGACTTTCGATGGCGAGTTACGCGAAATTTGCGAATCCAGCCTAAAAAATGGTCTTTATTTCTAATCTGATTCCAGCATGTTGAAATATTAAATGTGCACATTTCTCTAGATTCAAATGGTGACTCTGCTTCTATGCGCAATTTTCGACGTCAATCATCGAGCGTGTTAAGCTTGGAAACGCGCAACATTTTTTATGAACAAGAAATCACCAGACATAAATGCGAAATCAGCGAGCTCAGGTTTTGCACAAAAACACATTAAACAATGTTACATAATGTTTAACTCAACCGCATTATCGGTTATAATGAATTAATAATTTTTACTTTCAGGAATGTCGTACGATTATCGGAACTAAAAGTCCGCGATATTGAACAAGCCATGCTTACAAAAGATATCCAATATCTTCAAATTGTGGAGACATTAAAAGAGGAAATTCGAATTTTGTTAGGTATTTAGAATCAGCGAATGTCATTTTGTCTTAAACAACAATTTATAAGAAAAAAAATTCTTAAAAATTTCTTATTTTAAAATTGTTTAATAATTTCTTAAATTTTTCTAATATAAGAAATTTTTCTTATCGGAATATTAGCATTGTGTAAAAATTTAAATTTTGAGGATCCAAATTCAAATCGTTAGGTATGTATTATAACTCGATTGAAATGGTTAGATCCACATGGATTCTTTTACACTATGATGAGACAATATGTTGGCTTTAAAACTTGATTATTTTTATTACAATAAAATTCTCAGCCATAAAAATTTAGGTATTATTTCGGAATAAAGGACCCACCATTTTTTTCGGGGAATGCCTGAAGTTGCGGGATAAGAAATTTTTTGGTACGCTGAATTCGAATCTGATTTTAAAATTTTAGGTCCTAATGTTTCTAATAGGTCCAACTATGGTATAATTAAATTTTGTAAAAATGTAATTTTACGTAATTTTTGTATTGTTTGGATGTGTGTCCAATTGATGGAGTTTTCACTTGTTTATTTTGAAACGAAAACAATGATTAAAATTTAAAAAAAAATGACTGGACAAAATGATATAACATAACAATGTTATTAATTGACTAGTTAGTGGATTGAGTACTGTGTTGCGACTTGAGACCAGAAATTGTATTTTTTTTTCAAATATTTGTCCGACAAGCAAATTTCTCGTATAAGTCGCTCAGCTTAAAATTATGCGATTCATCCATGGCGTACGTAAACATTAATTGAAATAAGCATCCAAACAATACTATGTATTTATTACAAATTACGGCTAAATTGGCGAATATGGGACTACGAGATTCAGTATACATCATATATTCTTAAAATCCTCATGATTAGTGGAGTCCGAATATGCATTTATTTTTTTCAGAACCCCTTACAGAACCTTTTATGATGCTTTGTATGATAGTGCTTTTATATAAAAAAAACTGCTGGAAATTCGTTTTGCAAATTTTGTCATTTTTCGCGTTAAAAAGTTTGGATTGTTTTGTCACGTTCGTGACAAAAGTTTTTGGTACGCTTCATTCTTGACGTTTAACAACTTTGAACTATGTTGAACATTCTACGCCCACATCAAATTTGTCAAAATTGTCAGTCTCTTAATCAATCTCTGTCAATGCTGGCAGGTTTTGCATAAAATTGATGTTTTTTTGTGGAATTTTACTCGAAGGTCATTAAAACGCGCATTTAAAGTTTTGGAAAGATGTTTAAAGCAGGTAAAAGTCAAAAATGCTGTTTTAATCGCTAATTATTTTTATCTGCTTTAAACATTTTTCCGAAACTTTAAATGTGCGTTTTAACGTCATCGAATGAAATCTCACCAAAAAAAACACGAATTTTAAGCAAAACCGGTTACTCCCATATTTTCCAAATATCCCCAAAGTTTATTTACACAAATTTAATTGGACCATGGTTGGACCAATTAGGGACATTAGAACCTAAAATTTTAAAATTCCAATATCAGATTCGAAAAAAAATCTAAAAAATCCTATATCGCAATTTCAGCCATTTCCCGAAAAAAATGGTGGGTCTTTCATTCCGAAATAGTACCTTTATTTTCGTAATTCGTCCACTCTATCGTAACTCGACGAGGAAGCAAAATTGGGCCATAGTTCCTATACAATTCTTGATGAAAGCTTTCGAACGATTTTGAAATAAGAAATTTTTTCGAAATTTGGGGGGGGGGTAAAATAAACATGTCCAGTTTCGGTTCAAAATTTTTTTTTCTGTGGTTAAGGGAATTCTTATGAGGCATTTCCGGATAAAACGACTATTGAATTCATTTTCGGGACCCAAAATAACCCCTGAATACAATAAAAAATTTTCGAAATTTTTTGGGGGGGAGGAGTAAATTCCAGCCTTTCAATTTACACACAATAAGTATATTGGTGTAGCTCAACGAGCACTATCGATTAGCGAACGTCGCGTGGCGATCAGACTTAATCCAAACGTGCAGTGACCGAAGAATCATTACAGACATTATTTTTACAAAAGAGAATTATTTTTTAGATTTTTACATTTTATGCCAAAAAACTTGCCGAGCATTTAAAAAGTATAACATCACTTTGCGTATTTTCATTAAAAAAATTTTACACAATGCCAATCTTTTCATAAGAAAAATTTCTTATATAAGAAATTCTTAAACGATTTTGAAATAATAAATTTTTTTTATGTATTTTTCTTATATCAGACAAAGTGACGTTCCATGTTTAGAATTAGTAGCTTTGAATAAAATTTGAGAAAAGGTTTTTAAATTCAATTATAACTATATATAGTGCACTCCACGTTAGATTAGTGTAGAAGGTGTTGCTAGCCGGATAACAGCTAATCTATGAGCTGAAAATTTGTCAGTGGGATTTTTTAGGGGTCTATCGATTTATCCGAACGAATTTTTGATAGGGCCCTTTAGGACCCTGTATAAGGGTCCAGGTCTGGTCCTATATAATTTTTACGTAAAAATAGTAAAATAAGCTTAAAAAATTAGGACGAAGATGATGCCGATATCGGTTTTTGGGTTTAGGTTCACTGGGTCCTAAATGGTCCTAATTAATTTTAGGTTATAACGACATGGGAATAGTCATATAGCCCTAAAATTTGATGTGGAGAACGATTCCAATATTTATTTTTTAATTTGAATCAATTTAAAAGTAATTAATTGTGTTTTTAGGAAAATTGTCTCTGGAAAAATCGGAAACAAACCTCGCCTATTTGCGCAACATTTTCATGCAACTTCTCAATGCAAATAGCATTAGTGGCCGAAAGCATATTCTTAAAGCAATGGCTGCTGTACTTAAACTGACGAGCACAGAAATGAAGAGAATTGAGACTTGCAATTTGTGATGTGATTAAACCGGGGTTGCCAGATGTCCTTTTTAAAAAGATTTGTTCTTTTTTTGAGGGGGTCTGTTTTTTTTTATTTTTTGTTCTTTTTTTCCATTTTTTGTTCTTTTTTTCCATGAAGAATGGCTCTCTTAGACACAGGATCAGGAGTTCCGAGAAGTATTAATTTTTGATAGAATAAAGAATCTGACCCGAAAAGTTAACGAAATAGACCAATTCAGATATTTTTAGAAAAATCTTTTTTGTTGTTGGAAATTATCAATAAAATATTTTTTTCGTGCCCAGCGTTCTTTTTTATTTGATTTTTATCTGGCAACTCTGGATTAAACGCTAGTCTGTAAATATATGGTTTCGTAACTGCATTTTCTTTTCATTCTCAAATTATTCAGTTTTTCTTATACGGGCAAATAAAAAAATACGAATACCTATTTTGATTCTAACTTTTTTGGTTCAAAGTTAAATTTAAACCGAATATTTGGAAAAAATACTATTTTGGTTAGTAATTTTTTCATTTTATAAGTTTTAAAAAAGTGACATTTTGAATCCGTTTAAATATATAATAAATTTCGATTGATTCATTTAAAAATTTTCTGCCGTAATTAAATTTAAAAAAACTAAATTACGTTTATTTTTTAAAAAAAGAAACAAATTGAATAAAAAAAAGTTTGACAAGAAAAAAAATCAAAATATACACGAAAATTAATAAAAAAAAAATAAAGCACAGGTAGAGAGAAATTAAAAAAGCGCATGAAAAAAAATTTTACAAGGTAAAAAATAAATAAAATTGGCATATAAATAAAAAAGTAGTTGTTGGGTTTAAAACAAAACAAATATCGGCAAAAAAAAGAATTAAGAAATATGTTGGCATAAAAAAAGAATACACAAAATAAAATCAAGGTTCGGGAAAAAGGGCCGATAAGGCGTTAAAATATTTTAGATAAAGTTCATTTTCACGTTTTTTGGCTCGTTCAATGCAAACTTCCATCGGAGCCGTAACAAATCCAGAACTTACGGAGACTGGCTCTGTCTTCGACGAACTTTTCTCTTCACTTTTTTGTGAGGAATCTTTCATTGTGGACGTCTCATCTTTAATTGGAGAGTGTTCACTTGAATGAGAAACTTGCTTCTTATCAGTCGCTCCGGCAGACTTATTTTTGTTTTTCTTAGCTAAATCAAGAGATTCTTGACCGTCTTTAGTCTCTTTAGAGGATTCCTTCAACACAGTTTCCTCCGAGTTGTCAGATTCTTCGGCTTCTATTTCAGTCATCATTTCTGCCGACTTCTCCGGTTCTTTTTCTTCTTTCTTTGAGCTGTCAGAAGTTGTCTCTTTTATGTCAAAATCACCGGAGGGAGTCTTTTCTTTTCTTGATGTTCCTTTCGACTCGTTGGATCCTTCCTTTTCCTTTTCTTTGGGACCTTCAGTTGGGAGCATTTCCTCAGACGTCGTATCGGACCAGTTTTTCTGATCTTCATTAGTAGGAATAACGAGCGCCAAAGCGAGAAAATATTTTTGATAAATATCTTTTTCACGTTTTTTGGCTTCTTCAATGCAAACTTCCATCGGAGCCGTAACGAATCCAGAACTTACAGAGACTGACTCTTCCTTAGACGAACTTTTCTCTTCTTCACTTTTTTGTGAGGAATCTTTCATTGTGGACGTCTCATCTTTAATTGGAGAGTGTTCACTTGAATGAGAAACTTGCTTCTTATCAGTCGCTCCGGCAGACTTATTTTTGTTTTTCTTAGCTAAATCAAGAGATTCTTGACCGTCTTTAGTCTCTTTAGAGGATTCCTTCAAGACAGTTTCCTCCGAGTTGTCAGATTCTTCGGCTTCTATTTCAGTCATCATTTCTGCCGACTTCTCCGGTTCTTTTTCTTCTTTCTTTGAGCTGTCAGAAGTTGTCTCTTTTATGTCAAAATCACCGGAGGGAGTCTTTTCTTTTCTTGATGTTCCTTTCGACTCGTTGGATCCTTCCTTTTCCTTTTCTTTGGGACCTTCAGTTGGGAGCATTTCCTCAGACGTCGTATCGGACCAGTTTTTCTGATCTTCATTAGTAGGAATAACGAGCGCCAAAGCGAGAAAATATTTTTGATAAATATCTTTTTCACGTTTTTTGGCTTCTTCAATGCAAACTTCCATCGGAGCCGTAACGAATCCAGAACTTACAGAGACTGACTCTTCCTTAGACGAACTTTTCTCTTCTTCACTTTTTTGTGAGGAATCTTTCATTGTGGACGTCTCATCTTTAATTGGAGAGTGTTCACTTGAATGAGAAACTTGCTTTTTATCATTCGCTCCGGCAGACTTATTTTTGTTTTTCTTAACTAAATCAAGAGATTCTTGACCGTCCTTAGTCTCTTTAGAGGATTCCTTCAACACAGCTTCCTCCGAGTTGTTAAATTCTTCGGCTTCTTTTTCAGTCATCGTTTCTGCCGACTTCTCCGCTTCTTTCTTTGAGCTATTAGACGTTGTCTCTTTTATGTCAGAATCATCGGATGCAGCCTTTTCTTTATATTTCTTTGATGTTTCTTTTGACTCCACAGATTCGTCCTTTTCCCCTTCTTTGGGACCTTCAGTTGGAGGCTTTTCAGTCGTCGTTTCAGCCGACTTCTCCGGTTCCTTTTCTTCTTTCTTTAAGCTGTCAGAAGTTGTCTCTTTTATGTCAGAATCATCGGATGCAGCCTTTTCTTCATTTTTCTTTGATGTTTCTTTTGACCCCACAGATTCGTCCTTTTCCCCTTCTTTGGGACCTTCAGTTGGAGGCTTTTCAGTCGTCGTTTCGGCCGACTTCTCCCGATCTTTCTCTTCTTTTTTTGGGCTAGCAGAAGTTGTCTCTTTTATGTTAGAACCATCGGAAAGAATCTTTTCTTTTCTTAATGTTTTTTTTGACTCTTCGAATCCTTCCTTTTCCTTTTCTTTGGGACTTTTAGTTGGGAGCTTTTCTTCAGTCGTCGTTTCGGCCGACTTTTCCAGTTTTTTTTTAGTAGGAATAACGAGCGCCAGAGAGATAAAATATTTTTGATAAATATCTTTTTCACGTTTTTTGGCCCGTTCAATGCAAACTTCCATCGGTGCCGTAACAAATCCGGAACTTACAGAAACTGGCTCTTTCTTAGACGAACTTTTCTCTTCTTCACTTTTTTGTGTGGAATCTTTCGTTGTGAATGTCTCATCTTTTATTGGCATTTGCATTGGAGGGTCTTCACTTGACTGAGAAACTTGCTTTTTATCATTCGCTCCGGCAGACTTATTTTTGTTTTTCTTAGCTAAATCGAGAGATTGTTCACCGTCCTTAGTCTCATTAGAGGATTCCTTCAACACACCTTCTTCCGAGTTGTCAGATTCTTCGGCTTCCTGTTCTGTTGTCGTTTGGGCTGACTTTTCCGCTTCTTTTTTTGAGCTATCAGAAGTTATCTCTTTTATGCTAGAACCATCGGAGGGAATCTTTTTTTTATTTGATGTTTCTTCCAACTTTTCGGATTCTTCCTTTTTTCCTTCTTTAGAATTCTTAGATGGTAGTTCTTTCTCAGCTGACTTTTCTGGTTCATTATTTTCATGAAAAAGGGCCGTCAGGGCGAGAAAATATTTTTGATAAATATCTTTTTCACGTTTTTTGGCTTCTTCAATGCAAACTTCCATCGGAGCCGTAACGAATCCAGAACTTACAGAGACTGACTCTTCCTTAGACGAACTTTTTTCTTCTTCACTTTTTTGTTTGGAATCTTTCGTTGTGGATGTCTCATCTTTTATTGGCATTTGCATTAGAAGGTCTTCACATGACTGAGAAACTTGCTTTTTATCATTCACTCCGGCAGACTTATTTTTGTTTTTGTTAGCTAAATCGAGAGATTGTTCACCGTCCTTAGTCTCATTAGAGGATTCCTTCAACACAGTTTCCTCCGAGTTGTCAGATTCTTCGGCTTCTTGTTCTGTTGTCGTTTCGGCTGACTTTTCCGCTTCTTTTTTTGAGCTATCAGAAGTTATCTCTTTTTTGTTAGAACCATCGGAGGGAGTCTTTTCTTTATTTGATGTTTCTTCCAACTCTTCGGATTCTTCCTTATCCCTTTCTTTGGAACCTTCAGTCGAGGGCTTTTTTTCAGTCGTCGTTTCGCCCGACTTCTTTGGTTCCTTTTCTTCTTTCTTTGAGCTGTCAGAAGTTGTCTCTTTTATATTGGAACTATCGGATGCAGTGTTTTCTTCATTTGATGTCTCTTCCGACTCTTCGGATTCTTCTTTTTCTTCTTTTTTGGGACTTTCAGTTGGAGACTTATGTTTAATCAACGTCATTTCAGTTAATTTGTCTTCATTCTCTTCCGTTGAGTTATCAATAGGAATATTTTCTTCTTCAGTTTTTCGTTTCACAGATTCAAATCCTTCCTTTTCTTCTTCTTCGATATTTGCAACCGAAAGCTTGTCGTCATTTGGCACTTCCATCGACTTCTTTGGTTCTTTTTTTTCTTTATCTTCTCTCTCATAATTGTCAAATGAAACTTTTTTTTGAGTAGCCTTTTCTACTAAACCTTTTTGTCCTGCGAATAGGATAAAAATGTCAATCTAAAAAAAATCAGTCGATTAAATTGATTATAAATTGAGAAAAAAGCACATTAAAATTCTCGTTCAAATCTTAATAAATTGTGTTTTCTATATCAAGTATTTTTCCAAAATAAGCTTATCTTTCTAAATAGATATATGAAATTGTTACTTCAAAGATTGTTCTTTAAGCATCTTTTCATTTTCTTTTCACTTTTTTTTCGAATTAAATTGTCTGAAGTTGGCAAAACCATATAAATATAAAAATAGAAGGTATTTATGAAGTTCCCCCATCCTCCATAAAATTTTTTTAACATTATTTCTTTAGGGGGGGGGGGTGGGAGTGGAAACTAGCTTAAAGCTCAGGCTTAGCCTAAGCCTTAAACCAATCCTTGAATCCATACTTTTTTGAATCCATACTTCCCATATTATGGGAGAAATTACCTATTATGCAGCAATTTTCTAATGAGCTAGAAAAAATTTCGACATTTTCGGAAACGCACCTTCCAAAGAGAACGGGTACATTACATTTTTTTCAGTTATGATGGGGTTAGACAGATATGCTTAAACCTATAAGCCTAAGCCTAATTCCTGAAAATATCATATTAGGGGAAATGGATATTGGGAACTGCATAATTAACAAAAAAAATCTTTTTTAAAAGAATATACCTCCGATAAAACGGTATACCAAAAGGAAAGAATGAACGTTATTTTGTAGAAGAACTCAATAATCGTCACCTGGTCAATGGTCTTCCCTTGCACCTAAAAAAAAACAATTTTAGAAATTTAGCTGTTTGTTGTAAAGACTTAAAAAATGAGTACATCGGTTCCGTTAATTTCGATTACTTCATATTTAATTCCCAACAATTTAGTCGATTCGCTAAGTCGTCCACTTTCCACTAATCTACTAATAAATATTCCGTCCATTTTCACCGCACCTTATGACGTGCGGCAAAACCTGGAAAAACAAATTATCAGATAATAATTAAATATTCGATAGATTTTTAGATAGAAAGAAAAAAATATATTTTCGATTAGGAAGAGGGAGGGAGATTAAAAAAGTATAATCGAGATAATGATTAATGGTGGTATTAACATGTATTAAATGATTTGCCTTTATATTGTGAATTGGATAAGCCTAATCGCTACATTAAGAAATTCCCGTGCGCCAAATTATTTTTTGCGGTAATTCAAATTTGGATTTGCACTAGTTCTCAAGTTCATAAAATGTAACACTAATGAAGTAATTCTTTTTTCAACTTCTTTGATTTTTTTCAAGAAATTATTTTTTAAATTTTACAACAACAAAATAATAAAATAGTTTTTGGCTTAGGCTTTAAGCTTGGGCTTAGTTTTGTAAAAAAAAGTGCTTGGTCTCTCCTTCGGTTTAAATTTTCGTTCAATCTACCGTAACTCGACGGGGAAGCAAAATTGGACCATACAATTCTTGATCAGCGTGATGATAGCTTTTGAATGAGGTATTACATGTCCAGTTTCGGTTGCAAAAAATTTTTTTCCTGCGATTAAGGATGGTTCTCCGCGGGGTCTTTAGGAAACATTTCCGGATTAAACGACTATTGAATCGTTCTTAGGACCAAAAAATAACCTCCTAATACAATAAAATTTTTTCGAAATTTCGGGGGGAGGGAGGTAAAGTAAACTGACCCATTTATATGTAGAGTACGGTATACAAGGTGATAATTTGTATTACCTAGTTAAAAAAAGCGCTCCTATTGATCACCTACGATTACTTTTTTACTTTACTGATGTTTACTTTCATAAATAATATATGATAAATAGTAAGCGAAATTAATTATTCAATTTTTTATAAAATCAAATAAAAAGTTTTAGTGAAGCTCGGTATACTTAATATTAACCTCATAAAAATAAATCTATTTTGATTTTAACAAAAAAAAATTTTCAATAGCATTTTGGTTAATCATTTTTTTGTAAGTTAAAAAAAATTAATAAATTTCGTTTAATTCATTTAAGAATTTAATAATTTCATGGAGTAATTAAATTTTAAAAAATTAAATTTCTTGTCATATTTTTATTTTACAATAAAATACAAAAAAGCAAAATTGAGCACAAAAAAAGATTGATAAAAAAAATCACACTGTATACACGGCAAAGAAATTAAAACACAGAGAAAGAAAAAAATTAAAGCACATCAGAAAAAATTTTATGAGATAAAAATTAAATAAAATTGGCAATAATAAAAAAGTAGTTGTTGGGTTTAAAACAAAACAAATATAGGCAAAAATAAGAATAAAAAATATTTTGGCGTAAAATAAGAAAAGAATACATAAAAATAAAATCAAGTTTTACTTAAAAGGTGCGACAGGATGTTATAATATATTTGATAAATTTCTTTTTCACGTTCTTTGGCTCGTTCAATGCTAACTTCTATCGGAACCGTAACGAATTTAGAACTTCCAGGGACAGGCTCCCTCTTCGACGAACTTTTCTCTTCTTCACTTTTTTGTGAGGAATCTTTCGTTGTGAATGTCTCATCTTTTATTGACATTTGCATTGGAGAGTCTTCACTTGACTGAAAAACTTGCTTTTTATCATTCGCTTCGGCAGACTTATTTTTGTTTTTGTTTTTCTTTTTCTTTTTTTTCTTAGCTAAATCGAGAGATTGTTCAGCTTCCTTAGTCTCTTTAGAGGATTTCTTCAACACAGCTTCATCCGAGTTGTCAGATTCTTCGGCTTCTTGTTCAGTTGTTGTTTCGGCCGACTTCTCCGGTTCTTTCTCTTCATTTTTTGAGCTAGCAGATGTTGTTTCGTTTTCATTGGACGGAGATTTTTCCTCGTGTGGTGTTTCTTTTGATTCTTTCTTTTCCCCTTCTTTGGGATCTTCAGTTGAGGGCTTTTCTTCAGTCATTTCCTTTAATTTGTCTGTCTTTTCTTCCGTTGAGTCATCAATCGGAATATTTTCTTCTTCAGTTTTTCGTTTCACTGATTCAAATCCTCCCTTTTCTTCTCTTACAATATTTGCAACCGAAAGCTCATTGTCATTTGGTACTTCTATCAGTTCTTTAATTTCTTTTTCATCTTCTTTTTTAGAACTGTCAGATGAAGGTTTTTTTTTAGTAGTTTCTTCTACTAAATCTTTTCGTCCTTCCTTTTCTTTTTTATTTTCTTCCATCAAGTCTCCTGATGGAGTCTTTTGTTCAGTTGACGCTTCAGTCGATTTCTTTGGTCCTTTCTTTTTATTCGTTCCTTGCTTTGACTTATCAGATTGAAATTTCTCTTCTGCTGATTCTATAAGACTTTTTCGCATCAAAGTATTTTTTTCTTTCCTATTTTTTTTTGTGTTTGCAGCCTTTTGCTGGTCCACCTCAAAAAGTTTTCGAAGTACCTTTTCCACCTCTTCTCTCTTTTTTTTTTCTTCCTCCGCATCTAAAGTACGTCTTTCTTTAGCTGGTACGAATTCCTTGATTCCTATATTTTTTGCTTCCGCTACTTTAACCGGTTGAAGATATTTGATGTGAAGCAATAATCGATCAAGTAGAAATTCTATTGCTCGAGTTAGCAAATTACTTGGTTTGCCATCTACGCAATATAATGGAGCTTCCAATTCGTTAGGAGTCACCGCACAGAACGCCACAGCGAATCTAATTAAAGCTTTTGCAGCATCGAAATAGGATCCAGTGTTGGCTTTGTTGCTAATAATACCAGCCGTCGAATCAAGTGTTAGCGCATCATTTATTATCGATCTAACTTGTGCGTCTGTCAAATGACTTTCATTAGACAAGATATCAGATGCATCTGGGATAAAAGGTGTTTCAGGCGCCGGTTCGACTAGCGTAGCCACTTCTGGTTCCGTAAAATAATCTTCTGAATCATAAGTACTTGGTGTTCCCGGAGGATTTAAGGAACCTGTTGAATCCGTAGTTGATGGTTCAGACGTCTCGACTAACATATCATTTCTAATAGAATCATTGAAAGCCTCATATAAGCTTTCTGCTCCGACTTTCCTTAAATGGAAAGAGAAGATGTAACGACCACTTTTACCACTTAAATATTCCGGTTTGATGTTACGTCTACGAAGGTATTCCATCTTGCCTTTCACCAAATCGTTTTGCAAATCTCCAGGTAAGCCTGAAATATATGTAATAATGTTTGAATTTCAAAAAGTTTAAAAATAAATAGAAATAAAATTTCGCTTACATTCATTTTTTTATTTTATTAATAGATTAATTATTAATTCATACCTATTTTTAATTCCACGACGTTGCCAGCATTTTCGTATTCGGGTAAAAATCCATGGAAAATAAGAAAATTCCAGTCTGCTCGATCTCCGTAATACATTCGCACTTCTTCGCCCTTCTTGTAGTTACGATGAATTGTCAAACGAATCTGTGATTCACCCACAATATATTCCATACGCGCGGGTTGAGTTTGTTCGGCATCATAATTTGTCAGGTCGAGAAATGGAAACATGAACGGAGCCTATAATTTATTTCAAAAGAATTATATAAAACAAGCAAAATGATTTTGCATTATTTATCTATAAAATTACGAGAAAAAATCGTACCATAGCAGCTTTATATTCGTAATAGCGTTGTTCAGTATCCGGCTTATAGTTCCCGATCATCGGCAAAATATTCGGAAGATTATTCATTCGCGACGCAGTCACGGAAACGCACCAACAAAAAAGTTCGAAGGTGAAATTTTTGGGATTAATCGGCCCGGGATTAAACGGTTCACCAGAGTCATCTTTAGGTTGTTCCGTTTTCTAAAATCAATTACTAACTATGAGAAGAATGAAAACAGAACTCATCAAAATTGAACAATCTATTCAAATAATTCTTTTTTAATTTCAAGTCAAGTTTTGTGATAAAATTTACTGACATCAACGTCATTCTCGAGACCGAAAAGTCGCAAATAGAAATAAACGTAGAAACGAACAACGGATCGATAATGACGTAGAGCGTGTTCGAATACCGTTGAGCCTTTTAATTTCTTTAAAAAATGTTCAATATATCAATAAAACTTTTCTAACAGGAATCATTTAACGTCACAAAATTTTTTGAAACAAATTTATACCTTCAACTGGTCGGTTGTGTAATAAAGTGGGGTGTCGAAACTCTGGGGTAAAATGTCGAGGTAAGGTTTCCATTGAGATCGTTCACCGAGAAGCAGTTCGTGCGCAACAACCATTGCAAGACCGATGTTGTCCATCACCTTCAGCATTTTATCTTCCAAGATGCTTCTGAAAATTATCAAAATAAAATTGCTAAATGCATTCAAAAGTTGAAAGCTTGGAAACGACATGCTTTAAGGAAGGTTCAGCTTTGTCTACACGACCACATCGAACGCAAAGCAATTCGCTCGTTGGCAATATTGCTACTACAGTGCCTTTAGTCAAGTCGCGTTCTGCCACGAGTCCAACTTGATCATTACTGAGTCCAACATTGCCTTTGCATACGCCATTGCGCACAATTTCTCGTTCATCGCACCACTTGTGAAATCGGTCCCATTTCGATTCGTCACGAGCTAGAAAAAAAAATGTATGTATATATAAATGATAAAAAAGCAAACAAATTGATGTGTTAATTCAACGGCTAACTAAATGGTTTATCAAAAAAATTATTTAAGGAAAAAACATCAACCATAGCAATGAAAAAAACGGCAAGAGTACCCCAATTTCGCGTGTATAGAGCCGCCCCGTAGATAAGACTGGTCTTATACATGGGTATTTTTGTATTTTTCAAATATTTAATATTTTTTACGTTTTTATTTTTGTTTTTTTAATGTTTTTTTTACTAGATTTTAGTGCTTAAAGTGATTTTTTTATATTTTGTGAAGTTTCCAAACCCCGTAGAACTTCATACACGGCGGAATTTTAACTTAAAGCGCTCGATTTTGCGGCCGAAATCAACGTAGAAAGTGGTAAAGAGAATGGGATTAAAAACGCCGCGAAATTTTCCCATGTCGATGAGCGACTTATGCGAAAATGGCGCAGCGGCGAGGCTGTACTGAGAGCATCTAGGCGTGATAGGCGATCTTTTCGCTATCGAAAAGCAAAATGGCCGGAGCTGGAGGAAGAGTTAAAAGTCTGGATACTCGAAGAACGTTCAAAAAAAACATCAGGTACCTTTTTTTATTTTTCTTTTCACATTTCCATTTATTTTTCATTAGGTCCCGACGGAAGCGATTCGTGTTGAAGCAAAAAGAAGAGCCTCGGCGTCGAACACCCTATTGATAAGACCGCACCCTTGTATAAAACCGGTTTTATACACGCGAAATTATGGTATTTAAAAAATTACGAGTGCCAGAATATGAATGCTTACGCTGACGTATGAACTTTTTCTGTCTGGCTTTTACGTAGTCTATTTGTGCAGAAATAGCAATATGATGCTCCCACAGCTCGTTTACGTTAGAGAGCATTTTGTCATCAAAGAAATCGTGGAACAAACGTGTCAAAACCACTCCACATTCCTTAACCTTGTCATCCATTTTTACTATAATGCAGAATGATAATTTTGAAAAATAAGGTAAAAAAATAATTATGTAATTCCTCCATATAATATTTTTAAGATTTAAGCTTATAGGTTTGGGAATTTATTTTAAACCTAACCTTAGGATCAACTTATGTTAAAAATTAAAAAAACATTACTTGGATTTAGGGGAGGGGGGGGATTGCATAAGTATCGAAAAGAATTCTAAAATATTAAAATAAATTTTCAAGATGTAAAAAAATTAAATTTCATCGACAAAACCTAGTGAGAATATTTACAATTTTTTGAGTTGATCCCTATGCAACATAGGTTAAGAGTAGGTTGCAATCCACTTTAATGAAAATGTCTTATTTAGAAAAAATGGCAAAAAAGTTTAAATAATTAGCAAATTTGTAAATCGAAATCAATATCGACAAGCTTAGTCTTAAACAGTTGCCTAAAGTCTTGAAAATCAAATAAAAAAATAATTTTGAGAATTAGTTGCGAAATAAAAAAGTTATAACAAAAATGCAAATCGGGACGAATTTGGGAAACGCTGTATAAAATTCTTCAAACGCGTTTTCATCCGAATTCAAATGAACGAAACTTCAAATTAATAAAATGAAATTGGAATATTCGCTATTACCCTAATTTCGTGTGTATAAGGCCGGGTGTTTTGAACCAAATTTAAATTGGCGCCAATGAGTTCATTCTTTTGTATTGGATCCAAACGAGTCCAAATTTCGTGCCCACTTTTATGAAACCGAGACAAAGGCGGGCACAAAATTTGAACCCCAACGGATCCGATACGAACAGAATGAACTCATTGGTGCGAATTTAAATTTGGCTCGAAATATTCGGCCTTATACACGCGAAATTAGAGTAATTGGAAATTGAAGAAAAAATAGACATTTAAAGTTCGCATTCCAAACTTTTGCATTAGCAAATTTTAAATTTTTTTCAAATTCCAAAATCATCGTTCGTATTTAGTGTTTGGCGTGTGTTTATTTTCGTTTTTATTTTTTCAAAGACGTAATTTGTAGGAATAAATATGTTGCAAGCCGCTTTTTTATTTTTACAATTAAATCGACTTAATCTTTATTGACTTAATTTTTTAAATCTAATACTACTCAAATCTCCGATTTTATTTACAAAACTTTTTTTTTCATTTTTCCCAATTAGAAATTGTCTATAATTTATAAAAGGCCTGTATATTTATTTCGGCACTTCTTCAGGAGTAATTAAAGAAAACGGTATTTCAACAGATCGATACAGAAATGCCAATCGATTCCCCATGGTCCAAAACGGTCGGAACTGAAAAAATTAGCCGTCGCTCGTGCCTGTTATGGGGCACCAAAAATTCTATCCATCCGCCACCCAACAAGCGTTTTTTTATAGGTTTTGAAGTGGATTAGTTGATTCCGATTTTTGAAACAGGCTAAAATAACTCCGCCTATTTTCACAAAAAAAAATTTATACTAAAAAGGCCAAATAAAACTAGCAAATTTGAATTTTAATAATATTTTTGTTGTGACGGAGTTATAAGAAGAAATTATAAGTATATGATCAAGGTCCGTGTAGCTCAGTCGGTAGAGCAGCGCTCCGGTTGAGCGTTGGTCGCAGGTTCAAGTCCTGCCACGGAAGTTACCACATACACAACAATTTTTAATAATCTTTTTGATTTTTTTGAAAATTTTTGTTCGTTAAGCCTGAGCCTAAACCTAAGATTAAGTCTAAGCTTAAGGCCTAAGCCTAAGCCTAAAGCCTAAGCCTAAGCCTAAAACCTAAGCCTAAAGCTTAAGCCTAAAGCCTAAGCCTAAAACCTAAGTTCCGATCGTTTTGGACCATGAAGAATCGAATGGCATACTTTTTGTACCGATCCGTTGAAATAACATATTCTTTAATTTGGCCTTTCTTCATTTCCTCTCCCCTCTTTCTCTCCTGCTCAAAATTTTAATATAAAATTTTTATTATTTTTCAAAGTTTTTTTTTACATTTTTTAGCAACAACTAATATTTTTTCAGCAAAAAGACAGTCTTTCAGTTTAGAGCATACAATTCATCTGAAAATTTTAGGCTATAAAAATTTCGACCAATAGAGCGAGGGGACTGAAGTTGTGTACTTTCCATTAAATTATAAATAAAATTTTTTAGAAAAATGTTAATGGGTAAATTTAATGTTCGCGGAAATTCAATAGTTTTTATCGCTCTAATTTGCTCAATTCTTGTAAGTACAAACATATATTTTTTTATTAAAAAATATGTTATTAATTTTTAGGAAATTTTAATGATATTTTGATATGTCATTTTTTGGTCTGTTTCGATCAAAAATATCAATCAATAATACATAAAGAGAAAAATATTTGAAGATGAATCTACTTTTTTCGGATATATTTTTAACTACTTATGCAAGTCCAATTGTAGAAATTCGCCCTATCGCAAAATGTAGACGAGGATCGAATGAGTGCCGAGGAATGCAAGGAGGCCGGCTTCAATATCGGCACGCTGAAAGTATCGGCCTGTCGGCTCTTGCTTAAGTTTCAGCTAGACGAACTCTATACGGATTGTTTAAGATGCAGTTCATCAGAGGAGGCCGACACGCACGAAGTATTCGATTAGTTTAACCTATTTTTTAGTTTAAAAAATAAATTTTTAATACTTTTTTCTAACCAATTTTTCTAGAATTATGCACTTTTTTGATTTAAGTTGTTTTATTAATTAATTATAAAAATAATAGCACTACAGATTTTTTTTAAAAAATACATGATTTTGTTTTTTATTTTATTTTTTGGTTTTAAAGAGAATTTTTAGAAGTATCCATTCGCCGAGATAGAAGTCTGCGAATGCAATTTATACCGCTTTCCACAAGTTTCAGGTATGGAAGCTAGCTTGTTTTTAAAATCAGTAATTTTTACACTTTTTAAGAGAAATGCTTGGTTATCAATGCATTGACATATTTTTGCTAAAAACTATTAGCACCCTAATCTTGTGATTAAAAGCCGCATTTTTAATCCGAAAAATGATCTTCTAGAACATACCCGCATAATTTTACCTGTATTCATTATATATTCGGCGTGAGAACGAATTCATAAAACAAAATCTCTATAATGAGCTTTACTTTCTACCTTTTTCTCGAAATGTAAAACTATTAGGTTGTCTCATAATTTTTTGACAATTCTGCTCTAATTTTTTTCCTACGATAGATAGAAACGTGAGGTTTTGTAGAGCGTACCCGATTTGTGGAAAACGTGTTTCAGCGATTTTTAAAATTTTTAACGCCGAAATTTGTCATTTTTGACGTTTTTTTGAAGTTTCATAACTCGGCTCCAATCCAATCGATCAGGTTCAAATTTATAGAGTGTAATAATGTATGTAAGGGGAGCTCATAGCAAAAGTTTCAAGTCCTTTGGATCATTCTTCGAAAAAAATGCTCAGAAGCATACATTTTTTCCGTTGTTTTTTTTCGTTGCATTTTCCTCTATAAAAATGCTAAAAATAAACATTTTAAAAATCGCTGAAACACGCCCCCCATAAATCGAGTACGCTCTATAAAATGCAAAAAAACCCACGTCTCCTTCTATCGTAGAAAAAAAGTTAAAGCAGAATTGTCAGAAAATTATGGGACAACCTGACATTTTCTTATTTATTTAGCATTTGTAAAAAGTGATATGAAGGATCAGTGGGGCAGCAAGTTAAAAGTGCGCCAAGTGCGCGGCACTCTACCGACCATATTGCTCAAGAGCGAGGACGGACAGGTGAAGAAGTCACTCAACGTTGAGAAATGGGACACCGACACGATTACGGAATTTTTAAACGATTGGCTTCTGTGAAAAAGAATTTTTTACAATAAATTATTTGTCTTCCTCGATGATAAATTATTTGTTTTCCTCAATGATAAATTATTTGTTTTCCTCAACAAACGAATGAACTCCTTTTTTAATGCTAATAATACTGGGTTGATTGAGTTTAGAAAAAAAGAGGTGTTAGCCTAGCTTAGTCTCCCCAGAACTTTAAAAATCTTTTTGTTCTTGGTCCCTCTATGGTTAAAAATTTATTTTAATCGATTGTAACTCGACGGGGAAGCGAAATTGGATCATAGATCTTATACAATTCTTGATCAGCGGGATGAGAGCTGTCGAATGAGGTATCATATGTCCAGTTTCGGTTCCAAAAGATGTTTTTTTCCTCTAGTTGGGGGTGGTCCTCAGTAGGGTCCTTAGGAGGCATTTCCTGTAAAAATGACTACTATATTCGTTCTTTAACCCACGGATACGGTAAAAAAAAATTTCGAAATTGTATGGGAGGTTGAGCCAAAAAGATATTATTTATTGTCTTTAATCGATTTATTCCATTCTAATTTGAATTAATAAAGTCGACAAACAACGGTGGAACAAGTTCGATATTATCGACGGCATGCGTTCGGGCATAGTTGAGAAATTGCCGGCGTAATCGAGTGAGTTCTGCCAGAGTGCGTTGCCTCGAAAAGACGACCTTAAAAAACGGAAGAGATTTAATTATGGCCAATTATGTTCCAACAAATTTTATATAATATTACCCTAATTTATCGTATATAAGCCTAGTGTATCTAAAATGAAAAATTTCGTTCCAACACGAATTTTGCAAAAACAATTTTATATTTTTTGAGATTTATGAGTTTTAAAAGTATCTATTGATACAGTTGCAAAATATAAATAGATCCTAGAATACAAATATAATGAATATTTTGTAAACATGAAACAAAAATATTTTATTTTTTCTCTGAATCTAACACTTCGCCGGCTTATTTATGAACCAACACGATAAATTAGAATATTTGATATAATGAACATTGAATTCGAAAGAAAGGGAATTTTTACCGGGCCACAACTCGACGATGAAAGAACTTCGGCGACGAAGAGTTTATCGCCAGGAATGGCGTTGCGCTGTTTCTCCAACAGGTTTGTGACCATCTTTTGGGTGAGTTGATCCATTTCGTGGAGAAAGCTCGAAGTCGCCTTGGGTGCAAGACTTTGCGTTGCTTGATTCGGACGTAAAGCCTTCCCCTAAAATGACAATAATTGTCCGAAAAGATGGTCAGAAAAGTCAAAATTTTGAATATCTTAAGAAAATATACTAATCGAATTCATACCTTTATAAGAACATTAAAAAGCTCCTCAAATGGAATGGAAGCGTCGTCGGGAAGAATGCGTTCACTCTGCGCCGGGTTCTTCTCTTGATGACCCGCATTGTCATCGGTAGTGTCGGTGGTGGACACGGTTGCGTCGTTGAGGAACGCGTCGAAATCATCGGCGGCTTGTCGCAGCAACGACTCGCCACAATCATCCATCGAAGCGTTGCCAATGCGCACCTCAAAAAGAGGCGCGTCCCAGCGATTGCGCGCGTCCGGCGCCTCGAAACGGCGCATCAGTCCGAGCATCGTGTCGGAATCATAACTAAATAACAAAGCATAAAAAACACCGTAGTAATCATTTTATACATCCAATAATTGAATGAAGCAAAAAATTGCTAATTAATCGAGATTAATCTACAAAAATTAAAACGAAATTTACCGTTCATTTTCAGCACGTTGTGCGTTCAACCATTTGCAAGTGTCCGGATTTGCTCTACAATATAATATTGCATAGGTCGTAGAAAGCTGCTTTGCCACGCAGTACAATTCATATCGAAAACCTCAAATTTATTACTGTGCTTTATTGACCACATATTTATATTTATATACATATTTGTACTATTAAAACAGCATTTAAAGGTTTATAAAAAATAAAAAGATAGAAGAAATAACCAAACCTTTGATATAATTCAGCGAATCGCATATTACAATTGTATTTGAATTTAAGACTTTTTGAACTTTTGATCGGAGTAAACTTCGACACTCTTTCTCCTCCAAATTTTTTTTTATGTGTATTGACACGCGAACATTTGCGCATTCCACACAATTGCGCAATTTTCAAATTTGGTTAACTTTTTGAGAAGCATAAAGATATTTTTTGAAAATTAATTTTACCTATTAGATTCAGAATTTAATTCTCTATTCAATACCTTTTAAATCAAATTTCTAATTAATTTGAAAAGTTGTAAAAATTGTGATTTTTTAATTTTTGGAAACTTTTTGAATGACTTTACAATTTTAATTGTAAAATCATTCCAAGTTTGAAAAATTTTAAAGTATTGAATTGAAATTAAATTCTGAATCCAATAGCTAAAATCAGTTTTTTAAAAAGTAACTTTATGTTAACTCAAAAAATTAACTAAAGTTTAAAATGCACAAATGTCGCTACATCGTTCATACAAATAGCAAAAATACTTTTTTAAAGTCATTTCCGATATGTTTTATTTCGCCGCTTTCGAGTTGATCTTCAACGACAATTGTTTCCACACTTCTACTTTCGAAATATTTTTTGATTCTTGTAGCTAATGAAGTTTTCCCAGAGGCCGGAAATCCCGAAATTACTAAGAGTGGCATCGAAATTTCAACGGTTATTCTAACATAAAATTTTAAGTTTTTACCATTATTATAAATTAGTAAGGCTCATATAAGTTTACTATTTTAATTTGATTCTAATAATCCTTAAGGTTTGTAAAATGTGCGAATAGAATTATAATCTTTGTTCGAGGATAATTGGTTGATTTTCTTTATCTTAAATTTTTTAAAATTATTTTAGAATCACTGCTTCAGTGTTTCCAATTTTTTTAATTAAATGAAACTTAACCTAAAATGACTTAATCGAACCAAGGTTAAAAAAAATTGAAAAAAATTAAATACTTAACTTAATTTAGTCAAAGTTGAAAGCAAAATTAAATGAAAATTTTAATTCTACAAAAATTAAATCAAAAATTAAGCGGCAATTTTAATTTACAAAAGAAAAAAACGAAAGTTAAGCCAATTTTGTTTTGCCACGATTTGTTTCCAAGATTTTTGAATTTTATTTATATTTTTTGCTTTTATATATGTTACGGGAAAATATGTTGCATGGCCATTTACAATAGCGGAAAAAAAACCAGACCACCATGAAAAAATTTACTCAGATTTATATAACTTGAGTTCCGAATACGCGTTGGTTATATGAAATATCCTGTTTTGTAGCATTTTTTGTGCTGAATATGATAGCATGAAGTATTTTTCCAAGAAACTATTTTCAGAGATTCTACCGCAGTTACACCTAATGACCCCAATTTTTGCGGCGGAAAAAAAACCGGACCACTTGTATATTTACTTGATAATTGCTATAATTATTTAGTGCATGCCGTATAAACAGTATCCAGAGGACCTGAAGAACCGAGTGGTCGAAGCTGTGAACCGGGGGAACTCCCAGAGGGCCGTTGCCGATAGATTTTCCATCTCTAAGACTACGGTTCAGCGCATTTAGAAGAATTGGCAGGAGGTCGGTTCTACAGCACGCCGAAAAGGGAGCGGTCGTCCACGCAAGTCTACCGACGCGCAGGATCGCCTTCTTGCTCGTATCGTCAAAAAGGATCCTCAAAAGACTGCTTCCCACGTAGCGGAATATGCGAATACTCGTCTGAACCTTGGCATCACAACACGTACTGCCCGGAATATTCTTCGGTGTATTCTTATGTGTATATGCTTATATTTATCATGTGTGTATGTTTGTGACGTTTAGTCGAGCCCATCTGTATGCGTGCCGACCTGCTCGAAAACCATTGGTGTACGTAAAGAATCGTCGTTTGCGAGTCGCCAAAACGACAAAAGATGGAGAGAGAAAGTTCTTCTAAATACTTAGCCGAATTTGATGGAAAAAAAGTGCAAACATTGCGGTTTCGTTTCACAAACAACGGGTAGTCAAAAAATGCGAGCTAGCAATGCTCAAAGACATCTGGAAAGGATTCACAAGCACATTGCCGATATCATAGCGACGGAAATAAAAGGCAAAAAAGAAAGTAACTTGGGTTTACGCCGCACATTTGCAATATACGCAGCGACGACAACCTTTCCATTACAGCACATCGAAAACGAACTTTTACAGGTTTTTATTAAATAATATTCACTTTTAATATCTTTTTTATGTTGGTAATATAACTGCAAATCAACCCCCCTCCACCCCCTTCCCCCTCCCCTTACTTTTATTTTCTAAAACATGCTAAACATTTCCCCGTTATTCCATTCATGCATTTTTTTGTATTTAGAAAGCTATCAATGGAAATAATGAAAAAAACCAAATTCCCTACACTATTAGGACTCTTAAGAACTTCTTAAAGAAGTCATCTTATCAAGTCGAAAATAAAAGATTTGCTTTCGAAGTCTTTATTTATTTTTCTTTCCACGGACATAGCCACCACGAAAGGTGTGCGGTACAGTTACTTGGGCGTAGTAGCTCATATTAGGTTGATAACTAAGTTTTCGCACTTTTCGGCATAACATTTTTTTAAAAAGTGATAAAATTTTGTTTTTTGTATTCAATAGAGATTTTTTTTGCAATCATTTTAATATACACTGCTGGAAATAAGTTTACGGACACCCATTTTTTTGCAATTTTTTTAAAACTAAAAATTTTTTTAAAATTTTTTTTGCTAAAATATGTTTAAATAAGACATAAAAACACCCTGTAACGTAAAAAAAGTTTGTAGCGTTTTTGTAAGTTACATTTTTGAAAAATTTTGCGTTTTCAGCCTGGAAATAAGTTTACGGACACTTGTAATTTTATCATTTTTTGGGGTTTTTTTCTTTGTGATTGTTAAATTTTTGCTTAAATGTTATGCTTAGTTTTTTGTTTAACTATGGGAAGAGGGAAATCGCTCACCGAAGTTGAGAAAGGAAAGATCGAGACCCTGCACGAAGAAGGGTTCAGCATTCGCTACATTGCTACGAAAATTGAGCGTTCAAAGGATGTTGTGAGCCGTTTTTTGCGAGATCCGCTTGGCTACGGCACGACAAAGCGATCAGGAAGACCGCCGAAGCTCACTGAACGCGATAAAAGACGAATTTTGCGCCGTGCATCTAATACCGCATCGTCAAATGCTACCATCCAACGCGAAACTCAAGCTCCGGTGACACCTCGGCAGGTGAGAAACATTATCAACGCGTCGGATCAGATCGTCAGAGCTCGAACAAGAAAGCCCCAACCTTGACAGAAGCACACAAAGCACGCCGACTGCAATTTGTCGAGCAAAACATGAACAGAGACTGGACAAAAGTAAAGAATAATTTTTTTTTATTTTTCTCATCAATTTTTCTGTTTTTTGATATTTTAGGTGATTTGGTCGGATGAAAAACGATTCAAATTGGACGGGCCTGACAGCTTTAATGGTTATTGGCATGATGTAAGAAAGGAGCCATTGCGTTTCACTACGCGTAACTACGGCGGCGGTGGGCTGATGGTATGGGCCGCATTTTGTGGCTCAGAGAAAGTGGATTTGACTTTTGTAAACGGTCGGCTAAACAGTATTACGTACCAGCAGCTTCTCGGCGAGCATCTCGTGCCATTTAATCAATTGCATGCCGACGATGGGTTTGTCTTTATGCACGACAACGCCCCCGCACACCGATCTGCTAACACAACGGAGTGGCTGGCTCAGCAAAACATTGTTCCTTTGCCATGGCCAACATGTTCTCCCTATTTGAATCCAATAGAGAATGTGTGGGGAATAATGGTCCGTAGAATTTACGCTGACAATAAAATCTACGAAGACATAAATCAGCTTCGAAATGCCATACTGGCTGCTTGGGAATCGATCGAGCCAGTAACATTAAATAATCTTGTTTTGAGCATGAACAACCGTGTTTTTCAAGTAATCAATCGTAACGGGAATAGCTCTGATTATTGAAATTGTTTGTTCGTTTAATTGTTAAAAAATAAAGCAATAAAATGTGTTTGGTTTCATTTATGGTCAGTGTCCGTAAACTTATTTCCAGGCTGAAAACGCAAAATTTTTCAAAAATGTAACTTACAAAAACGCTACAAACTTTTTTTACGTTACAGGGTGTTTTTATGTCTTATTTAAACATATTTTAGCAAAAAAAATTTTAAAAAAATTTTTAGTTTTAAAAAAATTGCAAAAAAATGGGTGTCCGTAAACTTATTTCCAGCAGTGTATAACTTTATATGATTTTATATAGTATGAGTTTGTCACGTGCTGATATTCAAAAACTGCTCCAATATAAATTTTTGCAAGGTTCCAATGTGTCAATGGCCGTAAATCGCATAAATAAAGCCCACGGACCGAAAAGCGTTAGCCGAAGAACAGCTTTTGAATGGTTCTCCAAGTTCAAATTAGGAAAAATGGGCATGAACGAAAAAAAACGAATTGACAGACCAAAAACCGTCGATCGAACAGGTGTCGTCAAAGCTATCGAAGAAGATCCAGCAATGAATACACGGGATTTGGCTTATCAATTTGCCTGCAATCAGCCAGGAATAGTAAAAATATTGCACGCAGAAGGTCAGTCTTTCATTATCAATAAAAAAAATTAAGATTTTTTTCCATTTTGTAGGCAAAAAGTGGATAAAGGATCATTGGATTCCCTATGAGCTCACGGACGCTCAAAAACAGAAACGCGTCGAAATCGCTAAAAAGCTTCGTCGCCGACAACTCCGATCGCCATTTTTAAACAATGTAATCACTTGTGATGAAAAATGGATACCGCTTGTAAATCGCGAACGTCGTAACAAATGGCTTTCCCCTGGTCAAAGACTTAGCGGCATTCCAAATCCTGATTTTCGAGCAACAAAATTGATGTTATGCGTATGGTGGGACCAACGCGGACCAATTCACTGGGAATTGATGCCAAAAGGTCAGACAATCACAGCCCAAGTATATTGCGAGCAATTGGAGAAGGTTCGACGCAAATTTCGTAATCGCCGAATTCCAATGGTTTTGCTCCATGACAACGCAAAACCCCATACTGCTCATTTGACGCATTAAAAGTTAGCTGAATTGAACTGGGAAGTCCTGCCGCACCCACCATACAGTCCGGACATGTCGCTTACAGATTTTCACTTGTTTCGGAGCCTCGAGCATTGGATCCGTGGCAAAAAATTCGAGAATCGCGAAGAAGTTGAGGCGTCCGTCAACGAATTTTTCGCTTCAAAGCCTCGTGCTTGGTACACCCGTGGAATTAATTTACTGGAAGAACGATGGAAAAAGTTGATAAAATCTGATGGAGAATACTTTGAATAACTTATTTTGGTTCGTGTGATATCGGACCACCAAAAAAAATTTTTTTTAATAATTTTTTTAGGTTTTCTGGCACGGAGAATTCGAATTCGATAATGGTTTTTACCGATTTTGTTGTTTTTGTGCAGTTTTTGACATTTTCAACTAACGTAATAACATGAATTTTACACAACTAATACGTCGAGTAAACAGTGAAGAGAAAGCAGTGCGTTTCTTTCAAGAGTACCACATTTTTCCGACTGAAATGATGTGTGAAAACGGTCATCAAATGACATTATCGTTTGGCGTGAAAGTTCGTTGGAGATGTAGTAAAAGAACCTGTCGCGTTGACAAAGGTAATGAGCTTGAATTGCTTATGTGATCGTTATGCTTTGTCTGTTTTTAATTTAAGGCGCATACGTATGTCTAATTGGCTGGAGGGATCGAAATTATCGCTTGAAACGGCCGTTCGCTTCATATACTGCTGGGCTCATGAGATGACATCAATAGATTTTTGTCAACGTGAACTTGACATGTGGAACCAGGCAGCCGTCGACTGGAACCACTACATGGAGCAAAACGCTGTTGGCGGCCCGGGTATGACTGTCGAGATAGACGAGAGCTTGTTTACTCGCCAAAAAAACAATGCCGGCCTCGTGCTCCCAGAGCAGTGGATGTTTGGCGGTATCTGCCGAGAAACGAAGGAATGCGCTTTGTCGTTAACGTACCCGATCGCTCGGCCGCTACGCTGATGCCACTTATTCACCGATGGATTCACCCGGGAACGACAATCATTTCGGACAGCTGGCGCGCTTACAACGGCATCCAAGCGGCTGGCTTCACCCACCAGACCGTAAACCACCACTACAACTTCGTCGACCCAGCGACCGGTGCGCACACTCAAACGGTTGAGCGCATGTGGCGCAGTGTTAAGTTTCGCAACGAGAAGCAAAGCGGTACTGCTCGCGACTTCATGGAGTCATATTTGGCGGAGTATATGTGGCGCACACACTTGAATGGTCGCAATCCTTTTACCGTCATTTTGCAAGATATCGCCGAATTTCGGCCCATCTAGTTGTTAATTATTTATCGTTTACTGTTTGTTATAAATTATTTCATAAAATTATTTTTCGAAAATGGACAAAAACAACAAAATCGGTAAAAACCATTATCAAATTCGAATTCTCCGTGCCAGAAAACCTAAAAAAATTACTAATAAAAATTTTTTTTTTTGCTGGTCCGATATCACACAAGAATCCTTATTTTTAAATTTTGTTGTTCTTGCTTTTGTTTTTATTGTTAAAATAAACATTATTGAAAAAGTGCGAAAATTTAGTTATCAACCTAATATTTGGGACGGCTTCAAATCTCACAACTTGGGATTAGAACATGTTAAGCTTCACGAAAGTCACAAATCAGTATATATAAGAAATGTTATTGACAACATAATTAGAGAGTACAACATGTCCACCGAAAAGATTGTTCGAATTGTAACGGACAGTGCGGCTAATATGAAGGCTGCTTTTGTGTATGTTGTTTTTTTTACTAAATTTCTTATATTTTATATTTCACCAAATTTCTTATAGACAACCATTCACGCCGTTTTCTGAAAATGAAGACGAATTCGAAGATTGGAATGTCATGGAAATAGCAACAAAAAATGATACGAATCGATTGCAAGAACTAACTTTATCCTGGAAATAATTGTAGCCCCGATATGGAAAGCAAGCCTGAGATAAATATCAATGGACATATTCATATTAGCTGCGCTGCACATCGCTTAAAGCTCGTTTTAAAAGATGTTTTTGAAAATAACTTAGAGGCAATTCAGATTCGTCAGGCATGTTCTGAATATTTTATATGACATTTTTCTTAATTATATTTTTTTAGGTATTGTTTTCGTTGCTAAATAAATTTTCAAAATCTCATAACGCGACAAAAGAGCTGCATCAGCTTAGTGGGAAAAAATTTTATTTCCTGCTAATACTCGCTGGTCATCACTTCAAATAACATATTCGCGATTACTGGAAATAATGCCTTCAGTAAACAGAGGTGCAAAGGATAAAAAATGGCAGGAAATAACTTCAGAGGAAGCAACAAAAATTCAAGGGCTGTGTGATATAGTGAATCCATTCCGCGAATTCACAGACAAACTTCAAAGTGATGGAATACCGACCATTTCTTATTTATTTCCGGGAATAAAAAAACTTATTAAAGTTTTAGAAGAGGTTAGTTTAATATTAGATTAATGATTAATAACTAGTTCATGAATTATAGAATAAAGGTCTGTTTCCGAAAATAAAAAAAGGATTGGTTATTGCTCTAAAAATGCGTTTTGCGGATATTTTATCATCGGGAACTACTGGCTATTTATTTGATAGCGGCTTTTCTTGATCCAGGAGCGAAAAAGTATATTGAAGACGATCCTCAATTAAAATGGCTTGCTCAAACGGAAATAAAACACTGGGTATTATTTTTTTTACGTAAATTTATTATAAATTTATTTTGTTTTAGTGCATTACTCATCATGGAAATAGTTTTAATGAGATAGAGGAATTCGAAAATTCAGTGGTGGATGATGGATTGGGCTTTTTTGTTCCCTGCTCAACTCAGTCGCAGCGTGCTCATATAGACATGTAAATATCCACATTTTTCGCCGTTAGAAAAAGACCATCATTTCAATCGTCTTTTGCAGCAGAATACTGGAAATACAACAAAAAGGTTACCACTCATTTATTTTTCTTAAATTTAACAGAAATATATTTGAATTTTTTAGGCATATCCAACTTTGAGTAAATTGGCAACAGAAGTTTTTTGTGTCTCAGCTGCATCAGCGGCAGTTGAACGCATGTTCTCGCAAACAACGCTGCATACGAGTGGACATAAGGCTAATATGAGACCGGAGTTGACAAAGGCAAAAGTGCTTTTGTCTTTTAACAGAAGCATGATCACAGAAATACTAATAAAAATTAATTTTCTTTCATTTTTTGTTTTGTTGATTTATTGTTGTTTCAAATTATTACTAAAATTTTATGTTTATTTAACTTATTAAAATATTCTCTATTTTCCATGTATTTGAAGTGTGGATGTATTAATTCTATGAAATACATATTACTTTGTTTATGAAATAACGCTTGTAATTATTTTTGGAGAAAAAAATGTGTCGCGGTGTCGCGCGGAGACGGCACCAAAAATCGACACCAAGCACCGGTGCACGGGTCCTTAATGCTACCGGTGTCGCAAAAATAAAGCGATACCGGTGTCGCTAATACATGAGACACCGGTGTCAATTTTTTGGTGTCGGTTTTTTTCTTTCTTTGATATCGACACCGGTAGTCATTTTGGTGTCGCCGTGTGTCGCTTTTTTTCGAAACTCCCATACTCGGTGCATTCTTTTGGCGCCGATTTAGCGACTCTCGGTGCTGTGTGTCAATTTTTTATGTTTTGACGGTGCAATCGGTGCAGTTTTGCCTTAAGAACGCAGAATGCACCGGTGTTAATAAGTAGAATTAAAAAAACTGCACATGACTCCGGTGCTGGTGCACGAGTCATTTAAAACTGGTGTTATTAATCTTAAGTTGGTGTCTTGCATTTTCGCGACTCCCGGTGTCTTTTGGTTCCATTACTTATCACTGTTTGCGACTGACGTTTGTGAAGGAACACGTTAATTGGAGTGTCGATGATTGGGCGCCCATTTTATGGTCGGATGAGCCTAAGTTCATGATGTTTTCCACCGACGCCATCCGTTATGTACGCAGACCTCCTTCCAAGCGCTTTGACGTGCGTTATCAGGTACCTACAGTTAAGCATGGTGGAGGATCGGTAATGACATGGGCATGCTTTTCACGCGATGTTGTCGGCCCAATTTGCCAAGTGAATGGCACGCTGACGGCCGCAAAGTACATTGAGATGATGGAGTCTACTATGCGCCCACATGCCAATAAGAAGCTCAGCGCCGACTGGATCTTCATGCACGACAACGATCCGAACCACACGGCGAAGATCAAGAAGGCGTGGATGCAGGAACACGGCGTCAATGTGATCTCATGGCCTCCACAAAGCCCAGACCTGAACCCAATTGAGAATTTGTGGGATCATGTTGGCAGAAAGATTCGCGAACGCCAATTCAGCAAAACAAGGGACTTGTTTGCGGCGATAAGTCAGGAATGGAGCAATATTCCGTTGAGCACCATCATTCGATATGTTGACTCAATGCCAGCTCGTTGTCGCGCTGTAATTGCTTCGAAAGGGTTCCCGACGAAGTATTAATTGTTTTAAATTTGTTTATTCTTTTATTGTTTTAAAGTTTTATCGTTGAAATAAAATTTTATTGAGTGGTCCGGTTTTTTTTCCGCCGCAAAAATTGGGGTTATTAGGTGTAACTGCGGTAAAATCTCTGAAAATAGTTTCTTGGAAAAATACTTCATGCTATCATATTCAGCACAAAAAATGCTACAAAACAGGATATTTCGTATAACCAACGCATATTCGGAACTCAAGTTATATAAATCTGACTAAATTTTTTCATGGTGGTCCGGTTCTTTTTTCGCTACTGTACGTATTTTCCCGGCCATATACATATTTTCATATAAGATTTTTTTTCACATTTTGTTTTCCATTATTCACTTTTAAACGACACATTTTTAATTTTTTTTTCGATTTTTATGACGTTACCATTCTTTTAATTGTTTTTAAGTAACTTTTTTGCTAGTTTTTATAATTTTTTGTAATTTTTATTTTGTAATGTAATTTGGGTAAAGAAAAGAAAATAAATTTTTTATTTTAGAAATGCAAAAAATTTTCGAAGAAAAATTTTTTCTATGGAGAATAAACAAAAAGCGCCAATATATTCTCGATTCCGAAACGTATACTCAACGTGTAAATGCTTTGATAAAATATGAAAACAGCGAAAAATCCATTAGAGATGAATGTGCTTGGATCAGAACAAAGTGAAAATTGTCGGCGAAATTGCATGTCTTCTTTTCGGTGAAAAATATGTACTGAAGTTTTTGGTATTTTGTAGGAAATACATCATCGTTTTGGCCACGCCGGACAAAACATTATGCCACCTGACATTCTCCACTCCGACAACGGTCGTGAATTTGCGAATAAGATCATTGACGAGGTCGTAAAGTCATGGCCTTATTCCCGAATCGTGCATGGCAAACCGCGCCATTCACAATCGCAAGGATCTGTTGATCCTTGCGATTGTGATATAGAGGTGAAAAATCGTGATATAGAATTTATAATCATTAATCTTGATTTTAAACCAGTAAATTAATTTTGCAAAAGAATATTTAAGTGTATGCTTTTTTTGTTTTATGATTTAATGTTTTAAAAAATTAAAAACATTTAGGATATCCTTTCCACTCGACTGTACGATCATTCGACGGCCGAATGGGTAAAAGAATTACCAATCGTGCAATGGATTAAGAACAGCCGATTTTATTCCGGCGCACATCGTATGAAGCAATGTTCGGCAAAAAGGAGCCTGTTGCGAAAAATGAGAAACAGCCGGATTGTGACGAGAATATTGATAGAGAGTACTCGATCGACAGCGTTTCAGAAATCGACACGGTCCAGAAACAATCAAATTAATTTTTAAATGCTTTTATAATTTGCTTTCTAGGAGACAATCATCGGCGACGTCACTTTTCATACAATAATCGAGGAGGAAAAAGAACTGAATAATCGATTTTTGTTACAATCTGAACATAGAAAAAAAGCTTTTATCGGTCAATGTGGACAGGCGGAAGAAATGATTGAGTCATCTAACAGACGCTAGTTTAAATAATTTTAAGTAGCCTATTTTTAGAAAAAAAACCTTTTGTGGGCATAAACATATAACATTGCTTTACATTTTTAATATACGCTTCCATCGACGTAGGCACAAACGTTAGTGTGCCGATTCTCGCTGTAGATCGATCAAAAATAGACGCTCGAAACATAATGGGCGTTGTCATTGAAGAGACTAATGGATTTTATAAAATCGGCACTAAACATGGAGTCCTGTCTCAGCTCTACGCACGAAACCAAATCGACCCATGCAACAGTTCATTCTATTCCTCACGATGAAATCAGTCTTTGTACCGCTGCTAAAGCTAGCTTGATCACTGGAGCCTCAAATGGGCACGTGCATTGCAATTGCAATGGAAAATGCAATACGAACAAATGTAATTGCAAAAAGTCGAGCCGACAATGCAATAGTCGTTGTCATCAGAGCCGCAGCTGCTCTAACAAATAATAACATTTTATCAGTTTATTTTTTTAATATGTATTGTTTGTTGATTAATGGTTTTAATTGATTAATGATTTTGAATTTTGATTTAAAAATACTAATAAAATAGCTATCAGATTCTTTAAAAAATTTTTTTGTTCTGTAAATTGTTGTGATGTCATATTATTCACAATATTCAAATATAATTTGTCATGTAGCGAAACATGTGTAAACGCATGTTATCGTATTTTAACTATTATGTTCAGTAACTTGCTCTCTAAGTATTCTTGCTTTCTAGCCGTGTACTTGAAGTGTTATTAATTGTCCTGTGGAGATTATTCTTCATACTTGGAATAAATAAATATTGTTTGTTGTACAAATTCTCGTATGCAGTGCGTCCGTTTCATGGAACAATTCGAAGTATCTGGAAATATTGTGACTTTCGAGACATTAAAGAATGAAGTCGAGAAATTCCAAAGCTTCAAATCGACAATGGCAGTATTGAACGAGAAAATGGAGGCGTTGATGCCAGTTAATGCGGTTACTTCGCGAAACTATCAACGTTTTACAAAACCCTTCAAATCATTGGGAATTAACAAGTTTGAAAAAAATCATCAAAATCAGGTGACATTTTCCAGGTCTAAGTACGTGTGCTATCGTTGTGGGTCTAATGATCACACTTATCAGAAGTGTCCGCATAAGAATGCGAAGTGTAACAAATGTAATCGCAAAGGTCATGTAGGCGTTGCTTGTCAAGCTCGGAATGAGAACCAAGGTAATTACAGTGGCAATAGACGTTTTCAAGCGAATGTTGCTGATGTAGAGCCGATGGAGTTTCAATGTGCCGACGTGGAATTGAACAAGCCGAACAACCATAAGCCTTACTTAATTTCTTTAAAAATTAATAATGTTAGTGGAAATTATTTTCTA
Source organism: Bradynema listronoti (assembly GCA_024678965.1). Lineage (NCBI taxonomy): Eukaryota > Metazoa > Nematoda > Chromadorea > Rhabditida > Allantonematidae > Bradynema > Bradynema listronoti. The sequence continues at coordinate 7,605,524 of JANLNO010000001.1, read as the reverse complement.
GATACAGGCGCAGCGGTTACAATGTTTACTGAAGCAACATGGCAAAAGATCGGAGCACCAAAAATGCAGCCAGCAAACTGTAGCGGCGTTACGTTTACTAAGGCGAAATTCCAGGTGAACGGCGTTTCCTCAGTGCGAGTGCAATATGGAACCGATCCGGAAATTATTTTGCCTTGCTACGTTGTACCAAACGGATACATGGATGTCATCGGACGAAATTGGATTGATCGGTTAGAATTGCAAAACTTCAACAGCATTGGAAACAATCGTAAGATTACTTCAGCTCAGGAAAGTTTCAATTTAGCTTTCGTTGTCTATTAATGGAAATAAGTTAATGTCATCATTAAAATCTTCTTTTCCAGAGGTCTTTTAAGAAAAATTTGGACTATGCACGAAGACTAAAGCTCATCTTTACCTGAAGCCGAATGCAAAGCCGATATTTATTCCGGAACCCATCGGATGTGAAGCAGCAATGGAATCGGAAATTAACCGACTAGCTGAGCAAGGCGCCAGTCGACTACAGCGATTTGGCTGCTCCGATTGTGGTAGTAATGGACAAGTCGAACGCTTCGTTGACATTTTCAAGCGGTACTTAAGAACCAGTCGACGGACATGTTCAAAGTAGCCTCAGAATTTGGTTTGATGCATCGCTCAACTCCATCAGAGTCTCTTGGCGGACGTACACCAGCTGAAATATTCCTGCGACGTAAACTACGAACGGAGATAAGTTTAATTTTGCCAGAAAAAGGTAAAAAGTTTAAAAATTCTATTGCTGAAAACAATGGCCGAAAAATGGCAATTCAAATTAATCGTCGTAATGGAACTAAACATAGAAAGTTTCAAATTGGTGATCTAGTCTATTTCAGTTCTCGTAATGTTAAAAGTGATACCTTTTGGACTGAAGGTGTGGTTTGCAAGCAAAAAGGCCGAGTGGTATACATTGTCGTTGGTATCGATAATCACGAACATTTGCGGAGCGTAAATCAATTGAGACAACGCTACTTGACTACGGAAATTATGAGCGTGTCTGAGCAACGCAATCAACTTCAAATGGAGCAACGTCAAGCACTATCATCAAACAGATGGACAGCACCAAATGGAAATACGACATCACCAGCAAAGACATTTGAAAACCAACGACGTTATCCAGTGAGGCAGCTCAATCCTCCAAAACGTATCGCGACGAATAAATAAGAAAATTGTACTTAATTTTGGCAAAGTTAAAAAAGTTAAAAAATGCTTTTAACTTTTGATTTAATTTTGGCGGCAAGGTTAAATGAATGATTTTCATTTTTATCTTTTGTGAATTAAAATTGACGCTTAATTTTTAATTAATTTTTGTAAAATTAAAATTTGCATTTAATTTTGTTTTTAACTTTGACTAAATTGAATTAAGTACTTAATTTTGATTTTAACTTTTATTTAATTAAATGAATTTTATTTAAGTTGGATTTTTAGTTATAAATTTTTTAATTTTGGAAACACTGCACTGCTTTATGAAATTTTTATTTATTTAAATAACTACACAACGATAAATTATTATATAAATTTTAAATAACAAACAAAATCATATTTTTCAAAATAAAATCATGGATGAATACATAACTAATTAATCATGTTCATGATTACTAATATGTAATCAATAATATTTATTTATAAAAAGGAAAATATATTTTCAAATTACCCAACTGCCCTTTAATTCTTTTGATCTAAGATTAGTTTATCAAGCCAGTTCGCATAAAAAAGGCCTAGTTTTTATTATAAAACAACATTAGATTAATAAAATCTTTACGTTCTATGTACAAAAGATACAAGGATGATACATGTTTTTATTTTTGTTATATTCCAATTTTTGTCGATAAATTTATTTAGGTAGGTAATTGTTTTTATTAACTTTTTCCCGAGCATAAAAAATAGTAATTTTCAAATCGATTTTTTAATTTAAATATGGCCTATTTTGTTTTTATGCACACTTTTGTGATTTGCATTTTTATGTTACTTCCTTCTCTCTCTATAAGCGATGCTATCTCAGGATATCTTACAAAAAAGAAGTGCACTTGCTGCACAACTATTCTTGACCTTGTTTTTCTATCATAGATGAATACACACGAATAAATGTTATTTAAGATAGTTTTTTTTCAATTTTACGTGTTTGTCATAAAAAATGTCACCACTATTATCATTATTACAATTATTTTTTATTCTCACAGACGGATCGACAATGTTTATTCTATTTCAAATAACTTTTTATAATTGTTGAAACTTTTTTATTGACTTCGTAATTCAATTTATTCGCAAAACCTGTTTTTTCCTTTTTTGTTTGATTTGTGTTTTTTTTGAAACTACAAGAATTAACATTTCTCACTGCTGATAAGAAATTGGCAAATGCGATAATTGTGTCGTTGCCTTTCATCAGCAATAGAATATCATTCGATGTTACACGAAATTTGTTGTTTAATGCCTGCAAAATTAGTTGTGTGCGTGGTGGAAGAATGATAAAAAATGATTGCATAATAATATCATAACTTTATTTTTATTTATAACTGAATATCTCATCACGTTTTACGTCTTTTGTATTTTCTATTATATATTTTGTTGGCATAATTATTTTAACTTAAGATAATCAACATTGTGGTGTAATCACAATTGCTGGATATGGTCACATTCACAAGAGCCGATGTTGCGGAACATAATTCCAACAATTCAGCGTGGATTATTATTGGAAATAAAGTTTATGACGTAACGAAATTTCTTGACGAGGCAAGTATTTTAAACTTATAAATTTTTAATTTAATCTTTAAGCCCTCTAAATTTTCCTTTTTTTGATTTTCTTTATTCAAACAAAACAATTATTATTGTCACCTCTGTTTACATTTATTCTTCTTAGCTCATTCAGAAGTATTTGATTCACTTTAACAATTATCTATTACTCTATTTTCAATTACAAATTGAATGAAAATAATATTTGATTAAATCAGAATGTTAAGTCTAAAACATAAATAACTCTTAAACTATTACAACTTTTTGTGCTTTTTTTCCCACAAATTATTATTCTTTAAGCATTTAAAATTTCAAATAATAAATTGTAACAAAAAAAATGTCGCACGTGTTTGTTTGGCTATTTCTTGGATCTAATAAAAGTTTTTGTAAAATGAGTTTATGAAAGGGCGTTTTCTTGCGAATATTATGATACAAAAATTATTTGTAATAATTCAATTTTTGGGGCAAAAATTTATATTTATAGATAATTGACCAAAATTGAGAGATGCGCAATAAAAACGTACTTTTTGAAGCAATCTTTTTGAAATTAATTTTATAGCTGCTTTTTTTTGGCCTCATTAATAATATCATAGCAAAAAAGAATCATTTTGAAAAACTTTAAAATTTCTTATATTTCGATGGAGGTATTGAGGTACTCAAAAATTTTAAGGGTCTAAAGTTGGAAATTTGTATATAACTCGATTAATATGTCAGATACAAGAGCCGTTTTAGTACCGCCAAATAGCCCAGAAAAATGGCTTCTTGTTCCCTATCACTTCGAGCTGTCATAATAAACAGTCATTCTTTGCAAGAATGTTGACGATGAATCATACATAGATCATAATGAAAAATACTTCTTGGATTAATGTGTTGTAGTTTTGTTTTTATAATAAATTTTGTCCGATGTAAAATACGACATAATTTTTGTTACAACCTATAAAATGGAAAGTAACTTTTTCAGCATCCCGGCGGTTGTGAGGTGTTACTGGAAAAGGCAGGCGAGGATCGCACGGAAGCCTTTGAGGACATTGGCCATTCGACGGACGCCCGCCAAATGAAGGAACAATACTTTATTGGCGAAATTGTTGAAGTAAATTTTTTATAAAAAAATTTTCTAAAAATATTTTTAAAAATTAGAAATTAACTACAAAATTTATATTTGGCAAAAAAATTTAATTCTTAATATGCACAGCTCTTTTTCCAAATATCCTTAAAATTTTCTTTCTTTGTAAAAATTTGGAAAATAGTAAAAATTTAGAATTATGGTTTTTTGAAAGCGTTTTTTTAAAGCATATGTCCATTCAATTTAAAAAATTAATTCAGGATGAGAAGCAACTCTATTCCTATGACAAAAGGCCAGAGGCTAGCAACGACGAATCAGCTAAAACAGCTGGGTAACTATTGCTTTTCATTTAATTTGTCGATATTCTTTTTTAAAATTTACAAAGTTATTTATATTTTTAAAAAAATATAATTGTTTATACTTTTTTCATATAAATAATTCTTAATAGTATGGGAAAGAGAAAATTTGAACGGAATATAAATACGAGTGCAACGGACCAATTAATTCAACTAAAATATCCTAAGTTCGGGTAAATAAGACGCGGCCTTTCGAAGAATTTTTGAATTTTGACTTGGCCTTCATTCTGTTATAAACGTAGTTTAGTCCAAAATGTTTAAACTACAGCTTGGACCGGTTTTAATGATGGTGCTTCTCAAATTTTATACTTCACAGATACAAAATAACAGAATGAAGGTCAAATCAAAATTCAAAAATTCTTCGAACGGCCGTGCCTTATTTACCCGAACTTAGGGTAGAAACAAGATTGAAAAGAACTTTTTAAAAATAGATACTTAAGCATTTTCAACTTATTGGCTATGAGTTGCCTCGGGCACATTTTTAATTTAATTAACCAAATTAATGTAAAACGAATTAAAAATTTTAGTTAAATCTTGGAGATTTTTTTCTTGTTCATAAATTGAATAATTTCTTAGATGCATTATTCTTTTGATTTAAAAATTCTTTTTTTTATAGAAGCAGTATGAGCACGATGGATTCGCTCGTCTATGTCGTATTGTTCGCCATCATTGCCGCGATCCTCTATTATTTGTTATTGTCGTCTTAGGCGAGAAGTAGTATCCAAAATTCTACACATAAACACAAATGATTTTGCCTTTATCATCTTTCTATTTTGCGGTATCATAGTTAAATGGTATCAAAAAGGATTTTTTACTTTTATCGACAAATTTTCCATTTACAAATTATACGCATAAATTTTTAAAAGCAGTCCAAAAAATTGCTTCCTTTTTCCTACGTTACCGCAATCGCCTTCTTTACTTTGTTGTCAGATTTTTATTATACATATTTTTAAGTTTATATTCGGAGATCTTTTTTGATAATACTCTTCCGCGGTTAAAACTAGATTTCGTTTACGTTATTACGATTATATTATTATTTTAATAAAAAGTATAAATGGTTGTAATAATCGACTCACATTTTTTACCACATCCCTTATTACAGGTGGTTTAAAAATTTGTAAAGTGTGCATTCAAAATAAATATTTTTTAAATGAATTCGATAAGATTTCGTTTTGCGTGTGTAAAAATGATGAATTATGTACTATACACGATGTGCATATGATGTCTGAAAAATAGCACAAAATACAATCGAATTGAAACAATAAATTTCGATAGGAATATGTGCGAATCAATCGAAGAATACAAAAGATTATGTATTCGCTTTGTTCTTTAAAATGTTTTTTCTAATCAATTCTAAATTTGAAAATTTTTGATTAATCTGTGAACACTTGACACTTGAACACTTGGAAGATCCGTGTCACACGTTGTTATCCCGTGGTGGATCATACAATCGCCGCTTATATTCCTGTTTTCTGCTAATTGTCTCCAATTAGGTCCTATGCGCTTTTCCATCAACTTTCGCCATCTTTCCGCTGGTCTTCCGGGTGGTCTTTTGCAGTCATATGGCCACCAAAATGTCACTCGTGTCGTTCATCTGTTGTCTTTCCTTCTGGCTACGTGCTCTGCCCAAAGAAGTTTTCGTATTGTGGCTGTTTTGGTCTTCGAACAGCAGCTTTTTGCAGGCATGCCGAATTTCTCTGTCAGCGTCCCTTCTTTCAACCATGTTGTTTTTTCAATGTTTTCTTTCAGAATTTGTTCGTTGAAATTTTTGCCGTATTTTGCTTTCCGAACCTTTCTCTTGGCGTCAATGTTTAACGTGAAATCCACTGGTATAAGATCGTTTCCGATATTTAGTCGGGTGATTGGCTCAAAGTTTGTTATTAAAAGTCGATTCGATACTAGTCCGTAGTTCGTGACTCGACTTTGTGGTGTTTGTGGATTTGTACGTCCATCTTTTGTGCTTTCGTTTTTCAAAGAAAGTGTTTGCAATGAAAAGTTTGTTTCGTTGTGCGAATTCAGCCATCGTTTCTCCTATATCGGTCCATTTTTCGCCTGTAAACTTCCCGATGTAGTTATGATTTTTATTTTTTTGGCCCAGGTTGGGTGTTGAAATCGCCAAACTGTCGCATGCTTTCTGTTCTAATTTCTCCTCAACGTCGTTGTAGAACTTGTCTTGGCTATATCCTTTGAGTGGCGCATAGACTTGTAATATGAGTAGCGGTCGTGAAAAACAAAAAAAAAATGAATTAATAACAATTACTCCGTCAGTAAAAAACAAATTTAATATAGCTTTTTGAATAAAAAAAAATTTAAAAAAACCCGCAGTCCAAGTAGGGTGGCGGTATCTGCTTTGATAGCTCCTTGTAAATTACACTCCTTAATCTGTTTGACCAGATGTTCCACGGCACGAGCTGCCAACTTTGTCCCCATGTTGCGATCGAATGGAGAGGGGTTACCGCCCTGCTGAGCGTGGCCAAGAATGTTGATACGTGTAGAGAACTAGAAAATAATTTAGATAGAAAAGAAATAGTCAAATTCTTCATTTCTTTTAAAATACGTATTAAATTAAATTGACAATAAAATATTATAAAATAATCTTCACCTCTCCCTTTCCTTCCTCGCTAAATAATTGCTGAACAAATTCAGTGGTGTAATTTTTATTGGCTTTTTCGTTTCGAATCACCAAATAACGTTGAACTCCGCGTTGCATCTTTTGAATAATCACCTAAAAAATAAATTCGAAAATATATAACACAGATAAATACATTAGGAAATTGTAATTTTAAGATTAGAATAATAGAATTGGGAATCGGTACAATCCGAAAATTAGCCCTACGCACATTCACGTCCTGCTTGATGTCGTCGACGGTAAACTTCTCCTCAAAAATGTAGGCGTTATCGGCGCCGGAAGCCAACGCGGAGATTGTCGCCAAGTAGCCACAATGGCCGCCCATTGTCTCAACGATAAACACGCGACGCTTCGTGCCAGTGGCCGACTGTTTGATTTTGTCGATTGTCTGACAAATCTCGTTTGTCGCCGTATCGGAGCCGAGCGAAATTCCGGTACCCGGCAAATTGTTACTAATGGTGCATGGAATCACACAAAGTGGAATACGAAGCGATGCGTACTTTTCTCGAGCACGTGCCAAAATCAAGCATGAGTGATAGGCCTAAAAGCAATATATAATAAATATAATAATTTTTTTTGAGATAAAAAATGCGGTTCTCAATAAAAAAAAAATTTTTTTAAATTAAACCTAAATATACAAAAATCTACCTCAAAACCGCCAATTAGAAGAAGAGCATGAATCTCGTACTCCTCCAAAACTCCCGCAATTTTGTCGAGGTTTTTCGTCGGCAATTGTTTTTGCGTGCCAAGAAATGAGCCGCCGTGCATAACCCAATTTGTTACGTCGCCCCACTCCATTTTCTAAACAATTAAGAATTGGATTTATTTTCTGAACAGTATTTTAAATGTGATAAAAGTTAAAAATATCTTTTTGGCTGGTCAATTTATACTCTGATAAAAATTATGGGAAACACTTTTTTAACTTCAGCATGTTAATTTTTTATTTATAAATGTTTCTACTATCTATTTATAATATATAGTATTTTTATAAAATATTTTACTTAATTTGTTAAACATAATCTTTTTCTCGTCTTGTACAATTGAACATATTAACTATCTTTTTTTTTATTAATCTTTAGTATCGGTTTTAATTTTAATATAATGTAGCAAATGCACATGTCTAAAATTTGCTTAATCAACCCATCTTTATCTTACGATTTGACCCACAAATGATTCATAAAAATGAGTCAAATGAAAATAAAAATCTTTATAAAATATTTTCTGTGACATTTATTTAGAGTAGTAGGAATCAAAGTTATTTGAAGAATGCGGTCCTAAATTGGCCAATTTTTGGAATTCGTTTTCTTTGACCGTTGTAGAATTTACGATATAATCCATTTCATATTAATTTAAATTTTCCAATGCAATTGGCGTACCGACCGCTTTTGCAAAGAGACAAAAGCTTTTTCTTATAATTTTTTGCTTTTTACTCGAAACTTTTTGATTGAAGACACGAACAGACACAAACATAGCTAACATGCCGTTTTCACATAGCGTTTTTTAATATTTTATGTTTACATATGCGATGCTTTTCTTCAACATTACGCTAAACTATATTTTTTCGATGTAGAAACAAAGCAAAAAATTATTGAAAATAGTTTTTATTTTTGAAACGTCTTACTTTTTAAGCTTTTTTAATTTTTTTATTTATACCCGATATTTAGCATGGCATCCATAGAGGATCCGTCTTTGGCGGACACGGATACGGACAAACAGGATACACTTCACGCAACCACTTGCTATTTACCACTTGCTCAGACTCCCGGTCGCGAAGGTTCTCACATTGAGCATTTGACCTATAAGGGACGTTCAATGGGTGTTTTTACCAGTGGCGGCGATTCTTCGGGTTGGTTTTATTATTATATAAAAATTTTTGTTTTATTTATTTTTTTCTATTTTATGTTAAAAGCTTTTGAAGATATGTTGACTTGTTTTATCAAGCTTTCTAAAAAACATTCTGATTTAAGGTTTTTCGTTTTTATGATGTTAAATTGCATAATCTTAGATTCTATGGATTATTTGCAGGTATGAATAGTGCTGTGCGTGCCGTCGTACGCATGGGACTCTATCTTGGCTGTAAGGTATACTTTATCTATGAAGGCTACCAGGGCATGGTTGATGGTGGCGAGAATATTCGTGAGGCCGACTGGAACTCCGTTTCTGACATTATTCAACGTGGTGGCACGATTATTGGTTCGGCGCGTTGTAAAGATTTTCGTGAACGCAAGGGACGTCTTCAGGTAATTTTTTTTTTGAAAAATATTCTTATGTAGTATTGAACTTGAATGTAGTGTAAAAAAATTTTATAATATATTTTTATGTACTTTTTATGTTTTTAGGCTTGTCAAAATTTGATTGAGCGCAACATTACCAATCTCGTTTGTATTGGCGGAGATGGTTCGCTAACGGGTGCGAACACCTTTCGCGCCGAATGGCCCGGGCTGGTCAAGAAGCTAATTAAGCAGGGACGAATTTCGCAGAAAAAAGAAAAGGAATGTCCGAATATTCAGGTAAGCTTTTACAATATATTTTTAATACTCAGAAAAGGTTTAATTAAATTTTTGTTTAGTTGTAGAATTTTTTAAATTTATGTATTAAACTCTTAATCTTTTAGATTGTCGGATTAGTCGGTTCGATTGACAACGACTTTTGCGGGACGGATATGACGATTGGCACTGACACGGCTTTACAGCGCATTATTGAGGCTATCGACTCGGTTGTGTCCACCGCTCAAAGTCATCAGCGCGCTTTTGTCATTGAAGTTAGCTATTATTTAAGATTTAAAAAAATTTTAATTCTATAACACATTATTTTTGAATTGGATGTTTTTAATTTTTTTTGGCTCAAATAGACTAATACGGGCTTTTAATTCCTTTAGGTCATGGGCCGCCACTGTGGATATTTGGCGTTGGTGGCTGCGTTGGCGTCGGAGGCCGATTTTTGCTTCATTCCGGAATGGCCGCCACCCACCAACTGGCCGGTTATTCTTTGTGAAAAGCTTGCCAATTCGCGAAGCGCCGGCCAACGCCTTAATATCATTATCGTGGCCGAGGGAGCCATTGATCGTGATGGAAAAGCGATTACGTCGGATTTGGTTGGTTCATTCTGTGTTTTGGAAATACCATTTTGAAGTTATTTTATATGCGATTTTTAGGTTTGCAAAACTGTCAAGGACACGCTTCGCTACGATACCCGTGTCACCGTGCTGGGACATGTTCAACGCGGTGGAAATCCTTCAGCTTTCGATCGGCTCCTCGGCTGTCGCATGGGCGCCGAGGCAACGCTCGCACTCATGGAACTGAAGCCCGAGGCCGAGCCATGCGTTATCTCCATCGATGGCAACGCAATTGTGCGCGTACCCTTGATGGAGTGCGTTCGTCGCACACAGGAGGTGAATTTGGTTTTGGTTATTTTTTATTTTATTTTGGTTATTTTTATTTAAAGATTGATTTGTTAAAGATTAATCAAATTTTCGAAATGTAAAAAAAACATAAATATTAATATTTTGATAGAAATTTTACAGGTAAAAGAAAAAATTTACGATTTGTTAGTTTGATAAGCCGTGTCAAACACAATTTTTATTTTGATTTTTTAATGGTATATTTTTTAAATGTTAGGTTCAAAAAGCGATGGACGCAAAGAACTTTGAGTATGCGGTGAAATTGCGCGGTCGCAGCTTCCAACGCAATCTGGCCACGTATCGTCTCTTGACAAAATTGCATACGCCAGTCGAGAAAGACAATCTTTCTGGCGGACACAACTACAACATCGCCGTGATGAATGTGGGCGCACCAGCTGGAGGTTGCTTTCTTTCTCTTTTTTTTTTTTTGTAAAAGCGAGTTGGCAATTGTTTAAAATGGAAAAGATTTTTAAATAGATATTGGTTTAAACAAGCTTCTCTTTTCTTAACCTATCTAATTGGGCATTTGTCATTGCTCAATTAGACAGGTTTGTCTATACAGTCAAACTGTTTGGGCACCTGTCTAATCGGGCACTTGTTTAATCGGGCACCTCCCAATTAGAGAGGGTGCCCGATTACAGAGGTTTTGCGAAAATACTCTAGATAACTTTCCGATCGGGAAAACGTTGATCACCAAAAACAAATACTTCTCGAATAATCTTTATTCCATGCAGTCAACTGAAGCGACAATAATTATCCTAGCTTGCAACCGCTAAAGCAAATCGTCTTCTTCGTCCGTTTCCTGGTGCGCGGCAAAACTCTCGAGTATGGTTGGTTGGCGCATCTTCTTCTGGCGTAGCTACTGCATCTTGTTGTCGAGCACGTCGCACGCCTTGATTGCTTCGAGGTCGCCGCCGTTCTTCAGCATATAGGTTGGCGCCGTTCTTTATCTGGCAGCGCGTTGAGCATCTTCGAACGAAATTTTCTCGATTGGCTTCTCCTCGTCTTCGTTGTCTTCCAGCTCGCTTTTCCGCGGGACTTCCGCGGAGCGGCAATTTCTTCAAGAATGAATGCTCCATCGATTGCGAGGCGCTCATCGGCTCCGAGAAAGTCAATCATCTCCTCATTTATTTTTAAAAATATTTAAAAAAAAGTGTCAGACTAGACAGAGTTAGGTGCCCAATTAGCAAAAGAATTTGTTTGAAATTTTGTCGGAACCGGGAAAAAGTGCGGGGGTGCCCGATTAGTCAGGTTTGATAGGTTCTTATTTTGAACAGATTGTATTCTTCATCTTAAAGACATAAAGTAAAAAATAATAAAATCGAATTGGCCCAGCAAAAGCTGCGTCTAATTTATGTGAGAAGGTTTTATTTTTTATATATTCTTGAATCTTATTTGAATTTAATCGATATTTTATTTCTGTTTATGGAATTATTTTTCAAATATAAAAAATGAAATTCAGGTATGAATGCTGCTGTGCGCTCTTTTGTTCGAACTGGCATTTATCATCGTTGCAATGTTTATGCCATTCATAACTCATTCGAGGGACTTGCTAGTGGACAGCTTAAGGTATATTTTTAAGCACTGTTCAGAAAATAAATCCAATTCTTAATTGTTTAGAAAATGGAGTGGGGCGACGTAACAAATTGGGTTATGCACGGCGGCTCATTTCTTGGCACGCAAAAACAATTGCCGACGAAAAACCTCGACAAAATTGCGGGAGTTTTGGAGGAGTACGAGATTCATGCTCTTCTTCTAATTGGCGGTTTTGAGGTAGATTTTTGTATATTTAGGTTTAATTTAAAAAAATTTTTTTTTTATTGAGAACCGCATTTTTTATCTCAAAAAAAATTATTATATTTATTATATATTGCTTTTAGGCCTATCACTCATGCTTGATTTTGGCACGTGCTCGAGAAAAGTACGCATCGCTTCGTATTCCACTTTGTGTGATTCCATGCACCATTAGTAACAATTTGCCGGGTACCGGAATTTCGCTCGGCTCCGATACGGCGACAAACGAGATTTGTCAGACAATCGACAAAATCAAACAGTCGGCCACTGGCACGAAGCGTCGCGTGTTTATCGTTGAGACAATGGGCGGCCATTGTGGCTACTTGGCGACAATCTCCGCGTTGGCTTCCGGCGCCGATAACGCCTACATTTTTGAGGAGAAGTTTACCGTCGACGACATCAAGCAGGACGTGAATGTGCGTAGGGCTAATTTTCGGATTGTACCGATTCCCAATTCTATTATTCTAATCTTAAAATTACAATTTCCTAATGTATTTATCTGTGTTATATATTTTCGAATTTATTTTTTAGGTGATTATTCAAAAGATGCAACGCGGAGTTCAACGTTATTTGGTGATTCGAAACGAAAAAGCCAATAAAAATTACACCACTGAATTTGTTCAGCAATTATTTAGCGAGGAAGGAAAGGGAGAGGTGAAGATTATTTTATAATATTTTATTGTCAATTTAATTTAATATGTATTTTAAAAGAAATGAAGAATTTGACTATTTCTTTTCTATCTAAATTATTTTCTAGTTCTCTACACGTATCAACATTCTTGGCCACGCTCAGCAGGGCGGTAACCCCTCTCCATTCGATCGCAACATGGGGACAAAGTTGGCAGCTCGTGCCGTGGAACATCTGGTCAAACAGATTAAGGAGTGTAATTTACAAGGAGCTATCAAAGCAGATACCGCCACCCTACTTGGACTGCGGGTTTTTTTAAATTTTTTTTTATTCAAAAAGCTATATTAAATTTGTTTTTTACTGACGGAGTAATTGTTATTAATTCATTTTTTTTTTTGTTTTTCACGACCGCTACTCATATTACAAGTCTATGCGCCACTCAAAGGATATAGCCAAGACAAGTTCTACAACGACGTTGAGGAGAAATTAGAACAGAAAGCATGCGACAGTTTGGCGATTTCAACACCCAACCTGGGCCAAAAAAATAAAAATCATAACTACATCGGGAAGTTTACAGGCGAAAAATGGACCGATATAGGAGAAACGATGGCTGAATTCGCACAACGAAACAAACTTTTCATTGCAAACACTTTCTTTGAAAAACGAAAGCACAAAAGATGGACGTACAAATCCACAAACACCACAAAGTCGAGTCACGAACTACGGACTAGTATCGAATCGACTTTTAATAACAAACTTTGAGCCAATCACCCGACTAAATATCGGAAACGATCTTATACCAGTGGATTTCACGTTAAACATTGACGCCAAGAGAAAGGTTCGGAAAGCAAAATACGGCAAAAATTTCAACGAACAAATTCTGAAAGAAAACATTGAAAAAACAACATGGTTGAAAGAAGGGACGCTGACAGAGAAATTCGGCATGCCTGCAAAAAGCTGCTGTTCGAAGACCAAAACAGCCACAATACGAAAACTTCTTTGGGCAGAGCACGTAGCCAGAAGGAAAGACAACAGATGAACGACACGAGTGACATTTTGGTGGCCATATGACTGCAAAAGACCACCCGAAAGACCAGCGGAAAGATGGCAAAAGTTGATGGAAAAGCGCATAGGACCTAATTGGAGACAATTAGCAGAAAACAGGAATATAAGCGGCGATTGTATGATCCACCACGGGATAACAACGTGTAATACAAGTGTTCAAGTGTTTTTTTGTTTTTCATACACTAAAACTTATTCATGTGTCATGTAATAAAAACAGTTTGCATCCTTACTTTATCGCTTATACAATAGCAATTGTAAAAATTATTTAGGGTCGCCGCGTATGTTTTACTCCTTTGGAAGAGCTTGCTGTGGAAACTGATTTTGAGCATAGACTACCCACTGATCAATGGTGGCTAAAGCTCCGTGCCTTACTGCGTATTATCGCCAAGCATAACAGCACCTATCACGCTGAGGCTACTGAAGTGCCGGAGTGCGGCGACGAAATGGACTGAGTGTAATTTGCAAGAAAAAAGTATAGAAAAACATAATGAATATAGGATATATAAAGAATCTAATAGGTAATAAATATATTTTGATACATAATATATACGTATATTATTCATTTGTAAAAGATTTTAAAAAAAAAACTTGTCAACATTAATTGAATTAATAATTATATTTTCACAAACTAATAATACATAATTTTGGCTGTAACTTCTGCCTGTACAACACACATACAGTAGCGTCCAAAAAACTTGGGCCAAGCATCTTTTTATTAAAGATGTCGCTGTTTAGGCTATATATCTTTATTTCTTTGTTATAAACCATATACCAAAAATATTGCTCAGACTGCAAGCTACATTTTGACACCAAATACCCCACATAACAATATTAATAAAAAAAATATTCATTGATTTTTAAAAGTGTGCCCATTTTTTAGCGTCCAAAAAACTTGGGCCAAATCATTCTTCATCCAATTATGTGCTAAATAAACTAAGTAAATCAAATCAAAAACTCTTTATTTCAACAAATAACAACTAGTATTTTGTTGCAAAACCATTTGCCTTGATAACAGCCGCACATCGGCTAGGCATTGAATCAACAAGTTTGACAATACGTTCAATCGGAATTTTCTTCCATTCTCGGCCGATAGCAACCATTAAATCAGCTTCTTTCTTGAACTTCTGACCTTGAAGACGACACGAAAGTTCTTCCCAAAGGTGCTCAATAGGATTCAGGTCCGGTGACTGCGCTGGCCATTGCAAGACGACGACATTGTTTTCCTTGAACCATCCCGATGTCTTCTTTTTCTTGTCACCATTCATCAACTTTGACATGTGCTTGGGGTCATTGTAATTTTGTCACATAATTTTGGCTGTAACTTTGCCTGTACAACACACATATGTACATCATATTAATTCAACCATATAATTTCATTAGGATAACTTAATTATCTCATAGGCAGTTTCCTATAACCAGCTTCCTTCTATCTTAACGCTGTAATAACAATAATATTTCGGATTCGACAATTATTTTTTAGGCATTGTAAAAAGTAAAATAATAAAATAATTTTTGCAATTTATTTTTAAAACACAGGCATTGTATTAGGTTGTAACATAATTATAGTCGCTTTTTTTCAAATGTTTGTAATTCTGTTTGTTTTAAACGGAATACTTTTAATCATATATCGTTGGAAAGGGGATGGTCTGGGCTTTCTGATGACATATGATTTGTTTTGTAAAATGTTTGTTAACGTTAAATATTTTGTTTAAAATGACAGACGATCGTGAGTGTGTGAGAGTGCTTTTACGCGAACGATTCAAAAATGGTGATAAAGCTGCTTGAAAAATTAACGAGATGTTTGGTCGTGATGTGATTACAAAGAGGCAAGCACAAAGATGGTTCAAAATGCTTCGCGAACGACTTACCAGCATCGAACACAAGTAAGGCGATGGGAGACCCATCAGCGCTATATCGAAGAGGAGCTTGGCTGGGAGCTGCTACCCGTCTTATTCGCCCGACATTGCGCCATCTGACTACCATGCGTTCAGGTCGTTAAAAAATTTTTTGCGCGGACGGCAATTCAAAAACGACGACGACCTCGAAAATGGGGTTCTCGAATGAATCGAGCAGAAATCGGGTACGGACTTCTTCAAGCGAGGAATCCGCAAATTACCGAAGAGATGGATGACCGTGTGGTTGACTAATGGCGATTATTTGATCTCATGACTTTGTTTTACTGTAGCTTTAATTGTTGAAAGTTTAATAAAAAAAGCGACTATAATTATGTTACAACCTAATAAAATATAAAATTTTAAAAAGTTTTGCACTTTAGATTATTTAATTCTTAATGATCTTTTGTCTATATTAAACAAATTTAGACTAAAATAAGAAAAATGTTTTTTAAGCCAAATAATAATGAGAGCAGTTTGGCTGGCCTATTTGGAATTTAATTTTTTACAAAATTTTAGTATAAATGAAAATATTTTTTAAAAGCTTACAGGAGTGTTTTTTACACCAGATCTTTAAAAGTTAAAATTATCAAGAGGACATCATGATAGATCATTTCATTCATTTTAGCTACTCATTTTTTTATTTATTAGCAATAATTCGCATTATTTTTGTTTGTTTTTTTATTATATAGAATGTAATTTTTCGCCCCACAGATATTTCTTTTTCTATTTTTGCAAAAAATGAACATTCTCTGGATGTGAAAAGAAAAACGGATCGACATTTCTTTTTTGTTTGTTTCAATATTCGACAATTACTTGTCGTCGATTTTTAAACTTTTTTGAAAACAAATTCTCACCTCATAATAAACGAGTAAAATGTTGCTATTTCTCTTGTATTTCACTAAAAGTTCTTATTTAAAATTTGAATAACTTTCTTCCTACTAATCCAATTTGGAATCAGAGCACTAAGATTTTTTTATTATATATTGGATGTGATTGTGAACTCAATTTAATTGATAAAAATTTATAGTGAAACATTCTGTATAACTTATGTCATATCACAGATACTAGATCTAAATGTGTAGTAAACAATAAAATATAAAAGTGAACAAGCAAAAGAGTAGTTTTTTAATAAATGTACATTTACATGCATATATGTGTAATTGAAGACTGGATAATACTAATGAAATTATTATATAAGGATTATCGAATATATAAAAAGCAAAAAAAAATAGCGGGCATAATAAGATACACAAAAAAACATTTAGTTAATAATTAATTTTTATGCATGAATGGATACTTATTTTTAATTATGATATTATATTTTATATATAGGTATATCTAATAATATAAAAAATCATGTTGTAACTGTTTTATTGTATTCTTTAGCATTTTTATGCACAAATTTTGGAATTTTAGAAGTAAATACTCCATGCATATATGTTTAGACTTTCAGCGAATGGTTTACTGATTACAATTACGCTATTAACGAGTTTTTGCCTAAAAGTTCGTTTGGAAAAAATCATTAATTATTCAACTACTATCAGTCCATCTATTGGTCTACCAGCCGACGGTATTGGTTCTGACGACGATGGAGAGGATTTTTTCTAATTTGGACCAGTTTGGCGATTTTTTGAAAAATGCCTTAAAAAATTGTAAATGCGATTCTCTTTGTTACGAAATAAAACTTAAAATCGAGCATTTATTATTAGCGTGGTTTAGCCAGGCGATTTTCTTTTTATTTTTCTCAACAATTTTAGTATTTTAGATAAAATTTCTTAAATTTTTATTTGTGAGTCCGGATACAAATACGGGTATTCAGATTTATTGCCAGAAATTGGTATATTTCATATTTGTACATATATTGCATATCAACGAGATTCGATCCACGAACAAACAGCTTTGTAAAGAATTCTTTTTGAATGAAAAAAATAATAAGTTATGATTATTAAGCAAAAATTTTATTAAAAACATTGTAGGTAGTTGAAAGTGAGAGAAAAAAGTGAATATGGAAAATAAATTAATGGTTGGAAGTGATTGGATATTTAAAGTGAAATAGTCATTTTTTCTTGAGATCATCCGTGTACCATGATCATCCGTGTACCATTAACACTTTAGAAATTTATAATTATGTATGAAAATGGGAGTTCAAAATTTTTTAAAATGAATCTCTCTACACAATTAATGGATTTCTTAAAGTGCGTAATAGCGCCGTCTATATCGTACGATAAGGCGTTTTAAGCATATGTCACGTCGCCGATTTGCGTCTCAGTATTACCGCCTGAGCAATGCTGCTAAAAGCGGAAGAATATGATTTGAAAAAAAGTATTACATTGTATTAATATTAAGTCGGCAATAAAGTATTTTACGTTTTTTTATGGAACGACTATTTTTTAGATCTAATAAAAGTTTTTGTAAAATAATTTTATCTATCTGAAAGGACGTTTTCTTGGTAATATTATGATGCAAAAATTATTTGTAATAACTCTATTTTTGGGGCAAAAATTTATATTTATTAAGATATATACCAAAATTGAAAAGTGCCGAATTTGCAATAAAAACCTATTTTTTGAAGCAATTCTTGGAATTAATTTTTTTATCTTTTCTTAGGACAATTATAATAAACAGTAGCTGAAATAGAGGAAAAAACTTTAAGATTGCAAAAATTTGGTGGTTTAAATTCTTTGAGGAACAGCCGGCCAAGTTCTACTCAAAGGACATTCATTCTTTTCATGAATGTTGACCATAATCATGATGGATAATACCTCTTAGATTAATTGGATTTTGTAGTTTTGTTTTTATAATAATAAATGTCGTTTCATATAAAAACGGAAAATACTTTCTTGCCGATCTAATATATACAATATACTCACGTTATTTTTTTCGTAGAAATCCTGCCAACGCGACAGATTCGCGCGATAATTGCTGTATTTTTTGCACCATTCTCGCTGTGCTGAGCGAAATTGCTCCACACTTTTGGGGCGTGCACAATCTTCTAAAACGCTTCGAATCATTATTATTCTGGATTATTAGTCGTTCTTAAGTATAATTACTTATTTAAAAAAATAATGCATAAATGTATCCTAAGTTACGTTAAATAAGATGCGGCCGTTCGAAGAATTTTTGAATTTTGACTTGGCCTTCCTTCTGTTATAAACGTAGTTTAGTCCAAAATATTTAAAATACAGTCTGCTTTAATGAAGGTGTTCATTAAATTTTATGCTTAACCGACACAAAATAACAGAATGTAGCAGAATGCCAAAATTCAAAAATTCGAACAGTCGCGTCTTACTTACCCGAACTTAGGGTACTTGCAAATAAATAAACAAATACCATCGTCCACGGTGATAGTATACTCGACAGTTGGCATATCACCAACAATGCACTGATACATTCCACTTTGGCTCGTTGTTAGCTAAAAAGAAAAATTATTAAATACTTTCGAAATTTCGATTTAATAATTTGTACATGCATAAATAAATACATAATTTTTAACATGTAAAAGTCTATTACATTCAACAGAACTAGTCCGCCATCTGCCGTATAAACGACGTGTTCGTCGGCATCGAAATCAATTTCGCGTCGATCGATTCGCCAACGAGGCATACGGTAATCTTGCGTGCGAGATTGTTTCGCCTTCGCGCCGGTCTCACGCATACACTCCAAAAGCATGGCATCTCCAGGATAAACGGTATACGCATAAGTACGAACATAATTACGACATTTCTCTTCCACGACGTCACCGTTCGACGATGCCGTAATCCATCTAGAAAGAAAAGCATTCAATCAATTCAACTTGCAATTAAATGGACTCAAAAATTAAATTTAAAAAATTTCCAAATTTACTAAAATAAAATCTTTTATACAAACCCGATTGCGGTAGAGTGGATTGGCTCACGCTCGACACACGCCGAACGTGCCAAATTCCACGCACAATAGGGATCGGCAGCGCACCATGCGCACGCGACGTGCATGGCGCACTGGCCGACACGATATTGTGCCACACGCTGCGCGTCCGCCACGTAAAGAAATTCGCCTGGTAAAATTGCGAGATCGCGTACCGCCACGCTAGTGAACGGTAGCGTGTAAACGCCCAAAAGCCGTCCATCACCTATCGCGTTTTCCCTTCGTAAATGACGAATTTTCAATAGCTCCCGACGGCTAAATTAAATATAAATACGGTAGTCGGTGTTAGGCCTAAGCGTACGACTATGCAGATTTTTCGCAAAGTTATTATGTTTTATTAATCGTCTCAAAAATTTTATTAATCGTCTCAAAAACTAATAAGCAATGTTTTGTGTATTTTTATTTTTTCTAGAACTAATCCATTTTATGTATGCGTGTATTCGTATTTTTCAACAATTCATACTGCGGCGAAAGCACGAAGACAACTACTCGTCGGTCATCGCGACGGTCGACAACAATTTTCGTGAGAGCGTCGTTGTAACGAGTGAAAATCGGCGTGCCGCCGTCCGCCGCGTCCGCCATTAACATATGCGTTTTGGCAAACTGCAGGTCTTCGTCCGACATTTGACGCGAATCACTCGAACACTTAAGTGACTTCAGTTATTTTTTCATATAATTGAAATGGAAAAAATATTTTAAAAGGAAAAAATATTTTAAAAGTTATAAAATAAACTTAAAATAAAGTAGAAAGATTTTTAGTGAAACAACCGTCAGTAATATATTCCTAGTGTTATTCTCTTGTAATGTATAATAGTTTAATGCAGGGTTGCCAGATGAAAAAAAGAACGCTGTGCACGAAAAAAATATTTTATTGATAATTTATTTCCAACAACAAAAAAGATTTTTCTAAAAATATCTGAATTGGTCTATTTCGTTAACTTTTCGGGTCAGATTCTTTATTCTCTCAACAATTAAAACTTCTGGGAACTCCTGATCCTGTGTCTAAAAGAGCCATTCTTCATGGAAAAAAAGAAAAAAAAAGAAAAAGAAAAAAAAAAAATAAAAAAAACAGACCCCCTCAAAAAAAGAACAAATCTTTTTAAAAAGGACATCTGGCAACCCTGTTAAAATCTATTCTCTTGTAATGTATAATGCTAAAAATTACTTACGGCTCCGGGTCGGTTGGCGGGTACCCGCTCGGTTGGCGTAGGCAGCCATATGGATATCGGTGAGGTCTGTTCAAGGAAAGCGCCGCTGTCAAAAATCTAAAATATTTCGTAAAGAAAATTATGATCTACTCTTTACGAGCATTGTATGTATGTCCACATTTTTTTTTGCTTTTAATCTACTATATGCTAAAAAGTAATTCATTTTATTCATCGTCATACTCGATTAATAGCGTTGAGGCTAAACACACACACTGCGGATGCCTGGAAATGATTCTCTGCCGTTGTAAATGTTGCATAGAAATATGTATCTGACGACTCGTCCAATCGCGACACAGATTCTAAAATGCAAATGGATTCCTCGAATTGGCGAAAAAAAACCGAAACAATAAAAAAATTAAACTTATAAATTCGTTTAAATTTATTGGTCTCAATCCAATCAGTGTTATGACTTGCTCCGAGTTGACTCCCCGGCATTTTTGGTAGACGAGCGGAGAAAACCCACTATATTTTTTTTGTTAAAAATGGTGAAATATATATCATGGTGCTCTGCTAGCCTGCCACGAGTTTGCCAGAGCCAACTCGGAGTCTTTTTCACAATACTGGTCTCAATAACCTTCCAAATTAAACTATGATGGTGCTTATCAGTTGAAAAACTTACGAATATGATCGAAATGGAAGGGTATGCCACCACCGCTTTTGGTAAGCGAACAATTCAAACGCGTCTTCATAAAACTCGTCCACACTTGTCGGAGAACATTACCGCCGCCAAGATCGGTCTAACAATTTTATAATTCAGATTATGCTCATGGATGTAAAATAATTAGAATTAATTTTGAAAAGATTATAGAGTAGTAAAAGAGTTTTTCTTTAAAATGATCGATTTTTTCAAGAAGAATTACATAAAATGAATAAAGGACAATAATAAAATGATTCTTTAAGCAAATTAAACAAATTGATTAAAAATGAGAATTTTTTAGATTTCGCTAAATGAATGAATGTATTCGGATTCAAATCATACCTTACAAATGCGTGCCACTCGCGAGCACACGATCGGTGCTGACCCACTAAAAGTGTCCGCCTCAATCGCCACTTCGCGAAAAAAGAAATAGACGTAGCGCGATGTGTCAAACGCTGCGACAAATTGCGGCTCTTCAAATAACGTCAAATTTCATTTTTAATGCACTACATATTTGCCCAATTACAAACGGACAAAAAAACGTTTCTATATTCGAGAATCGTTTCTATTTTATAAGAATATTTTAAATTCAATGATTAAATTTGTAATTTTAATCAAAATACTTTTTTTAAAAAAAAACAAATACTTGTCTAATAGTTTACCGTTTAGCCATTTTGAGTCCGTGTATACGGTACGCAACGCGCCATGCACTTCGCGATTATTGAGCATAAGCGGAGGACGATAAATGAGATGGTTCTCAAGTGAGAGACCCGTGCGAATGCCCGAATACAACGCCGATAAATTATCGGGATTGCCGGATTCTTGAAAAAGAAAATCGATTTTACCGTTACATTTTTCTGCATGCGGATTCATTAAGCTTATGGTTTGCCATTATTTATAGAAACAAATCTCAGACAATGTGTAAAAAATGTGTTCGCTATCCGCCTACCCGAATAAACGGCAGTGGTGTTAAGCGTTTCGTGCGGAGAACACACGCCGATAATCGTTTTCGGCGCCTCAACGTCGGTCAGCGTGGCGGCATCGAGCGTGCTCAACTGTGGTTTCATGCCACTCGCCGAACACAAGAGTAACTGGCCGCCGTTTTTGCGAAACAATATCCGCACACGATGTGCGCATTCCATCTGCAAATAATCTTCTTTTTTTTATTAAATCTAACCATTAATTAATTATCTGGATATCGGCTGCAAGTAAATTTTTTGTATCAAACCTCTGAGTTGCCCATTCGAAGGCATTCGTCACGTTCCTCCTCTTTCACATCCAATTTTCTTTTGGCAAACTAAATCACAAATTTATGTTTATATGTGTATAATTCAAAGAAATTTTTAATAATAAAGATAGAAAAAAAATAAAGCACTTGTTGAATATTTATAGCCATTTTACCAGATTAGAAGAGCTGGTATCATTAATGTTATATAGCCAGAGTCGAAACAAGTGGCCGTGTGCCCCGACGTAGAGTGACGTAGAAGCTGTGTCGACAAGCAGGTTACCGTACGCCAAATCTCCGCTGGAGAAAATGTTTTCTGAAATTATATTTTTCTCGTTCGATCCTTAATTTGCAATTATCCAGCAATGTACTTTAGGTAAAATTAAACTACCTAATCTATAAAAAAAGATAACAAACCGTATTGAATTTCATTCTTTGCTTTGGAAGCAAATATGGAAACGCAAAATGCAGTTAGCAGCAAAACCTGTCCAGTCAACGGAATTAATCCTGATTCTGTGAGAAAGATCATGATTTAGAATTCAAAAGTATTACTGGGGCACAGGCACGGCGGCCCAAAATGAGCGAGAATGTGATATGCGTGTTACGTTTTGAAATAATTTCTATATAAAAATACCAATATACAAGAATAAGTTTAAAGCTATAAATTTGAAACAAATAAAGGAGGACTTTATTTGTATGAAATTAGATGCTTTATATGGATTCTAAGCATTTTTGTGCAAAAAATCTTATAAAGTAAAGATTTCTTTTACAATTCGGCAGTAAGAAGCGCCGCTTAATTGACAACTTCTTTGCATTTTTTTTCTTGCTATTTAAAAATAAGATGAATCTTTTTTTTTTGAATTAAAGCTTCTTTGGGGATTCTAAAAAGCGTAACATACTCACAAATATTATTCTAGACTTTTTTAAAAATAAATTTTACTTAAAATACATATGTATACAGGGTGACAATAAAGTTCCCGTACTTTTTTGGGATACTTTAACAGCTTAAAACTGCTCCATAAATTATCAAATAAAACTAACTAAACGGTAAATACCATTTATTAGAACCATAACAAACAATAAACAAAAAAATTACAACAATTGCTCGAAATTGCCTCCGTCGGCCTCAATACATTTCTTCAGCCGCCTACGAATGTTGCCGACGATGCTCGCACACTGTTCAACCGTTATTTCTTCCCAGGCACGCGTCAAAGCCGTTTTGAGCGTCTCCACTGTTGGGGGCTCCGAGGACGGTCTGAGATTCCACCAGTCTCCTTGTAACGCTTCACGGCATCGTAGACGGTTTGCTTCTTGTATCCTGTCGTTCGAATAATGTCCGCCGTCCTCATTCCTGCCTTGTGCAACTCGATAACTGCGATACGTTCATTTTCACGTGTTATAACTTCAACGCAACTAAAAATAACAAGACGAATAAAGCACTTTCTGGATCAAAATTGCACAAGAAATTCAATAAAATTAACAGAAATAACACAAAAACATTGCATAAGTGCCAAAAATGCATAAACAAAAAAGTACGGAAACTTTATTGTCACCCTGTATAGGGTGCGGTCAAAAGTTATAGCAATAGAGTTATGATACATTTAAAATTTAAAAATCCATCACCGCATATGAATAAATTTCTGAAAATTGGTTTTTACGAATTTTTTGCTGCAAGGCGCTTTAATTTAAAAGTACAAAGTATTCAAAAAAATATGTAATTTTGAACGAACTTGCAAATATTTGCAAAGATTGCTCACATAAATTTGCATGTCCAAAACAGCGATATTGTGCACATCCAAATACAGAATTATGCACACACATACCAGCAAATATGTATTCATATAAAAATGAACTAATAATGGGGCATAAAATTTTTAGTTTCGCAGCTGTGCTCTTTCAATTATCTCTTCGCTAAATATTTTTTCAACATTTCTTCTTTTCTCATTCTTTTTCTTCTCTCTCATTAAGTTAGCTTATTTTTCTTTTGAGTTCATCACTTATTTTGTAAAAGAGATATTTTCCTAATGTTTTCGGACACTTTTTTCTCATTTATTTATTTTTCTGCTCTTTTAGTAATTCAACAAAAAAAAGCCGAAGGTCGTTAATAAATCAGCAACTTTTTTTAAATCACACATAAGTTTTTTTTAAAGTTTGTATGAATTATACTATTGTATAAATGAAGAACAAATTTGTAAAAAAACCTAAAATACTATAAGATATCATAACATCTAAAATATCATAATGGATAAATATTTTGTAGGCAGTTGATTTTTTTCTAGACTTAGTTTTAGCGAAATTAGTTTTATTACTTTTAATCATAAATTTATACAAGTGAATCATCTCACATATCAATATGTCGAATAAACATTTATAAAATAGCATATGAGAAATACCCAATAAAATGTTGAAAAGTTCTTACCTAACTCTGTCATAAAAGTAAAAAAAATCGTTCAAAAAACGTTCTACAAAAATGTTTTTATACATACATATATAAATACAATTTTAACTTTTAAAAAAATTCCAAAGTGTGAGCATATTTGCCAGATACCACTAGAATTATTAATCAAAATTTTTTTATTAAATTTTAGACAGAAATAAAAGAAGGTAGAAGTAATCTAGTGGAAAAATTGAGCAAAATGTGCAAATTTTCACATAAAAATTTGAGCACACTTTTTCATGGTTCCCGACAAGAACATGCTACAAAAAAAAATTTGGATAGAAAAAACGAATCACAATAGAAGTTTTTCGAGCTCTTTGCGGTCATCCAACGACCTCAGTTCCATCATGTCGAAAACGGTTGTCTTCGTTTCAAACTCTTCAAAGCCGTGAAACTTTGGCACGACCGCCGGATCTGACGTGTTGGCGAAAGCGCGAGCGCTGGCGGAAAACGTCGATGATGACGCTGCGGAGGGCGTAGTGACTTAACGATTTGAAAATTAGTGAAATGAGGTGTGATATGTTGGCAGGAAAAAATATCAATCGACAGAAGATTTCGAATTAAAAATCCATAAAATACTTAAAAAAAATTCTTCTTTTATTCGATTGTGGTAAATAAACCAAGTTTGCAACGTTAATAAATTTAAAATAATTTCAAAAAAAGTTATGCAATTGAGAAAAAATCAAGAATTCACGATTACTGCGTCATTTGTGATTTGTCATTTTTAAACTTAAATACCATTTTGCGGCTTGACTGGCGCCGACATGGTTGGCCGCAGAGGTTCGGGCGTGAGAATTGGAATAAAATGAGGCGGAGGAGGTGCGCCGATGTTCGACCCTGACACATAAGTAGTTGTCGAAGTGGGATTGAGCGCTGGAGACTGCCGAGTCGAAGAGGCATTAGAGATGCTGTCGGTAGCAGCGGACACGCTTCGTCTCGTCGATCCATCCGCTTTCTGCAGCTCATCGGCTGCAGCCAATCTCGCCAGCCGACTTTCTTCTTCTTGTTTATAATATTGAATTGCATTCTTTTCTTTCTCGAATTTGTACTAAAAACAACAGAAATGTATGTAAAGGAAAAACATTAAATATAAAAAAATGACAATATATAGTTTAGTATAGACATGCATTACCATGTAATTTCGTAAAGGCGGAATGGAAAATTGTGGTATTAATATATCTGGTGGGGGAAAAAATGAGCTTCGTATTTCCATATTCACATCTTCAATGAAACCTAAAAAATATATTCGAAGGCGCTATTTCGGATGAGAGGCCTCACCCTAAAACCATCCTGAAATTTTTGCGAAAAAAAATAAAGAAAGACAACTTTTAAAAATGAACTGCAAAAAAATTGCCAAATTGCCAAACCAGATTGATATTTCTTTTTTTTCACATGTGGTGCCCTCCCCCATCCAAAATAGCGCCAAGAACTTTAATAATTTGTCTAGTTATATATTTAGTCAAACTTTACCTGAAATAGAATGACTAGAACACATAGCACATCGCTGCTGTTTCAGAAAAAAAAGAATGCAAGTGCCAATTTAAGGAAGGAAAAACAGCTAAATAATATGCTGATATTAAAAAAAATAATCACAAAAATACAAAAATTAATTTTTGAGAAGGAATTACTTGAGGAACAAGAAAATAAATTATCTATTAGGTCTAAAAGTTAATTTCCGCGTTTTTTTACGCTTTTTAAACTACATGAAACTAGAAAAACTTAAACAAAACTTTTATTCAAAATAATTTCCGTCATTAATAACAACATTTTCCCAGAGTTTGGGCAATTTATGGATTCCATCATAATAAAATTTTTCTGGTTTGGCCGCTATCCATTCATCAAGTCATTTTTTGACGTCTTGACGATCTTGAAAGCGCTGCTCCGCTTGACCATGAGCCATTGACCGGAAAAGGTGATAATCCGACGGGGCGATGTCCGGAGAGTACGGCGGGTGGGAAAAGATTTCCCATTTCAGTTCTTTTATGGCATTTTTTACCGATTTTGCAACATGAGGTCTGGCGTTGTCGTGATGCACTCGTGTCTTTTGGTCCATTCTGGTCGTTTGGTGGCAACTTCTCTGTTCAAATTGATTAATTGCTCTTTATAACGAGCCGCCGTAACAGTTTCGCCAGGTTTGAGAAGTTCATAATACAAAATACCCTTCTGATCCCACCATATGCAGAGCAGCACCTTTTTTCCATGGATGTTGGGCTTGGGAGTCAATTTTGGCGTCTTTCCTGGGTCTGTCAATGATTTCTTTCGTTTTGGATTATCGAAATAGATCCACTTCTCATCACCAGTGATGATTCGATGCATGAATGATGCCGTTCAAGCAAAAGTTCGCACGTTGTTTTTCGATCGATTCATATGGAACTCATCGTTCTTCCTTCTGAATCTTGCCCATGTCATGCAAGCGATTCGAAATTGTTTGTGGACTCACACCTAACGCGTCAGCTAGTTGTTTTTGCGTTTGAGCATCATTTC
Organism: Bradynema listronoti; assembly: GCA_024678965.1. Lineage (NCBI taxonomy): Eukaryota > Metazoa > Nematoda > Chromadorea > Rhabditida > Allantonematidae > Bradynema > Bradynema listronoti. The sequence continues at coordinate 7,578,040 of JANLNO010000001.1, read as the reverse complement.
ATCAAGTAAGGCTTGCAGTTCATCGTCTTCAAACTGCTTCAGTGGTCTACCGCGGTCTTTATTGCTTAGGTCAAAATCGCCTTCTCTGAACCTCTTAAACCACTTTTGACAGGCTCTGGCAGTGATCGTATTTTCGCCATAAACTTCAACAATCATTTTGTAAGAATCGGCGGCACTTTTCTTCCAGTTAAACATGAATAAGAGAACTTCCCGCAAATGACGTTTTTCCGGCACAAAAGTTGACATCTTCTAAATTAAAAATAACACATGTTTATAATGTTATACAGTGAAAGTCATATACTGATAGAAAGCTGATAATACAGAGAACATTACAACATAAAATTCGTTATATAAAAATAATTTTATTTTGGCAAAATATCAACAACAAAAAAAACGCGGAAATTAACTTTTAGACCTAATAATTTATGTGAATTATCCGAACATCACCAAATTAAAAAATTCCATATGATAAAGTTGTTTTAAATTAAAACAATATGACAAAAATAAACAAAAAAATGTTTGGAATATTATGTATTTTTGATTAAGAAGTGAAAGAATTGACACTTTCGGTTATTGTAACCTAGCATAAGACCAGGTATAAATGCAAGGAATCATAGCGGGACTGAATAAAGCACTATTCGAGGCTGCAACCGGCCCACGAGCTCATGCATGAGCAAATACTTCTTTAAAAATTAAAGCAAAATTAGTCAAATATTTAGCGATGTGCTCAACAACGTAACGCAGCCGTTCACGTGGCTATTGTGCAATTCGCGGCCAATCGATTTTAAAAACTTTGAAAAACAAATTAAATTGTTAAAAGCTAGATTGTTTTTAATTCGTCGAAGAGTAAGCATCCTTACTTTGTACTAATTTGAAATTACTGAACGATTTTTTTATAAGATTTTTTAAATTTATTCCAGCGTTTATGATATAATTTTAATTAGCTTTGTCTGAAGTTGAGTTCGAAAACGTTTCCAGAGGGTTGACTTAATTTGTATTTATAGCTTAATTAATTTACAAAATTATTCCTCATCTTATTTCTTATCTTCAAAATTGTTAGATATTCGAAATAATTCTTTTTTTATTCAAGTACTTAAGAAATATTCTAAATTGAATTTAATATGAATACTCCTAATATTGAATGTTTTTTTCTAATTATTACATTCTCTGGTTTAATTTACTCGTTTATCCTCTCTAATCTTATTTATTTATTGTCGTTCTTGTTAAATGGAAGTTATTTAGGTTAATTTTATGCGGTCTGCAATTGGTTGGAGTTTTTAATGAAATTACTAGAAAATACTATATTCGAGTCGGTGGCGTCGTATATAATTGCAAATGCGATCGACTTTACGCTCGACTTTAGGTGCGCCTTGTAAAATTTCTTTTCTAGATTAAAATACATTATTGAAAACTTTCAAATAAAATTTAGATTGGAATCCTATTCGTGCAAAATGATTTCTACGGACAAAAAGGAATGGAAGAAGAGTATAAAGTCTAACGATGTAAATAATAGCAATAATAGCGGTGAAAAGGGAGCTACGGACATTAAATTTGTTTCGCAGGGCGAAGACGTGTTTATGCCTTTATCAGCATCGCCCAACTTTAGTAGTATTGTTATGCAGAATTATCGACACGGTCGTCTGAGGCATGTCTCGGAGCCGAGTTGCTCCGGATCCGACAATGACATGGAGGAGAATGGCAACGGTCTTACGATTATGGGCGTTGTGCCTCGACGCACGTTATTTGACATTGTTGCACTTTTGAATCTGAGCTACAGCGATTACGACTTTACGCAGACGAAGAGCGCCTCATTTTCCATCGTGAATTATCACGTAAGTAGAATTCTTTTTTATGTTTTAAAAAATTATTTTATGTACCTGGAAGAAAAACGTGAAACAAAGAACTTTTTTTTGAAAATACCTTCAAGCAGATGTTGATTTTTGGCGTGCAATTTAATTTTTTTTTTTTTAATTAGGATTGCGTACAAAATGTCGATGCAAAGTTTTCGGCAACTGTAACGGGATACGCTCGAGTTCGTGATGAGATTTGGAAGGTGATAAGGGATGAGATAAAAGTCGACGATTGCATAATTTACAGGTATCATATTTTAGCTTGATTGACTTTTTTTTAAATATTTTTTTTAATTTTCGGAAATTTTCAAACATTTTTAATTGACACAAATAACATCACTAAATTCTAATTATTTATTCTTTCTTTTCTAGTTATATCCCAAGCTATACCAGCGATCCGTTTACGGAAGACGGCTGTATTTGGTCGTTCAACTATCTATTTCACAACAAGTTCCTCAAACGCTTTGTTTTCTTTGCATGTCGCGCATTGCGCTGCGATGAGAACAACTTCGACCTCTCGTCCGAGCAATTGTGGGGTGCCGACGAAATAATGTGCGAGGAAGAAGTTGATCCTCGACACATTGTCGAGGAAGACGAGCGAATTGAGCAGTCTACGGTCGGTTAGATGTCGCATTTAATTATGCTTTTTTATATAATTTTTTTTCCAATATTTCTTTAAATACTGATTAGAATGCAATAGGATGTGTTCTCATTTAATTCAACTCTTGTGTTATTTTCTCGATAGTCTCTACAAGGTTTTAGTCGTTCATAATTTAAAATCTTTACATTAATGCATTTTTGAATGTCTTAGTTTATTAAATTATTTTTTTTTAAATTAATTTTAAATGCTAAAAAATAGCTAATTTTTGTTGGAATTTAATGAATGATCACTTGCTTGTAGAACAAATGGACGGATTTTTTAAAATGTTTTTGAATTTTTAGAATATTGTAATTTTAGAGTTTGCAATATTTTAAGATTTTAACAAGCTTTTTCTTTGACACATTAAATTTAATTAACTCATTTTTTCGTCCATTTCATTGTCGTCAAATGTATATATGTAGATAGGAATAGATCTTATAAATGCTATCGAATTTTTTTGTTATGTGCATTTTTTACTCGTTTTTTCTAATTCAATCGTGGTTATCATTATGAAAAAGCTTTATTCACAATTAGAAACTATGGATGACCAAAAAATTTTTTGATTTTTTTTATAGGACGATTTTTCATATTTTCATACATGCGCAATTTGAAATTATAATAGGCGTCTTGTATAATCTTTCTCTCTCTTATACACATATATCTTTTTTTTTCAACATATAATCACTTATTTTTTCGCACAATGCACGTCTTTTTTGCGTAAGGTCTTTAAGCGCTGGCACTTGAAGACATTATAATGTTCTCATATGTTTAAGTCAAGCTTACCTCTTTTTTAGTATTCGACTTTTGGATTTTAAAAGTGACAGGCATTTCATGAAACGATTTTTCAAGTTTGGAAAAAAAATTAAATTACGTTATGTTAATTTTTTGATTATAAATGTTTTGTTTTTAAGCCAAGATGCCTGCTTCTGACCGAAATTACGTTATAAAATAATTATCGAATACATTGGAAAAGACATAAATTAGGCTTTAACTTTTTTTTAAATACATAATATTTTTAGATCAAAAAAAAAAACTAGAAATGATAACAATTTTATTGAAACAACATGTATTTTATATATAGAACGTTACTAATTTAGTGATTTTTTTTAGATAAAATAATTAGAAGTTGTAAATGCATATGTATACTGGTTTGTACAAGTTTTTTTCTCATTATTTTACTTATTCAGGTTTTTACCTCCCATTTTTTTGTAGCTATAATATATTTAAATTTTGCATCCTTTTATTTTTTTTGTAACTTTGAAAAATAATTAAAATGTGCGATGAAAATTATTTTAATAATGATAGCAATTCATTGTATTTAAACTAGCCACATTTTTAAATAAATATGCATTTCTTTGAGTTGGATTTTTTACAAATGTATATATCAATTATAAATAATTTTGCTTTTTTTAATTTAAATATTGTTGTTTCAAAATTAATTTTGAATTATAAAAAATATTTAACTCATTTAAAAATTAGGTGTAAATTATATTTATATTTTTTCTATCTTTTTAATTAGATTTGAGCTAATATTTAATCTTATAAAAAAATCGATGGGAGTAAAAAATGGAGTTAACGTGTTTTTAAATTTAAGGTATTATTTGCGTGATATTTTGTAAAATTTCAGCTTTTGGGTTGAGTGCGCTAGAATATATGCTACTAGTACTATATAATGAGTGAAGCAGGTGATAAGAAAGAGCCAAAATATGAATACCTTGATCATACCGCCGATATACAACTGCATTCCTGGGGTGCATCATTCGAGGAAGCGATTGGCAACTGCGTTGTTGCAATGTACGGATATATGACGTCGGATATTGACACGGTTGAATCTGTTTATTCGATGGACTTCCGCGCAGAAGGTAGCGATCTCTGTGTATTGGTTTATAACCTTCTGGATGCTTGCCTTTTTCGCTTTTCAACCGAACCATTTTTTATTGGCAATCGATGTGAAGTGATTTCATTGAAGCATGAGAAATCAAAAGCAGATACGTCACGACAAGGTGTGAGTATAATTTTATAATTGAGTTATCACAATTCTCTGCCGCATAGCATTTATAATTATACATGTTTTCAGAAGCATTTTTTGTTTTTTAAATATCTATAGATATATGCATATTTATTACATTTTTACACATTTTAGGAGCTGAGGATGAGGAGGGTGTTAAAGATGCTGAGTTAGAATCGGAAAACTTGAATTATGTTATTCATTTGCGTGCTTACGGAGATTCATTCGATACGCAAAAGCATCCGCCAGGCACCGAAGTAAAGGCAATCACCTACTCAAACTTACAGGTATGTACAATAAAATTTTATATAGAAATTATACAATTCTTTTAGTTTATAGTTCCAAGCCTAAAAATATTTATAAATATTTTTTCATTTTTATTAGGTTTTTGCGCCCAATGAGCTCAAATCGATTGATTCGCCTGAAGACAGAAATAATGTTTACCAGAGACACGATAACGAATATAATATTTTTGTTATCCTCGATATTTGATTTAATATATTTTATTTAAAAAAATTTGTTTGAATTATTCACTTTTTAAATTTGATTTTTGATTTATGAAATCATAATTTTGGTTGTTGTTTTCTTAAATTTTATCTCGGTTTTTAGGCCGAGTAAATTAATTTTTTTACCATCGAAAAATTTATTTCATCTACTTTAAAAGTGAAAATAAATTTTTATTTTATGCCGATGATTATTTTTAATTTTGCCGATTATAACGGCTTAATTCTTTTTTACCGAAATGTTTTTTAAATGTAGTGGAATATAATTTATCATTCCAATTTTTTTTAAATTTTCTAGTTTTCTAGTAAGTTATAGGAAAATGGTAAACGTTTCGAAGAAAGTTTTTAAGCGAAAAATTGATCAAATCAATAAGAAACGAAAGAAAACAGTGAAGGCCGTTCAACAATCGTGGCGAGAAGGTCTTCAAGATAGCAATCTAGAGACCGAGAATACAACCGGAGCCTCCGACTCTGACGAGTCGTTGGCCGATCTTGGAAAAGACGTATCCGACGCCGAAGATGAAGCGCCCAAGGAAAATGTAATTAAATGCACACTTATTTAATAGCTGAAAAGTTATTATAATCAATTGTGTTGGAGTTTTAGATTCTTATTTAGAAACACTAATTTTAATTTTCTAGATTTTCTGAATTTGAAGGCTTAATTATTTTATTGCATATTTTTAGACGAATGTTGCCGTGGCTAATAATACCAATTCGGTATTGTCTAATGTCGCTTTTGAATCTCTTCGCGGCAAAGTGTCCGATCGTACACTCGATGCGATCGCCGAGATGGGCTTTAGCAATCTTACGGAGATACAGCAGAAAACGATTGAACCTCTAATCGAAGGCAAAGATGTTTTCGGCTCAGCAAAAACAGGTAGCGGTAAAACGTTGGCCTTCCTTGTTCCTGCTATCGAAATGCTCGTGAGAAACGGCAATGGATGGCGTCAACGCGACGGCACCGGCGTGCTAATAATTTCGCCGACGCGCGAGCTCAGCATGCAGACCTACAGTGTATTGTGTGAGTTAATGGAAAAACATCCCAGTCTCACCCACGGACTCGTCATGGGCGGCGCTAACCGTGACACGGAGGCAAAACGTCTCGGCGCCGGCGTCGCGATACTCGTAGCGACGCCCGGTCGATTACTCGATCATCTTCGTGTATGTGATTTTTCAAGTTGCTTAAAAACCTATCAATTTTTTTTTGACATTTGAGCATTAAGTTATAAGTTATAAAACTAGGTTTAAACTTAAGTCTAGGCCCAAAGCATGAGTAGCTATGTCTAGGGCCTAATTCGAAAAAAAAAACTAAGCTTAAGGCTAGGCTAAACAATAATGCGCAAATGTTGAGGCACAAATGTTGCTACACCTTTCCTATTATCTTTAGTTATTTTCTGACTTCCATTAACAACTCTTTATTACAGCAATAACGGATAATTATTTTCGCAAACTTCATGCTTTTCCTATATTATAGCGATTTTGTGAATTATATTTCAGAACACCGAAGGTTTCAACGTACGCAATCTAAAGTGTCTTATTATTGATGAAGCTGATCGGATTTTCGACGTCGGCTTCGAAGAGGAAATGCATCAAATCGTGCGTATGCTACCCAGAAAACGTCAGACGCTGCTCTTCTCGGCGACGCACTCGACAAAGGTGGACGACCTCGTCAAAATTGCGCTGCATTCTGATCCGATCAAAATCGGCGTTGTCGAAAAGGAGGACGAGATCAATTGTCGGGAGGCCACCGTGGAAGGTCTCGAACAGGTTGGGAAATTAAAATGCATTCACTTTGAGAATAATTACTTTTAGGCTGAAAGTAAATAAAAAAATTTCAAGAAATTTTGAAATCATCATTTCGAAACTCATGCATTCTCGTGTATTGTGAATAAGACAAAAATTCCAAATGTAAAATATCATCCGCTATTTAGCTGATTGATTTATTGTCCATTTTCCGTTTTCAATTACTTTTATTTTTTAATTGATTGATATCTTTTCAGGGTTACGTGGTTTGTCCGTCTGAACGACGTTTTCAATTACTTTTCACTTTCCTCAAAAAGAATAAGAATAAGAAGATTATGGTGTTCTTCTCGTCGTGTGCAGCCGTCCAATACTACAATGAACTTCTTAACTACATTGACTTGCCTGTTCAATGCATTCATGTAAGTGTGATTGTGCGTTCATTTAACAACGAATATTTTTGTAAAAACTTCATCGCAATACTATAGACTCGACTTCTTTTATCTATTATTTTCCTTCGATGAAATAAAGCGAATAATTGAATAAAATCTTGCAAATCATTTAGACTTTTTTTGGAACAACTATAAATGTTATAATTTAATTTTTTAGGGAAAGCAAAAGCAACGGAAGCGCACGTGTACCTTCTTTTCCTTTAGCAAAGCGCCGAATGGAATTTTATTGTGTACCGACGTGGCGGCACGTGGTCTCGACATTCCGGAAGTGGATTGGATTGTGCAATACGATCCGCCCGACGAGCCGCGCGAATACATTCACCGGGTCGGGCGAACGGCGCGTGGCGCCAATGGCACCGGTCATGCACTTCTTATTCTTCGTCCTGAAGAGCTCGGCTTTCTGCGCTTCCTAAAGGCGGCTCGTGTCACGCTAAATGAGTACGAGTTCTCCTGGTCGAAGCTCGCTAACATTCAGCCACAGTTGGAGAAGCTCGTCAAGCAAAACTACTATCTTAACAAGTCGGCTAAAGAGGCGTACAAGTAAGTATTCAATATTTTATATACACAATAAAATTTTTATTTAAAAATGAAAAATATTAAAAATAACTCCAATGCAAATAATAAAATTGAACAAAATTTGGATCTTTCAGGGGTTACATTCGCGCTTATGACTCGCATTCATTAAAACAAATCTACGACGTTAACACCTTTGACCTTGTAAAGGTCGCCAAATCGTTCGGCTTCTCTGCGCCACCCTTCGTCGATCTGCCTGTAGCGAATAAGCCCAAAGTGAAGCCGCTGGCGGCCGACGCCAATGGTGGTAATCGAAAGCGAAAATCCGGTGGTCAGAAAATCTTTGTCAAGCCGAAAATGGCTAAGCCTCGCGCTTAAACTTTTTTTTTTGCTTATAATATTGTTGTTGGTTATTGTTATTATTGAAATAAATTTTATGCATACAATTGAAAAAAAAGAGCTCAACCAATTATAATTATTTGATACAATGTATTTATAATTATTTACATCCGAAATCCATATATGATATATGTAAATTAAATTTGAATCATACATCTAAAAATAGGCAAAGGAAATTTATATCATGGTAGAAAATAAATTTTAAATTTTTTTATTTTTGCTTATTGCCTTTAATAATTTCATATTTTTTTAAATTTTAAATGAAACCAATAGTGTAAAATTCAAAAATTTGCATTATTTTTTGCCAAATGCGCTTTAAAAATTGTGAATTGGAATGGAGTAAGCCAAACTTTGAAATAAGAATCCATATCGAATAAACGGTTCCTCATATTTTGAATACGAAAAATTGGAGACATTACATTTTTTATGTTTTTGCGATATCTTTTTCTCAAGTATTATTCGTGTTTTGATTATTTCATTTTTTTACTTAACATTTATTTTGATGATTTAATTTTGCTTCCTAGACATATTTTAAATACGATTATAGACTTGTTAAACAATGAGCAGTTCCGAGGAAATTTCATGGATCGCTTGGTTCTGCGGATTGCGTGGCAACGATTTTTTCTGCGAAGTATTTTTTTTTATTTATTCTGTTTTATTCGTGATGCTGATACTTCTTCAGTTTTTCCTCTGGCAAAAATTTTGACGGCATAGCCTAAAATTTTTTGAATGAATCGTATGTATGCTTTAAACTGAAAGACTTTTCTTTTGTTAAAAATATTGCTCGTTGCAACAAAATACAACAAAGTCTTAAATATTTTAGGCAGACTAAAGAAAACTTTAAAAAAACGATTGGAAGAAGATATTCTTAATTGCATTTGTTTGAGTTTTCCATCGATTTTTTGTCTTCTTTCGATCGTTTTTTCAAAATTTTCTTTGGGTTTTATAAAATTATTGAAACCTGGGCCAGGAAAAAACTGAACTGAAAAAAACAGAAAAGTATTAATTATACATATATTATTTAATTGCTAAAAAAATTTACTTTCAGGTTGACGAAAGCTACATACAAGATCGATTTAATTTGACCGGTCTTTCCGAGCAAGTTCCCCACTTTCGTCAAGCACTTGACATGATTCTTGACTTAGAACCTGGTTTATTTTCCAATATTATTTATCTATTTTTGGCATTTTTATTAGGAAGAAGTAATGGATTTTTCAGTTTTGACTATCATTTTACAGAAATCTTTAAGTGTTAGCAGAAATTTTAAATTCAAACTTAGTAAAATCGATCTTAAACAATTCCTTTTATCATAACAAAAACGATTGAAAGAAATTTTAAAAATATTAATTTAAATGCAATGTATATTTGTTTTGCAGATGACGAATACGAAGAAGGTCATTCGGATGTGGTCGAGCAGGCGGCTGAGATGCTTTACGGTTTGATCCACGCTCGATATATATTCACCAATAACGGGATTCAGCAGATGGTCGACAAATGGAAAAGCGAACACTTCGGCACCTGTCCGCGCGCCTATTGTGAAAATCAACCCGTTTTGCCAATTGGTTTGTGCTTTCTTATGCAGATGGATTTTTTTTGCTTTGATTGGGTAATGATTGACTTATTTCTGATATTTTTACGGAATATTTGCCCTACATTAAAAAATAAATTATTTTCGATAGAAATGCGCACAATTTTTTTAAATGTATTTTTCACTTTTTTAAATTATTTTTATCAAATATTTTTTTATATTATAGTTTATAGCTGAAAGTTTCAGGCCTATCGGACATGATCGGTGAGTCGATGGTGCGGGTTTATTGTCCTCGTTGTTGTGATGTTTACATACCCCGGTCTTCGAAGCATCGTCACACTGACGGTGCCTATTTCGGTACGGGATTCCCACATATGTTCTTTTTTGTGCGTCCAGAGCTACGGCCGCGCCGACCGCTGAAAAATTATGTGCCCAGGTCAGATCTCTCCATTGGAAGAAAAATCCTACCTTCTTATGTTGTAGTACAGAACACTGTTCCGAGACTTCTTCTTTTCAAATTTGACCAGTTTCCAACTTTTTTTTATTTTTAAATTTTCGTTTGACTGTTTGTGTGATCGGAAAAATAAAACCGGAAAAGTTAAAACTTGGCCGGAAATTTGAAAAGTTCTACATAACTTTCTCAAAGCTCTATTTTTCCCATATACTTTGTGAATAAAAAGTTTTCGTTTAACTGTTTACATCGCTGAATTTACCATTGGATTCGGTTTGAAATATTATATTTTATGTGCTAAGTTGCATTTGATAAAAATAATTATTCAAAATTAATGGAACATGTGGGCTGTTAAACAAAATTTTACCACATGTGAGAGTCGTAAATTTTCGAAAATTATTTAGGCGAAATTTATGACTCGTTTTGATGCTACTTCGATGTTTAATTGTTTGTCTAATTAAAATTTGGTCTATTTAATAAACCTTGAGCTTTTGAGTCCATTCTGCTCGGAGCATAAAATTTTAATTGTTTAGCATGTGCCAGTTTTTTTAGAAATTTTTTGAACGTGTTTGGAGCAGTAAATTTAGTTTATCACGACGATTTCGAAAAAAATAAATTAAACTTTTTATTGTAGGCTATATGGCTTCAAAATTCACGCGTCGGCCTATCAAATACAGTACAACGAATCGGCGGCGGCGTCGGGCGGATCCGCGCAAGTGAACAACGTCAATGCATAGACTTCAACCTTCGAACCTTGCGCCACATAGTTTAAAGAAAAAATGAAAACAATCCCCGTCTCTTGAATTTCACTTTTTAAAAGAGATGAACTGTTTAAGACTTATTGTATCCAAAAAATTCGCACTTTCAATCACCGGAAACGACAAAGTCCAAAAATTTGGAGAAAAGACACATTTTACACGAACGTTAATTTTTACTTTCTATTCATTTAAAATTGCTATTTAGTTTTATTTTCTATTCTCTTATTCGTTTAGTGATTGAAAAAGATAGAGGATATAACATAAAACATTGAATGTGTATATAGTTTGGAACTAGAAATTTTGAAACCAGCCAGATTCCAATTATATTTTTTTTTATTTCAAAAACGAATTTATTTATTCTGATAAATTTTAACTGTTATGAAATCATCAAAGTTTATATTGAAATTAAAATCACCTTTTACTTGTCTAAATTTTTTCGCCACTTGTATTTTATTTAAAACACAAATGTGGTTTTTTCCATGATAAATACATAATTTATGCAATAAAAATGTCCATTTATTCAATTTTTAACAATTCGGCTAAAATCATTGTTCAATTGAAGATTTTCTGGAGGAATGACTGACTATATATAGATTTAATTACCTAAAAAACAAGGAAAGTGCTCTGAAGCTACGGCATTCCAAAGAGACACGAAACAACGATCGCATGGAACGAATTTTGACAGCCGTTGAGAAGCAAAGCGCGGAATTTGCGGAAAAGCACAATGATCTACTGTGCAAATAGCTGCGATGGTGGAGGAACTGGCCAACGTCAAGGCGGAACTTGTGGCGCTCAAGAATATTAAGCTTCCGCTTACTGATTCAGTGCCGGCCGGCTTGCATTTCGCAAAAGCGGTGCGAGATGCCAAGTCGATCTCTACCGCAAAAAAAGCACGTTCCAATGGTAGAAGGACCGCCAGAAGCCGAAAATGACAATGGAGAACGACATTCAGACAATTGCTAAAATTGCCACAGCTATTGGAGTTGGTGAATTTCTCATCACGGAAGGGATTTACAGACACCGTAAAAAGTCGTCGAACAAACCACGAATCGTCAAGGTGACACCACACAAAATCGCGATAACTTCATCTACGGCTTTCGTAAAACACTCCGCGACAAAAACGTTCACCTCTCTACACAATATGATGTCAAGCGAACTCAACAATTTAAGAACGGAAGCATATAAAAAAAGATCAAGAGGTCAGTTTAATCAAATTTATTGTGTAGTGAATTTAAAAATTGTTGAACTTCCTCTCCCTTCCAAAAGCGCCTAGGGATTTATGGACAAACAGATTACCTTTATAAAAATTTCGGTCAAAAAATATTCTAAAAACATAAATTGTCTTTATTTTAACTAGCGATCCATAGCTCAAAAAATTCTAGAACTTACTCAAATTTATGAAAATTAAAGCCCATCTATTATTTTTGTCACAGAAACATGGTTAAATGATCAAAATTTTATCCCATCCGATTTTACGTACAGAGAGAAATACATTCCATATTTAGCTAACCGTTTTAATTTTAAAATAGCTCCGAACAAAAAAACCATGCCAGAATTAAAATCAAAAATGCAGAAAAACTAAAAGGTTCTGCTGTTTTTATTTCTTCTGATATTCCACTTAGGTGCTATCCAAACGTTAGCGACTTGGGCTGCGAAATTGTAGATATTAAAATAATGGGGCTAATATGTGTACACAGGCCTCCTGATTGTACTCTAACCAAAACAATTAAACTCCTTAAATTCCTCAAAGAAAATATTACATCTAATGCCACACTTCTTGTTGATTTTGGTGATTTTAATTTCCCTAAAGTTGATTGGTTGACACTTTCAGGATTAGACTCGATGTCCATCATTTTTATTGACTTTTGTTTTTCAAATAATTTTACCCAAACATATATAACTGAGCCTACTAGGGGAAATAATATTTTGGACTTAATATTAACAAACCAAAAATATTTAGTAAATGACATTAAAATAGACGAATCTTTCTCTACCTCTGACCACAACCAAATATTTTTTAATAGCTCTAGACAACAAATTAGGTTTTTCCAAACATATTGGGCATATTACTAGAGCAGCTTATTCGAAATTAAGCCAGATTCTTCCTATTCTTAAAACTCGTGATATTAAAATTTTAATTCAAGCTTACAAAACCTATGTTAGACCCCAATTGGAATATGCAGCAGAAGTATGGAATCCATCCAACAATTTTGAAATTAATAGAATTGAAAAAGTACAAAAGATTTTTATTTTCAGAGCTTTTAAGAAATGTGGAATTAAAATGCCCAAAAAAGATAACTATGAAAGAAGACTCAAAATATACACGACCTTAAAATTAGACGTACTTTACTCGATTTAACCATAATTTGTAAAATCTTGGCTTATACCACTCATCTTGACCTCTGAATATATTTTGAGAAAAATATTATAATAAAAGAGCTTTATCCTTAGGAAACCAAAATACTTCTACTAAAAATCATAATTTCTTTGTCGGAAATATTATAAGTAATAGAGGGCTCTATCATTGAGAAATCAAAATACCTCTGCTAAAAATCACAATTTTTTTGCCAGAACAATTAATCCTTGGAATAAAATATCTGAAGAAATAATTCTCAGTCATAATTCAGACATATTTTCTAAAAGACTTTTGAAAACAGGACTTCCCATAACGCAAGCGTATGGCGAGGAAGTGGTTTTTGAATAATTTATATTGTTTTGTTCTATTTAATTAAACCTATGTTTCTCTATTTCTGAGTTGCATTGTTTCATTTTGTTATTGTATTATGGCTACATAAGTGTACTTTTAGTACCTGCTTGTCCAATAAATTATTATTATAAACAAATAGGAAATAAAACACACGAGTCATTTTTATGCTTTTTGAACTAAAATGCTTTATTAAAATAATATGCTAATATAAAAATAAAGTGACTTAAGGAATTATGGCTTACTCGTTTTTCGAGTCTCGTGCATTACACAAATCGGTACTACAACAGCAAAAGCTGACCGGAATTCCTTGAATATCCGTGTTAAAGCATGAGTCCCGAGCTAACTAAAAAAGGGATTGAATTGGCTTATGCAAAGGTTTATTTTAAATTTATTTGATTCGGTAATTTTCCATTATTTTTATTAAGACGGATGAATTATTGTCAAATTAAGTATACCCACCATACAACGGTATGTAGAACAGCCGGCTTTGGCTAGGTTGAGAATAACACCGCCTCTCGCTGTTGCGTTATAGCAATAATCACTTGGATCATCACATGTTTTCGTCTCGTCGCTGCCGAATGATTGACCGCCGATGAATTTAAATCCCTATGATGTCAAAAACTGGATGTAAAACCGACATTATTTTTTTGCCAATCTAATACAACGCTAAAAAAGATTTGCATACTGTATAGCACTTTAGCGCCTCTAGGGCAAAGGCTTTATTGCACATTAACACCAACAATATTGAAAATAAAGCGATGATGAACAATTGAAACCGATCAGCGGCCGCCATGCTCGTAAAGATACAAAAAAATATGTCTAAAGACTTTTATTTTTTAAAATTTTATGTTAATACAAAAAAAAGCAAGAAAGATCTATAAATATCTTGAAAATGTATTTCGTGCACAAAAGTTACTATTTCTAAACCAAAAAGGTTGACAGATAATCGATATGTCCTTTTCTTTTATCAATATTCGTACTCAAATCGATTGACTACTTTTTCATTCACAAATAATGATGGTGTGATGAAAACACATTCGCTTAGCAGATGACAAATAAAATTAGTCATTTTAGACGGAAATAATAACCTTAAATGGTAATCCATTTTTGTTTGTGGTTTTTTTTTGAAATTATTTTATGAAATTTGTCAAATTTTTACATTATTGTTGTTATGCACAAGAACACATTTTTGTTTTGAGACACAATTTTTCATTCTTATCAGCTGTGTTAATAGCAAAAAAATACCATTTTTTATAAACACGGAATTTCAATCAATTCGTAAAGAATTTAAAAAATGTTTTTAGAATAAAAATTTGCTTAAAAGAATGTTCAAATCCAGTAACATGTATTGCAAACCACACTAATAATAATAATAATAAAAATAATAATATATGCAATAACAATAATAGAGGAGTATAATCATTTTAAAATTTCTACATTTTCATGTCATTCATTTCAAAGATCCGAAAATCAACGCAACGGGTACATGAATGAGAAAGGCGCCAATGACGTAGAGCAGCTGAGCCTCGTTCTTACCGATACGCCCATCGTCAATGCGTGGCTCCATCACCTACGAAGAAAGAGAAATATTATACTAAATTTCAGTTCCATATTTTCTTCAGAAAATCAATTGAGCTAATTTTAATAACCTGAAAATCAACGTGAGAATACCTGAAAATGAACCGCAATAAGAGCACCGTGAAGGGCGCTAACAATAAGACCGGCCACTGACGCCGTGCCGAAAATGAGTGCGAGAGACTGCCAACACACTAAGCTTGCGCCGACAACTGCAGCGAGAAAAGCTTTTCGGGTTTTGTAAAGCGTAATCGGCGACAATTCCACATCAATCTATAAGAGGATTAACAAATATGAAATGTACTGCATATCCAAAAAGAAATATAGAGCTAACTTTATACATTGCAGTAATGATTTCGAGTTTCGATACAAAAATGAGCCATAACAAATATATGTATTTGGAATCAAGCTTCTTTTATTTGTAGTTAAGTTTTTGGAAGAGCGAACCCACCAACAAAGCGATTATGAGCGGCGGCACGAAGAAAAGCGACAAATTGGTGGTGAGAAGACGCGCGCCGAACAAATTGCCAATTGGCACACACGTTGCGAACACAACAGCAAACAACCAGGCACGGCGATCGATGGCATCGTATGCTAAAACAAGCATTGATCACACGCCAAGGTTAAGTAATATACAGTATACCCAATAATTGTAGGTTTACCCCAATTTTTGCATATAAATAGAGTATTTCCGATTCAATCGCCTGAAAATTGGGCATAACGTTGCTAAAAACACTGTAAAATTTGATTACGTTTAAAAAAAAATTCCGGTTTTTACATCCATTTCTTCAAAAATGATAGGTCCACTAAACTTTATAAAGAATTTGTCAAGTTTAAAAAACATTTTTTGATTAAAAAGTAATAATTATGGCCAAAAAAAGTAAGTTAAATCATAAAAATAATTGTAGCACTTGTATAAGCCGCACTTGAAAAAGTTTACATTAAAAATCGACCATAATTCGGAAAAAATCGAAAAGATTGATGATGCCACCTAAATAAAAATATCCAAAGACTTTTTTCCGTTACTGTACATATAGAGACACGTCGGAATTCCGATTTTCGACATTTTTTCTTTCCGATTTCCTATTTCCAATCTGAAAGAGCACGAAATTCTGTATAATATATATTGTGGAGTTAGAAAAATTGACCCCATAATACATATTTTATGGACATAACGTTAAATTAATGAAGCCTAAAATGAACTATTTTTAATGTAAAAAACACCTTTTTTGGTGACACTCCTTTTGTAAGATATATTTCTAAAAATATTATGGGATCAATTTTTCTGATTCCGATACATATTATACAGAATTTCGAGCTTTTTAAGTTAGTTTTTAGTTTTTCTGAACAACGCATATCCAGATCAGAAATCGATTTTTTCCGGATAGAGGCCGATTTTTAATGTAAAATCGTGCAGTTTATGCGTACTCTTTATTTGTTTTATTAACTTAACTTACTTATTTTGGCCATAATTATACTTTTTAATCAAAAAATGTTTTTTAAACTTGACAAATTCTTTATAAAGTTTAGTGGACCTATCATTTTTGAAGAAATGGATGTAAAAACCGGAATTTTTTTTTAAACGTAATCAAATTTTACAGTGTTTTTAGCAACGTTATGCCCAATTTTCAGGCGATTGAATCGGAAATACTCTATTTATATGCAAAAATTGGGGTGAAATTATTGGGTATACTGTATAAGAAATTATATTCCCATAATGGTTGTGAAAAAATTTTCCAAACCAGCGCCATTTTTAAGATGAAGATAAGTGTAGATCGGCATAAGAACAACCAGTACCATCTCGATGATTGGGTCGAAAACGGCGGAGAGAATGCTTGCCGACCAGAGCACACCTGTCATCTCACCGGCGCACATTCCCATCACGATTACGGCAATACCTATAAATATCCGATTTATCTGATTGTCGATTTTGGGTTATTGTCGTGAACAAAATACAAGAATAAAAAAGCCATACCAAAGTATAGCTCTTGTAAGGCAATACGGCGATTTCGATTGTTGGCGTCCAACGATTTTTTGTCGAACACGTCGGAATACACCTAAAATATTTAAGAAATTTAAACGCACAATCTTGTTTCGCATTTTTGCTTAAGTTTCCTCGCATTAAAAATATAAATTAAGCTAATAAAAATGATTGTATTACTTGTATTTTGCTAATAACACTCAGTGGGAAAAATAAACAATCCATCGCGTCTCGCGTCCACACATTTAAACTTTTAAAACGTGATGAAATTCTCAACTTACACTTTTGAGCGTGTCATTCTTCAACAAATTTTTGATCTCTTTCGGAAGTTTTTTACGCATTTTGTCAAAGTAGGCGATTGCGTGAGCGGCAGCATCGTAGACGACCAAACCACGGCGTCGCATTGTCTCGAAAGTAGTCTGGAGTTGCTCGACATAAACGGACATTATGGTAGTCATAGCTGGCTTTTTTTGAAACTAGACCAAAACCGGCAAAGTTTTCTTATTTGCTAAAAAAAATTTAAAGGACCACCATTTTTTTACATAAATTTCTCCCTTTCCTCATTCAGCGTGTTCCGAAAATTTCAAAAATTAATCTTTCTCACCTTTACAATCTAACACAAAATTACATTGAGGTAAGATAAAAATATATCTGAGCATATAAATCCATGTTAGCGTGTCAAAATATGCGGGCATAAATTAATTTATTACATAAATGTGGCAAGAAATAAAAAGGAAAAGAAAAGAAAAGAATCCATGATGATCATAATATAAACTTTTATCTCGAACAACATTGAGATTTGGTAGGGCGTGCACAATAAAATTTGATTTGCTTTCGGCAAAAACCGAACACACAAAAAAAAAAAACAACATATTCGCACAAAAAGGCTCTTAAAATTAAATCCGTTATCTGTACAATAAAAACTCTTAACGATTTTTTTCTCTTTATATATTCACATTCGACGTACGATTCGCTCGTTGCGAATGTTTCTCTCGCGGTCTTCCGGTCGAACCGGACCCCATAGATAGGTGGGCTCAAACAACGCGCGCATCACCGCCCATCGCAGTCTCATACGAAACATGTAATAGAGAATGGTTACCGGAATTACGCTTAAATTTATTAGATAAAATCAATGTTGATAATGTTTTTTAATATAGGAGTGAAAAGCATACATTGTGCAAGAAACGACCACCAGCCAACCGTAGAGCTCAAAAGATTTCGGGAAAATAAAGTCGAACATTACGGAGCGATGACTGTAGATGGTTTTGAGAATGAATCCCACCTAATCAAACATTAAACATATTTCTCTAATAGAACAGTTGAACACCAGTCTATAATGGAATAACTACAGCCAATAGAGAGAAAGTGATGATGCACTATTGTAGCCAAAAACCAACAATTTTTTTCTTTAATTCCTGCACCAGTATGATAGAGGTTTAATTGAAAAACGCGTACTACAAGAAAGAAAGGTGTAATCACGTAGTAGAACGGGCCGAGTGAGGTAATCGACATTTTCCACTTGCGGTCCGCGTTGACCATCATCGTTTCAATATTTCTAAAAATTGTTTAGACTTTATAAGTGGATTGTAATCTCTTCGCTTTGAAAAATATGACGAGAACGTACGCGAGCAAGCGTCGAAATCCGTACGCATAAATGATCGTGAGAATCTCGGCGAGACAAATGATTATCAACGCGACGCCGGTGAACTCATCGACGAGCTTCGTCAAATAGACGCCGGACGGGCCCGCGTACACCAAACTCATCGTGAAGCCCAGAACGGCAATGCTGGCGAGAAGCGTGGCACGTTTTGTGCGTACGTCGCCCACGTGCCAGTCGACGGTACGAGAAAAGGCATCCATTACGCCCAACATAATCAACTCGAGATACATCACCTATCCCAATTAAATAAAATAGCAAAATGTTCTCAAAATTTGATTGCATTTTCCTTTCATTATAAATATGAATTTGAAAGCAAAAAATCACATAATTAAAATACCCTAATTTCGCGTGTTCATAAGGCCGGGTGTTTTGAGCCAAATTTAAATTCGCGCCAATGCGTTGATTCTGTTCGTATCGTCCAATCCGTTGGGATTCAAATTTTGTGCCCGCCTTTGTCTTGGTTTCATAAAAGTGAGCACAAAATTTGAACTCCAACGGATCCGCATACGAACGGAATGAACTCATTGGCGCCAATTTAAATTTGCCTCAAAACATCCGACCAATTATACTCGCGAAATTAGGGTAATTTGTTCAATTCTTATAATTTTATAGCTTTACCAGATTGCTGAAGCCGGATTTGGCAAGGTTAATATAGTGTGCGGACGAGACCACGGTTGTCCATAGAGCCGGCGCGTCGGATAGCGCCAACTGGTCGGGAAACGCGGTCATTGACAATGTGAAGCCGGAGAAAAGCGTGCGACGAATCCGCGATTGCAATGTCACGTCCGGCCGCGAATATAGGCTCTCTAAATGTTGATATAAAAAGCAAAAAAAAAAAAAATTGTAATAATAATACTCCTTTAGCCTTTAAAAAATTTCGATTTTCAAACTCACGAGAAATCGTGCCAACGGAAGTAAAAAACGTGGCGCCGGCTATCAGACTCACTACAACGTCGGAAACGGAGATGATCATTGCGTTGAAAATGGAGTTCTCGTTGAAGTTGTTGTATGAAGCCAGACGATAAACGGTTCCATCGCCCAAACTAAATAAGAAATGAGATTTTAGCGGTGCTTTTGAGAAAGAAAAATAGTGAAAAAATCAAACTTTAATGAGAAAAGAACGTGGGAAATGGCACTACTCCACGTCTCCAAATCGCTTAGATGCGAAAAGTCGGGAGAGAAAAAGTAGGTGAGACCTCCGTCCTGTCCGTACTGCGAGAAAATGCCTACAAGGCATAGATTTGTTTATAGAATAAAAAATTAATAATTTTATAAGTTCAAACTTATAAACAGATTGACGACAACGATGAAGATGCTAATCGCCTTTACGCATGTGAAGGCACACGCCACCCGGCGAGCACCTTTGAACGCGCACATCGAACTAAAAACCCAAACGGCGAGCAGAATACCGCTGACGGCCGTCGACGGCATCCTAATTTCGTTGGCGCGAAAACGAGGCTAAACAATCGTGAAAATACAAAAATCAATTTTGAATCGAAATTTTCGATAAAAAATGGATAGGAATGACGAGAGGAGGACACCTTGAAAACTGCGCCAATCATGTAGTCGCTGTGAGGCGGAACCCACACTCGATTAGGATGATGAAGACCGACGAGATAGCGGTCACATAGCTGATAATGCTCTTCCGGCAAACGGCTTGTGTTACAGACGCGCTCAACGCTAAATCAGCGCCAACGTTGAAGGAGTTCAAGCTAATATTTGAGAAAAAAATTTCCCACCTCGGAGAATGGCAATAATTGGAGCTGAACTCGGGATCCTCACAATTGCTGCCCGGCAGCGAGCCGGTAAAAATGCCTACAGACGAAATTCATTAATATTCTTAATTTTTCCACCATATCAATGTAGTTGAAAATTTTTAAAACATAGCCTATACCGGGAATTGTGAGCGCGGCCGCGTAGAAAAGTTGTGAGATTAACGCGCTAAAGTAAAGCGCCCGATAAATCGTAACGGCCAACATAGCCAATGCAATTCCTTTAAAAAAAAATTCATTTACAAAAAAAAAGAAAGCGAATGAGGATTATGAAAAAATTTCATAGATTTATTTAACGATAAAATTACACCAAATAAGGTCTTTTATAAGAGTGCATAAAAATTTTATATTAAAGAAAAAAATGTTTATAATGAAAGAACAAGTTTACATAGTTCTCTCATTTCATTATTATCGAATATTCCCCTAAAATCAATTCGATAAAAACAATACCAGCAAGCGGTGGACTCATTCGACGAAAAATTTCGGTCGGTGGTAGAGATGAAAATTGGCCCAAAATCATTTCAGCATAAAGCAGTGGAATGCCCACACACACATATGAGACGAAGTATGGCAGAAGGAATGCAGCTAAAAGGAGCTACATTTTTTAATTTTAACAACAACAACAGAATAAATGTATGCAATCTAGTAATTAAAATCAATTATAGATGAAATTAATTTTTGTGTATATTTATTTTTCAAGGTCGCCGGAAAAAGTTTTTTTCCAAGCTTTTATTCCCGTCATTTCCGAATGATCGTCTAAATCATTAGAATTCCTATCTAATATATTTCTAAAGATAAGACACCTCCGCCATAGCGAGCACACAAATTGGGAAAGTAGATGAGATTGCTGTGGCCGAGCATATGAGTCAACTGCGCGAGAATGCTCGTCAACTGCGACGGCCAGCGCATCTTATACAAGCTAGCAGTCAGATTATGGAGTGCGTTTGGCGGTACAGCGTTTCCGTCCACCGTCACTTTTGGTGCCGGCGGCGGAGCATATTGTGCATCTGATTTGGAGGGCACGCTATGCAAAAAGGGATCGAGCTCCGGAAGGCGCAAATTGTATAGCGTGTCATCGGCCGCGTTAGGAGCGTCGGGTGACTTCATCTAAATATTAAATAAAATTCTTGTTCAAAAAATTAACAACGTTAGAAGAAGAAATATTTGCATTTAAATTTATGAATGATAATTTTAATTACCTTTATATTTTCGTCCGAACGAATATACTCATCAATGTGCCTATATGTTTTTTTACGTTCACGAGAATCCGTTGATGAATGTTGCTAAAAGAATCAAAAGAGAATTGTTAAAAGAATTATTTATTTGATTTTTATTAACATAAATAAATATCCTAAGTTCGGGTAAATAAGAATCGTTCGAAGAATTTCTAAATTTTGACTCGGCATTCATTCTGTTATAGTTTAGCTCTTTTAAACTACAGCTTCGACCTGCTTTAATGAAGGTGTTTAGTAAATTTTATGCTTAATCTACACAAAATAACAGAATGAAGGCTAAGTCAATATTCAAAAATTGTTCGAACGGCCGCGTCTTATTTACTCGAACTTAGAGCATTTATGATATTTAAATATCCATGTAGTTAAATAAAGTAAAATTAAGATACATACCGACATTTTCTATTCAATGTGCTTGATGAACTAAAAATGTTAATATTTTTTTCAAAAAAATTAAGTGGATAAGATAAGAGAGTTGAACTAAAGGTGCCCCCTCCTCTACCCAAAATTTCAAAAAAAACTTTTTAAACGTTTTTGAGGATTCTGAATTCGAATATGATTATTGGTTTATGCGAAATTTCGTTTGATATCAATGCACGCATACATATTCTGTCAATAATAAAAACTGTGACGATTGGGAAAAAATAGGTTTAGGTACTTTAAAAAAAACAGCAAAAATGTTATTCAATCAGTTGGCCAACCGTTTTACGTTATTACATATAACGTCATTATGCACTCCGCGTTAGTTTAGAAAGTATAACATTAACTAAGATCGTACCTTTGCTAAAAAACTTTCCTTGTTAGTTTGAAAAGTGTTGAGTGCTAATTATGTAATATATAATAAGAATTTGATTTTTTATTTTAGTATTTCTATAAAAATTAAATTTGTAAGATGAGTTAACTTCTACCCTTAATTCTACCAAATCATCATTATTGCAATAAAATAATATATTACGTTTTAAAACGAAAATTTACAATAATAGAATTATAATAATATTATAAAAATGTTGATATTATCTGATATTTACAAGATGGATGAAAAGTTTTGATAATTTTTTTCAAATATTAATCGGATTCGGGTTTTTTTCTGCAAATATGTTTGTTAAGATAGGAATTCGTTTTGAACAGTCTACCACAACGTATGCACTGAATCATGGGCTCTAAAATCTCTGTTAAGAATATATTGTTGAGAATAAAAGCTTATCAAATGAAAAAATAATCACATAGTGTGTTATAAAATTTGGAACAAGAAATAAAATTAAAAATTTCGGAGCTTTTTTAGGGAAAAAATAAAAATTAGATACCATTATGAGTCTGTATATGAGCGCGCAAATTACTAGGATCCGCAAACGAGCGGTCACATTTCTCGCATTTATATGGCTTATCGCCCGGCGCTAAAATCATTTCAATAAAATTATATATTTAGTTAGTTTTTGGTATTTGGTATTAAAACTTTTTATTCATATTTTTACTGTGTACACGTTTGTGAATAGTTAGTGCTGAATTGGATCTGAACGACTTTCCACATACATTGCATGTAAATTTTGTAAAATTTTGTAAACTATTGCGTTTGTTATTAGAAGCCATGTTTCCAACAAACTGTAAAGTCGATGGGCCAGCACACAATGAATGTGGTGTGTAATCATGTACAGACTAAAATGTTTATTATAATTATGCATTCATTCAATTAAATATTTTTTATTCAGAAGCTACAAAAATGTAAGGTAGATAAAAAAAATCGACTACTTTTTACACTTCTTTGAATAAAAAGCAAAATCAGTAGAGCGAAATTATCCGCTTGCTTTAGTGTATAAAAAATTTTAAAATTTTAATGCAATTTTACATAAATAAAATTGTATCAAAACACTTACATTATTGCTAAGTATTGAATCAATTGAAAATGTATGTTTATTTTGACTCGTTAAACCCATGTTTCTCTCCTTTGGTGCTTTCGCTTGAAAGTTTTCACTCGTACCAGTAATTGATAAATCCAAAACAATCCCACTATCATCCGCCTCTTGAGTGCTTAATTGTGTGCTTAACTTAGAAAATACAATAAATGTACAAATAACACTTACAACACAAAAATTTTTGATAAAACTCACTGGTTTTCAATAGTTGATTTTTCCATTTCTGAAGCTTACAAACAATGCTATTAACACTTACTTTTAACTTGGTTGCTTGGATTTTGTCCTGTAAATTTTGAAAATAATATACAATTTAAAAAAATATATTAAGTTAGCAAAAAAAGTAATGTCGGTTTTTATATGGAACGACATTATTATAAAAACAAAACTACAACACATTAATCCAAGAGTATTTTCCATCATGATCTATAACTCATTTTCAATGCAAAGAATGAATGTCCTTTGAGAAGAACTTGGCCGGCTATAACTCAAAGAATTTTTACAACCTTGAAATTTTTGCCTCTATTTCAGCTACTGTTTATTATAACAGCTCGAAGTTAGGAGGGATAAGAAGCCATTTTTCTGGGCTATTTGGCTCTTGAGCAAAACGACTCTTGTATTTGACATATTAATCGAGTTACATACAAATTTCTATTTTAAACCTTAAAATTTTTGAATACTTAGATACCCCCATCGACACATGGAAAATTTTAAAGCTTTTCAAAATCATTCTTTTTTGGTATGATATTATTAATTAGGCTTAAAAAAGCTAAAAAAATTAATTCCAAAAATTGCTTCAAAAAATAGGTTTTTATTGCAAATTCGGCACTTTTTAATTTTGGTATATATCTTAATAAATATAAATTTTTGCCCCAAAAATAGAGTTATAATAATTTTTGTATTTCAAGAAAACGCCCTTTCAGATAGATAATATTTTACAAGAACTTTTAATAGATCCAAAAAATAGTCGTTCCATAAAAAACGGAAAATACTTTGTTGCCGATCTAATACAATATAAAAATTAAAGTTTATATTGTTGGTTTTAAATTATATCTACATAACAAGTAGTGAGCAAAGATTGGAACTTCCCTCTCCCAATAAAGAATATTGAAATGCTTATAGAATTATTTTGTATAAATATTTTTGAACGCCCACCTTTTAAAGGCCATTTTGTACTCAAGTTCTTATGCATTATGGGGCATCTAATAAAAAATTTTTTGAATTTTTTTTAACAAAAAATCAAACAAAGTCAAGAAAATGTATTTTGCTTCAAAAATATCAAAAAAAGTAAGAAACATTATTAAATTCGAATTCTCCGTGTCATAAAACCTTAAAAAAATCAGAAAAAAAAATTAAAAAAATTGATGCTCTATAATGCGTAAGAACCAATCTCTCCCTTGATTTGGTTTAGAGCCCACAACTTACACACACGAACTTTATGTATAAAAGTTTAAACATTTTTGATGTGAACCAAAATAAGCCGTTTGACTCAAATAGTTTATGAATTTGTTAAAAAAAAATTGAAAATTGAAGATGTTCATTTAGTTTTAGATAGGTAAAAGAAAAAAAATAATAAATGAACATTATAAAAGTTACTTTTGCTATAATCTCATAAGATACTCTCCTGAATTTTAAATTTTCATTCTATACTTTTTTAAAATTTATTTTCATGCTTAAAACAAGTAAAATCGATCCATCTAATAAATATTTTTTTGGATTTTTGATAACAAAAATCATTAAAAACCATCTTTAAATTCAAGTCGGTCAAAATTAAATTAAAAGATTATAACTTTTTTTCTCAACAACACTGAACTATGAAACAGAAAATGGCAAAAATTAAAAAGAATCACTAATTAGCAAAAAACTTACATAAATTTGATTTAAAAAAAGATCGATACGGCCCTAAAAGCGTTAATTTTTTTGGTGCTCACAGACGACAATTTTTTATTATCTTTTTTCCATTATTATATTATATTCAATCAACAGGGGGTATCTCTATAATATACATAAGTTCTTTTCCGTTATCAGACCCCAATTTTTTTTTATTTTGCGGTAGATTTTTTTTTAATTTTGGAATTTTGATTCTATTTTAGACCTATGGGTCTAAAAAATAAATATCATATTTGAATTGTTGAAAAACTCGGAAATACGAATTTCCCATCAAAATAAAAAAAAAATTTTAGGGTCCGATAACTGAAAAGAACCTATACTTATATACAGAATGAGCTTCTAAGAATAACTTTTTATGGGAAGTTAACGATTGCAATTTGCTTGTCTTTCGGGCTCGTATTTTCAAAAAGTAAAAACAAATTACCTTAAGTTTTGATCTATAAGCCGAACCTTATATATCTTATACATTAATAGGCACTTAAATGCAATAATATTCCGTTTATCTCTATAAATTTTGATTTTACAATCAATAATTCTTTCAGCATTTTGATTAAATTTTAAAGTCAATAATTCTTCCAGCATTTTGATTAAATTTAAAGTGGTTTTATAAGACATTGAAATAATTTATTAAACTTGATATGAATTAGCAAACTAAAATTGTTTGAAATTCGATTTTCATAGATTTCTTTAGATTATCTTTAATCAATTTCTTTAATCAATTTTTTCTTAATTGATTCAAATTATTAGGTGTACAAATATGAAAGTTCGTTTTATTTTGTCTAATATTTTTTTATGAATAAACTTTTTTTTCAAAACATTTGTCTGTATTTATCTTGTAGTGTTTAAAGCACTATCTAATGCTTCTTGAATTTTTAAAAAAGGTTTGCATATAAAATTTTAGGACAATCTCTTATTCATGTTTAACTGGAAGAAAAGTGCCGCCGGTTCTCACAAAATAATTGCTGAAGTTTATGGCGAAGAAACGATCACTGCCGAAGCCTGTCAGAAGTGGTTTAAGAGATTCAGAGAAGGTGATTTTGACCTGAGCAATAAAGACTGTGAGAAAATTTCAAAACATTTGTCTGTATTTATCTTTGTATAGTGGGGTCAGAAGGGTATTTTGTATTATGAACTTCTCAAACCTGGCGAAACTGTTACGGCGGCTAGTTATAAAGAGCAATTAATCAATCTGAACAGAGAAGTTGCCACCAAACGACCAGAATAGACCACAAGACACGAGTCACGAGCCAGACCTCATGTTGTAGAAGCGGTCAAAAATGCCATAAAAAATGAAATCGGAAATCTTACCCCACCCGCCCTATTCTCCTGACATCGCTGTCGGATTATCACTTATTTCACGAATTGGCGGAGCAGAAGTTCACAAAACAAAAAGAAATGCGAAAATGGCTCGATGAATGGATTGTGTCGAAACAACCAAAAATTTTTTTGATGGAATCCATAAATTGAAATAAGTTTCCCATAAATTGAAATAATGTTTTTGTTAATAATGGTTGTTAATAATTTCATTGAAAATTTTTTGGAATTTTAATTTTTTGAATCGTAAAAAAACGAACTTTCATATTTGTACACCTAATATTAGTCATTTTCTGTTACAGTGCTATTAATATTTTGATAATTTATTTAAATTTGCGTTTCGATAATGCCAAATATTTCAAAATATATATAAAAATTATCCCCAAATTTGCGGGTAAATTGGATCAAGCTTGATTCAATCAAGTGCAATTTGAATGAATATCAAGTCAAATGAAGTATCAAATTTTCTAAAGGACATCATTTCATTATTTATTTTCATTTATTCTTCAAATACATTAATTTATATTTTGCATTTTTATAGTAAAAATATTTTAACATTAGAATTTTTTTCGACTTTTTAATTTTTATTTAAGAATTTTGGAAAATTGAAAAAATTTTTATCTTAAATTATATCACAATGACGGACGGTGAAAATAATGAAGTTAAATCGGAGACAAATTCTGTTGATCCTGAAAAAGCCGCGAAAATCGTTAAACAAATTGAAGTAAGTTTTCAATGTTTAATTAATGATATGATATTTGCAAATTATATTTTGCTTCTTTCAGTATTATTTCGGCGATGTGAACATGCCTCGTGATCGTTTTCTTCTTGCCGAGATAAAGAAGGGCAACGGATGTAAGTTGATAAAAAAATTTTTTCTAAATGCGAATTATTGGTTTATTATAATTTTTCAATTTTAAGGGATTCCAATGGAGACTATGCTCAAATTTAATCGACTTACAAATATTTCTAAGGATATTGACGAAATTGTAAATTCGCTTGAGCAGCTTTCTACACTCATGGAGGTTTCATCGGGGCGCGATGCCATTCGTCGACGACCGGATGCTCCGGTTCCCGAAAGTTCT
Organism: Bradynema listronoti; assembly: GCA_024678965.1. Lineage (NCBI taxonomy): Eukaryota > Metazoa > Nematoda > Chromadorea > Rhabditida > Allantonematidae > Bradynema > Bradynema listronoti. The sequence continues at coordinate 7,550,075 of JANLNO010000001.1, read as the reverse complement.
ATTGAATATTGGAACGCGATTAAGAAGCGCACCGTTTACATTGTAAGAATTTGTTTTTATTGATTGTTTTTTATATTTTTTTATAAACGACAATTTTAGCAAAAAAAAAACAATAAAAAACAAAATGTAATGATATATTTCGTTTTTTAAAAATGACTTTTTTGGGCACCATTATATGAATTAAAATTTCCAATGCAGCAATTCTCAATTTATCATAAATTTTCAAATTTTACGCCATTTGATTCGATTTTTTAATATCTTATTTATCTTTGCTTAAAAAGTGTTATGAAATTTAAAATAAGCGTTATTTCTATGATAGAAAATCGGTTCCTAAAATTTAAATTTATCTCTGGATTTCTGTATTCGAGCCAAGGGAAGAAGATCACTTTACAACTAAATGTTATCGCAAAGAATGTTTGTTTTTTTTTAATACAAAAAAATATTTTTTAATTTTAGAAGGGATTTCCTCAAGAAACAACAATTGACCAATTATTATCTTTCTTCGAGGGTAAAGGCAACATTATCAATTTGCTTATGCGCAAGACGAAACCAGGCACTGAACGCGTTTTTAAGGGTTCTATTTTTCTGTCGTTTGCTACCGAGGAGGAAGCGCGCAAATTTGCCGAATCGTCCGAATTGAAATATAAGGATGTTCCGCTTATAATGATGATGCAGGAGGATTATTGGGCCAGCAAACACAAGGAGGTTTCTTGAGTCTCTTTATTTTATTTTATGCATTTTTTTATTACATTTTTGTAAAATTTATTTTTAGCAAAAAGAAAAGAAACTAGCCGAAAAAGCTCTGAAGAAGGCTAAACAGGTGCAGGAAATGAATGCCGCCATCGAAAGTATTAACAGCGCTTATTTCGTAAAAGGCATTGTGCTTAAAATACACAATGTTCCGTCAACAATGAGCTTTAAAGCAATCAAAGACTTCTTTAATAAATACGCCGAAGTGGCTTACGCCAAGCTTGACCAGGACAAAAATGAGGTATGTAATAGTTTTAAAAATTTTTGGATATTGGCTTTTTTACATCTTATGTATTTCAAAAATACTTTAATTATTTAAAATGTCCCAAATATATTTTATCACAAAAAACATAGGTGAACAGAGGGGAAAGTATGTTAATTCCCACAACCTTACAAAAAAATTTAATACTTTAATCGAGGATTTTTTTTCGGCTCTTCTGCTTTTCCTATTGTTTCTCTATTTGAGAGTCGGGCTTCGTAATCGTGGAAAAAAGCAATTTGTTTCGAGACTGATAGGATTTGTATTTAGAAGAGCGGTATTCGCAGCCAAAGTACCCAAGGCATCGGCCCAGAACGATTTATTAATATTGATTTTAAATGTAGTTTCTTTCCTAATGAGACATCTAAAATCTTGAGGGATATTTATTAGTATTCTGAAATATTAAAGCGCATGAAAAGCCATTCTTGTTTCCAATCTGAAGTTTTTTGTTTAAATTTTAATTTAGGCTTTGGTTCGATTTTCTACACAGGAAGAGGATTTTGCAAAAAAAATCTGGAAAAAGATTCTTGATGCAAATGGCGATGTTGTGAAGATGGGCACAGAAGAAGGCGGCCAGAAGGAAGTCACAGCTGAGCCGTTGACGGGCGACGAGGAGACTGCCTATTGGGCCGAATTCAGCCAACAAAAATTGGAGAAACGTGACAAGCGAAAATCGGAGAAGGGTGGAAGACATTCGAAAAAGGGCAAAGACACAGCTGTAACTGCCGGTGTGAAGCGCAAGCACATTGTCTTTGAACAGTCCGACAATGAAGATGAAACCAGCAGCAAAAAAGTCGCGACTGAGACTACTGCCGACCAAACCAACGATGCCGAAGCCAGCGCATAAGGGGCGATTTGTGTTGATTCCCCAATTTTCTCTTCGTTTCGAATGTTTTTTTTTTTTGCAAATGCTTTTCACATATTTATGAATTGTTAAATTTGTTTTTCTTCTAAAAATCTTTTGGGTTTTGAATTTTTTCTTAAAATTTACTCATAATATCTATAACTAAAGTAAATCGCATATGGCGCTCGCGTTTTTTGTTCGATTTTTTCACTCTTTGAAGATGATGATCCGAAAATGGTCTTTACTAATTTATTGTTGTTAAATTATTAAAACCTTGTGTCTATACGACATTTTCGAGGCCATCATTATATGCTTATAATGTTCGAAAATGTTCTAGCAAAATATTCATTGGGTAGGTGTTTTTGCCCAAAAATTTCATACAAAAATTCAAAAGACTTTATCAATTTAATATTATCATTATAATTATTGTTGTTTTGTTGATATAAATAAAGTTTTTAATTATACATTTACTTTTTCTCTTGCTCCAAAAATGGAAACAAATCCTTCAATAATTTCTGCAAATATTTCTAATTATTATTGTTATGCGTATAAAAAAAGGAAAGTATATTGAATAAGAGTGTCCTCATTGAAAATAAACATTAAAAAAATTTTTTAAGACAGGTTCAATGGCGAACAAACAGCAACAGGAAGTCGCGCTTAAAATGGTGGCCGACTTAGAGATTGAGATGATGTCCGACATGTATCGACGAATGACAAATTGCTGTCAGGTAAATGGTTTTTTTGAACGCTTTCTTTTTTTCGGTTGTGTATCCTAGGTTTGAAAATACTTCGCTATTTTTGAGTTAAAATTGAAAAATGATATTTTGTTGTTGTAGAAAAAGTGCATATCTTCCAACTATCGTGAACCCGACCTCACCAAAGGGGAGGCCGTTTGCCTCGATCGATGTGTCGCCAAGTACCTTAACATACACGATCAGTTGGGAAAAGTGCTAACACAGATGACGCAGCAGGACGATCGCCAACTTCAACAAATTGCTGCCGATAAGAAATGAAATAAAAAATACATAGAAGAAATTTGTTTGTTTAAAATGATTTTGTCTTCCTACTTAGGTGATGTTGTTAGTTGATTTCGTCATTCCACGCGATGTTTTTTTCCCAAAATTCAAATTTTTTTATAACTTTAATAAATTAAGTGTGGTCAAATAAAAAAAATTTGAATCGTAATTTGTATATAATTGTAAGTTTTTGGCTTTATCTAGAAAACATAAAATTTTCAAAAAATATAATTAGCCTTAATTAGAACTTTCTTCTCTTCCAAGTAGTTATTGTTATATTTTTTGAATTTATTATAAAGATTACATTATTGTTATTGTTGTAAATGATAAAAGAAATTGATTCAAAAATTCCAGTTCTACAATAAAATTTAGCAGGTTGTTTCAGGTTTCTATAACTTTATTACACTTTTTTCAGACTTAATAATAATCAAATGTGAAAATCATTTTTTTTTTGTGTTAAAGGAATTAAAACCCAATCAACATAAGGAGGAGGAAATGCTGCCCATTTTATTTAAAAGTTTTTTTTCCAAATTAAAATTTAAAACATTTTTTTAATTTTTGAAATTTCAACCAATCGGCTCAACCATTCCAATTTTATGCTAAAAAGTGTAACTTCGATATACATTTATTCACACGCTATTTACTTTATTCTACATAATTATTTTACGATAAAATAAGAAAGAAGTTGGGCTGACCACGGACTGGCTCGATCACCCTTAGTTTTAATTTAAAATTTCTTTTTTGCCAAAGGACGCGGTAGAATCCTTATTGCTTGCAGTGGAAAGTGTAGTTTGCGATTTCTTCGATTTAGCAGTCGTTGCCGAGGGAACGGACGTGGCAGGACCAGCTGATCGCGCAACAGTCGTCTTTTCAACCGAGTTTTTAGTATGTGACGGCATGTTCAAAGTTGGAATAGTAGCCTTCAGACGTCCACTCGAATCAACACTAAAAAATGTATAATTAAAATTGACTAAGCTTATTCAGGACATACTCCTGCTGCTTTTCATTCTTCTTCATGGCAGACTCGCTTTTGGATGTGGTGAAGTGCCTACGATGTTTACACCATTTAGTGTGGCCATGCCTGTCGGATCGGGTTCTGTGCTTATGCCCGTGCCTTTTTTTTGAACGGTATGAAAGCGAAGAGCAACTAGGTTCATTCTAAAAATATAAATTCTAATTTATGATTTCAGATGCCAAGACTACAGAAATAGCCAAATAAATAAAACCAACCGGGGGAATGAAATGGTTTGCAACCACAGAAACTAGTCTGAGAAATTGGAGGAAAAAAATCACAAATGCGCAAACAACCAGTACGAATACGAGTACGTTCAGAACCTGAGTCCACTCCTTGAGTATTTCAATAGTATCGCGGAGATCGTTCGGAATGCCGCTGCCATTATTACCACTGCCGTCTAAATTATTCGCCTTAGGCTGAACACCGTACAGATGTCCAGCACTAGGAGCCATTTTTTGTCCCCGTTAAAATTTTCTCTTATTTGCTAGGTCGGCAAATGCAAAAGTGGAGCGAAATTCGGTTGCGCCAGACACGAAGATGGAAAAAACGTGATGTGGATCCGATGATGGAACGTAGACGCGAGATGGTATGACAAAACCTGACAGTTATCACGTATTTTACATATTGAAAGGAATTATGGGTACTCAAAAACGACCCACGGCTCGTTATTTATTATCCCAGCTCCATGGCGCTGTGTTGAAAGTTCAATGAAGAATGTAATGAATGTGCATTTCAAAACGGACTTTTTCCAAAAAAATGCATGTAACTGCTACAAATTATAGGTACTATAAATAAAAATTTGGTTTGGGGAATGAATAATTTATTTTTTTCTTGTACCTAATATATTAACTTCATCCACGATTTTGCCATTGTTTTCTTACGTATTGTTTTTGGGCTCCCGTCCTCGTTATTTTTTGTTCTTAAGCGTTTTGCCGGTGATCAATGAAATCGGAAAATATTGTTGTCAATAAAAAGGATAATAGGGTTGCAAAAGATGTCACCAGCAATGATATGTTTGCCGATGGTAGACTGATTAATAAGCGCTGGGTGATTGAAAGCCGGCTGGATGAGGGCGGTGTAGTTTTCCGGGTGCATTGCATCAATGAGCCGAAAAAAAGACCGCTATGAAACCAAGCTTTTCAACTGATAATATGAATATGGATTTGAAAGAAAATAATCTACCAAAAAGAATATGTTGTACATAAAGACAAAATTAAACTAAAGCATTTTATAGATAGATAGAATTTTATAGATAGAACTAAAGAAAGAGAACGTGAATGTTTTAAAGAATGAAGTGAAAATTTTGCGACTTCTACTTGATCGCCGCCGCCACGTTGTCCGACTATTAGATAGCGACAAACGTCGTAAAGTGAATTTTTTTATCCAATAATTCTAATTGTTAATTCCTTTGCTATTTAAAATATTATTTGAAATTTCGATATTATTGATATTATTTATCTTTTTTCAGTATTCATATTTGGTGATAACACTCTGCGGTTGCAATCTCATACGCCGGCCTCGAGTATTTTACAGATGGTTGCGTGACGCGAATCGCTCAAGCGCTTTTTTTATAGTAAATGCTGAATTGACTGCAGAAAATACTGCAGCTATAACCACGATAGCTGGAAACTTCAGCGAGTCGAGTGGAGTGACTACGGCAGCCACTAGCAGCAATGGAACAACGCTCTCGGTCGCGCACGACGCCACAGTTACGTCAAATGCCACGTCGAATATTGTGCAAAACACGCCATCGGCAACTACGCTAGCGAGTGAAGCATCGTCCGTTGCGTCAAACGCGTCGAGTACAGCCACCAGTAAAGCGGTATTCAATTCATTATCGACCTCCTCGAACGCTTCGTCTACTATGGCTAGTGACGCGTCATTAGGCGCGCCATCTGGCTCATTGATGACGTTGGCCATCGCGACAAACTCATCTAAGCCATCATCGACGACCGCAAGTCAATAAACGATCAATCTCTTTGATCTTACATCTTTCCAATAACTTTCAAAAAACAGAATTTTACAATTTTCTTTTTTTTCGCATTTATTGAATAAAATTAATTGATAAAAATTTTTATGAAGAAAAATCAAAAGGAAAATTTTTATTTTAAAGAAATTTTAAAATTTAAGTACATTTTTTAAGTATGAAAAATTTTTAGAATAATATATTTCTAGAATAATATATTTTCAATATTTGAACATTTATTTTTCGATTTTACAAAAATTTGTTCATTTTTGCACGAACATTAGGGACTTTATAAGAACGTGAAAATTTCCATTTTCTAAAATTTTCATTTCTAAGTTATTATTATAATGCAAGGCGAAGTCGTCATAGTGTTAATGTGCCTTATTGGAATCGCGCTGGCATCATACGTCGAAGGAATTGACAGTTTCGAACAACTATTAGGTTATAAAGTAATTTATTGGTTTTGTTTTAACTTTTTTTTCTACGATAGATAAAAGCCTGGGTTTTTTTGCATTTTGTAGAGCGATTTGTAGGAGATGTGTTTCAGCGAATTTTTAAAATTTTAATTTCTAGCATTTTTATAGAGGAAAATGCAACGAAAAAAGCAGTTGGCTGAGCATTTTTTTCGAAGAGCGATCCAATGGATTTGAAATTTTTTGCTATAGGCTCCCCTTCCATATACTATTATACTCCATAAATTTGAACCTGATCGGTTGGATAGGAGCCGAGTTGTGAAACTTCAAAAAACATCAAAAATGCCGAAATTTGTCATTTTTTGCAGTTTCGGCATTTCTGCCGTTTTTCGTTGGTTCATAACTCGGCTCCAATCCAATCGATCAGGTTCAAATTTATAGAGTGTAATAGTGCATGTAAGAGGAACTTATAGCAAAAGTTTCAAGTCCATTGGATCACTCTCCGAAAAAAATGCTCAGCCACACGCACTTTTTTCGTTGCATTTTCCTCTATAAAAATGCTAAAAATGAAAATTTTAAAAATCGCTGAAACACATCCCCCACAAATCGATAACGCTCTACAAAATGCAAAAAAACCTACGTCTCTATCTATCGTAGAAAAAATTTTTTTTACGGATGGGTAAAAGATTTTGCCTCAACCTAATACAACGAAAAAAGTGCAGTTGGCTGAGCATTTTTTTCGAAGAATGATTCAATAGATTTGAAATTTTTGCTATAAGCTCCTCTTACATATACTATTATACTCCGAAAACTACAAAAAATGACAAATTTCGGCAAATTTCGGCATTTTTGATGTTTTTTGAAGTTTCACAACTCGGCTCCTATCCAACCGATCAGGTTCAAATTTATGGAGTATAATAGTATATGGAAGGGGAGCCTATAGCAAAAAATTTCAAATCCATTGGATCGCTCTTCGAAAAAAATGCTCAGCCAACTGCTTTTTTCGTTGCATTTTCCTCTATAAAAATGCTAGAAATTAAAATTTTAAAAATTCGCTGAAACACATCTCCTACAAATCGCTCTACAAAATGCAAAAAAACCCAGGCTTTTATCTATCGTAGAAAAAAAAGTTAAAACAAAACCAATAACTTACTTTATAACCTAATAGAAAGCAAAATAAACGACAATGCGCGAGATGAGTATCAGAACTCAACTAGTCGTGAGGGTTCGCAGGAAGACGTACAGAAGATGCACGGCATGCAAAAGCGGGATGTGGAATATTTGCACAAGATAAAAAAACACCACTTACCAACTAACGAGAAAAATACGGAAGAAGACGGTGGAAAATAATTCGCAGCTTCGAACTTCCCGCGTATCTAACCTTAATTGAAAAATTTCATTATAGTTTGTCATATTATATTATTTAAATAAAAATTCTTAATTCTCATTATTTTCGGTTAAAAGAATAATTTAAATTATAAAAATGAATCGGTTTGAATGTTTTCAATATCGTTTATTGTTAAATGTTTGTAAATTTTAACAGATATCTTGTATAATAATTTTTAAAAGTATAAAATAAGGAATTTCGGTTGAATAGTATATATATGTATATATAGTATATACATAAGGCAGATTAATACTACCGAAATGAGGCAAATATGCATCGTTACAATAATGCTGATTTGACGCTAATACGGTATCGAGTGCAAGTGAGCGTATTCCATTTAAAGCACTTTCATCTGAATATATAATTTTAACAAAACAAGTAACCATTCAATTTGAATACAAAAATTTTCCAATTTTAAAAATAATTGTCCCAAATGCCTTAAAGTGGCTATAGTAAAGAACTAGAAATGCGTCGCCACATACGTGGCAATTTTTTAAGTGAAAGCGCTCTGTCCGTTCCACCGAAAAATGTTTGAAGTGCTTGGAATCTTAGATAGCCGATATGCCTTGAAAAAGTTTGGTTTAACTGGAATCTTGAAATCTTAGAAAATTTTTATCTCCTTCCTGTTAAAATTATTTCGAGCCTTTGGAGTCCAAAATAGCTCCTCTCTTTACTCTTACCTACCCCCAAAACATTTTGTGCCAATGTAATCTTAGATTAACATCTCTTTTTCCCCACCCGTCCGCTCGTGGCGATTTCAAATGTATAGTGAAATTTAGGGTCCTAAATAGCTTATAAAAAAAATTTTTTTTGGATGTTTCTTTTTCGCTTCACTTTCATCTTTGCAAAATGTTTCTGAGGCCTTAAATATTGCCATACCTTCTTTTTTTCTAAATTTTATTTTTAGGGCCTCAAAATTTTGTCATCAGACGACGAGGTCGTGAGGCGCGAATGGTGTTCCTCATAGACTATGGGCTTGCGAGTGTGACGTGAACTGAGAGCGGCCTGACATTCGGAAATCTAGAGAAAAGGCTCTTCTGCGAGGGACGACCAGGTGCCACACAAAAAATCTCTTGGAATAATGCTAAATTCTTTAAATAATAGGATTCGAACTACTTAACAAATTATTAATATATCGCACTTTTAAATAAAATTTTTCAAAAACATATTTTTTAGGTATTGTATTGTTCATCGGATGTTCATGAGCGGAAGGAGCAAGGCCCAAAGGACGATTTGTGGTCACTAATCTATCTAATGGTTGAGCTTCACGTTGGACTCTCGTGGATTCGGAAACGAGTAAGTATTTTTAGTTGTATTATGTACACTACAATGTAGAGTGAAAAAGTGAAAATAAAAGGAAATGAGATTTTTAAGCTGTTGTTTTTAATCTTTTAAATTTTAGGAGCCGGAGACAAAGTTGCTCAAAAAGCAAACCAGTGACGTGATGCTGCTTGTCAAATGTTTATCAGAACTTTTTGATGCCTGTCTCGGACTTTTAATAACTAACCATTCACAATTGAACGGCGCAAATGCTATCTCATAATTTCTACAATCTATTATTGTGCTAACCATTAGTTTTTTACGAATTTATTATTTATACCTAAAAGGGAAAAGCGACTGAAAGAAAAATATTAAACAGCAGTAAGAGTAGGAGCAGCATAAATGTCGGAAGCATCTGGTTTCGATATTTTACAATATGTCTATTGTTTATATGTAAATATGTTTGAAATGAAATTCTTCGATTGACTTAATTAATGATGAAAACAGTTTATACATGCAGCAAAAGGGGGTCCTGTCCCCACACTTAATTGTTTTAAAAATTTTAGGCGTCGCAGAAAGTTTTTTTCTCCAGATCGAGCGGTGTAAAAAAACAATAAAAGAAAAAAAAAAGGTTTCCAGACTCCACTCCGCTTTACATTTTATTTGTTACCCTCCTTTATCACCGATTCTTGTTTAAAAAAAGTAGGAAAGTGAAATATAAAACACTATTACATGTTAAATAGTTTTTTAAGGATTTTATTTAAAAACTCTTCATTCATATAACATGTTCATCGTTTAGAAAAGAGAGTTCTCCAAGAACAAATAAATAATATAATTTTTTGCGCATCACGAAACTATAACAAAGCATAAAAGGAATGAAACGAAAACTGCAAAATGTCATTGGCAATAATTTTTTGCTACTAACAAAAGCCAGTACAGAAAATCTCGCAAAAAAAAGAATTGACATTTAATTTAATAAAGTAACAAAATATGTCAAAAAAAGCCCGAAATATACGCGGTATCACAATGTGTTTAATAAGTTTTGACTCGAAAATTACAGAAAGACTTTGGTGTCATTAGATTTTAGGCAAACGCGTAAAGGCATGCTATGGCTCGTGCGGTGGTGATTCTCACCTCCTGTTCAGGATCCTTGAGAAGTTGAACGAGGCCTATAAAAAAAATTATAAAAACATTTATGAGCAAAAAAAATTAGTAAATAAAATTGATAAATAAAAAAAACAATTTTTTATGCGGAAAATAAAGTCCAACCAGGAAATATCAGGTCCTTGGACAGGGTGCCGCGCAACTCCGGCGTCAATGACGCTAGCAAATGGCCGGTCATGAGCGCGGCGTTCTGTCGAATGCGCGCCGATTGACTCTTAAAGTAATTGGCACAATTAAGCGCGTACGAGTTAAGCCGGTCCGAGAAGGAGAGTGCCTTAAAACGGGGAAATTTTGTAAGAATGATTTTAGAATATAACAAAAACTTACTAAAATCATACTAAAGTCTCTGAGAAAAGTTTCATAGTTTTTGACGGGTTTATTGGCGACAATTTCATTTTCAATTAACGTTGATGCGTGGCTGGAATTAAGAATGTGGCCCGCCGACACTAACACACATGAACATTTCTAGAGTAAGTAAATTATGAATTTTACCAAAAGAACAATCGAACAATCCACTCACACATTGAACAATTTCGTCACTATCATTCAAATGAAGCAGAATGGAAACAATATTAGTGTGAAGACTTTCCTTGAATGTGTCACATTCCCCAACATTAGCGCCCAGTCCGGCAAATAACGAAAATGCTGCGGCTCGCAATATTTCACCCTAGAAATTAATTAAGAAAAAGTCTGTTTGAATAATTAATTTCTTAAAAGAATTGATTCGATATGTTAAAACGATAAAATTCACAATATTAATGTAATACTTTTTCAAAACACGGTCGAATACGCGAGAGTAGTTGTGGAAGAATTTGCGCCAGTAGATGTTCGTCCGCCACGCCTACTAGCGCGTCCAATGCGCCCACCGCTTCGACCGCCAGCTGATCGCCGCGATCCGCCGCGTCGTCCAATCCGATCAGCGCCGCGTCTACGGCGATTTTCGAGAACTTCTGGAGAAGCTCGCGACGCGTTGTATCATCAAGCGACGGTGCCATCTTTTCCAAACAACCGATCATACCATGTCCGCGAATGGCTAACTACAACCGAAAGATAATTCGAAAATTGTCTTTTCTAATTTAGTTTTACCTTCCGAACAACTAATTTCGAATCCTTTAGTCCACGTCCAAGAGATTTGATCGCAGTAACGAAGAGATCCGGGTCAAAATCTCCATTCTCTTTGGGGCATCTACATAAATATACCAAATTCATTCAACTCTAAATAGCTGCATTCCTTTTCTAAGATAAATTTACAAGTATCTAAAAAGTCGAAAGCTTTTTTCAAGATATTTACCGAGTAATCAACGACGAGATAACAGCGACACACGCGGTGCGTTCCGCCTCACAAGCGGATGTGACCCGTGAGGCCATTAAGCTAATCAAGGGACCAATAAACTTCGGTCGATGGTCACATAATGCGTTGCACATTGTTGAAATCTATAAATCAAATTAAAAATTCAAATAAGCAGAAAAATCCTATAAAATTTGTAAAATCACCCCGCAGAGATAATTTTCGGATTGTGCAATTTTGGTGAATGCGCGCTCAGAATTCATCACCTCAATAACGGCATCAGCGCGAATGCGCGTCAACAATGTCTTGAGCACATCGACAACGAGTGCCGCGGGCGACGATGCGACGCGACACAATTCCTTGTTAATAATCGGCGGATGTTTCTTGTCTAAAAAAATTCCATGCATTCGTCTTTCAATAATTCTCTCAATAATAAACAAATTTTCTTCTCACTAAAAACAAAAAAAAAAAAAAACTCTCAATATTGTTGCGCAGCAAAAAAATAAAAAAATAAAAACAGAAGAATTATAAATTTTAAAAATACTTTACTTTTAGTTAATGTACCAGTTTGACCGGTCGTCACATTACTGGAATTATTCGGCCCGCTCAATGTCGTAGCTTGCGTTACTCCACCACTAATAGCAGACGCATTCGTGGCAATAGTCGAAGCCGTGGAAGCCGTAGTCGAACCCGAAGACGCTGCGGCCGCAATACGCGGTGCGGCCGGAAACTGCGTTTCGATTACGGCGACCAGCATCTGAAGAAGAGAGGCCAAAACACTCGGAATTCGAGAGAAAAGTGCCTCTTCCGGCTCACCACTCTGAAAAAATCACGATGGCTAAAAAACTGGTTAATAATTAATATATAAATTTAGAATTACACGCAACTTAGAATATGTGTAAAAATTACCTTAATTAGTTCTTTCATTGCGGAAACCAAAGCGCATGCCTCAGAGGAAATCACTTTTACAGCCATTCCGGCTCCGATGTCAATTACCTCGTAATGCGTTTTGGCTGCAACCGAAAGATCCAATGAAGTGGTGCTGGCTCTTTGTTGCGGAACCGAAGGAGGTGGTGGCATTGGTGGGCGCTGAGACAATCTCTGAGCACCTATAATACTTAAATTTGTTAAGAAATAAATATTTTCGACATTCCGACGATATATTACTTGTAACGTTATTCTGTGCTGATGCCTTCTTATCCTCATCAAGTCGTCCAGATATAGAACCGGATCGTGGTAAACCACTTGCATTGATGGTTTCGGTATTGGTGGCCGAGTTCGGAGTCGGCGGCGTACCACCTACCATAGGATCTAATAGATAATCAAGCGCAATACTAAATTGAGCCGGATCACGCGCCATCACCTGCCACGCCTCCATATTGGTACTAAATTTTAAATTCGTTTAGCAATTAAAAAACGTATAAAAAGTTAACAAAAATAACATTGAATAGGGCAGCGGTTGTTTCAAAAGCACTTCCACAATCGCATGTTGTTGATGGCCGGCGAAGAGTCCAAAAGCGGTCTTTAACTCAGTATAGGTTTGTATATATGGATGAACTAGTGCCAATTGCTCCAGGAATGTCCATACTAGTTTTTCGGCCTGCAAATATTGTAAGAATTTAATGTCAAAATAACAAGAAAAAATATAAACAAATGAAAGCTTATACCTCAAAATGAAGCATGTGACCACGCTCCTCCATCAAAATACTTAGCAATTGTGCTGCGCTAATACTGACGTTATTTTGGCGATCGCCAAGCATTTCAAAAAGAACCGAAATATATGTTTGAATTTGACCCTGTGGAAGACGTTTTTCAATTTCCTAAAAACAAAAAAAAGTGTAATCACATATAAAAAATTAATTGAAAAATACTTTGGAAATAGCGGTTATAGCCAAACGACAATCGGCCGCGTCCAATTTGCCTTCATTTCCCAAATATTCATCAATAAAAGCGGTGGCATTGAACAACGATGCGTCAACCAAATCGCTATCCTGCGGAGAGTGCCCTCGCCTCAGCAAGCTAAGCTTAAAGGACAGCCAAATCGCACGAATAGATAAGATTCGAACAGCTTGAAGCGAGTCGGACAAACGCGGCGCCAACCGTCCCAAAAGATTCGAAAGAGGCGCAAAATCGTTGGCTCGCTAAATTCGACAACAATATAAAATTGTGATATAAAAAAAGCCACGTTAACTTATTTTCTTAATAAAACTTACACCCAGCGTACAATCGGCAGGGCTTTTGGCATAAACGCTAAGCACCAGACAGGTGGCATCAATTGAACGCGTACGCTCATGATCCGTAATCGAGCCATAAAAATCGACAAACATCTAAACAAATAATAATAAATGTTAAAATTATTTAATTATTTAAAACGTACCTTTAAAAGTTGTTCGACTGTTTGGACGCAAGGCTGGCGCGCAACAATATGACCAATAGCATTGCGATATTGCATTACGGTGGCATCCATTACCGTGGATGCTTCATCGTCATCAATCTATTAATTGGAATCATAATGTAACTCTATTATATTTATTTTAAAAAATAATCAGAAAGAGAAATGATGAAATTATAAAATCATAAAAAAATAAAAACAACAAATAAATCAATAAAGCAATTCAGTTCATTTGCAAATACCCGAATAGCCGTGGAACCATAGCTGCCGCCAACGGGTTTTAAGGAGGCAGGCGGACTAATGGCGCTAAAACCGTTAGCGACAGTATTCATAACTGCGGCCGCACTTAACGAATTTCTGGGCTTTTTCGTGTCAGTTTTCGCGAGCTTAGAAAGAGATAAGCGCTGTCGTCCGCTATTTGCCGCCGAAGCGACATCATCGACTTCACCAGATTCACTATCATCCGATAATGCGGTCGAGCGTGGATGAAGATGGGAGCTGGAAAAACGATAATGTCCCGCGTAAGCGATGCTCTCGAATGGATAAGCCGCCGACACGCCGTTAACACCCGATAGTAAATGTGTCGTAGAGATGAGTGGAGATAACAAAAATCCCGACACGCTCAAGGGATCCAACTAAAACCATTGAAAAAAAAATCCCAATCCGGAAAAAATTCCCAATCCGGAAAAGCAAGTTATTAATGCATTAAAATTCTCTTCACTTCAAGGAAAAAACAATAAATATTTTGTGAAAATAAATGTCTAAAAAAGTCCCAATAGAAAATTTTTTTTTTAAATTTATGTAAATAATAAAAATGCACATCCTAAAAAGCGGAAAAAATATTTCTATAAAAGCAAACCGTTTTGAGACCACTCTTTTCGCGTCCGATCGGAAATGTCTGCTGCGTTAGAATGTTGCCTATGTCCCAGAGTTCATTATCGCTAATTGGTGGATCCAATTGTCTAAATCCATGTACATATAAATAAAACTTTCAACGACTAATACATTCGTTTCCATTTTTATTCAGCTCTTATTTAATTTCTAAATAACACATACACCAAAGAAGAGGTTGCTTTGGCTGCCAAAAGCCGAACCCAGCTAGACAAAGTCTCTTGATTTTCCGCTTGTACGTAACGCTAAAATAAGTTTTCAAATATAAAATTCAATTATAAAAATTATCGTTTAAGCATGCCCAAAAAAATAACCTTTATGTAGCTGAAGCATTCGTAACGCGATTCAAATTTGTAATCACTATTTAAGTGGCGTGGATGTACGGTTAAGGCAATAAGATTTATCGCCTCCAAATGTGCCTCTCTCATTACGATATCCTTCAAACATCTTTCAGAATTTTGCAAATAACCATTAAAAAAAACACAAACTTTGCAATTCTCGACGTATTGTCGAAGAAAGGTTAAAACCGTGTCCTCGATGTGTTTTACAACCGACTCGACGGGACAAAAATAGACGACATATCCGTAACAGAGAACAAGTGTCGCTTTTAAGTGAATCATTTCCGCGTCCATTGTTTTTCCGTAAGGCATTGCGTCCTAAACAAAAAAAAAATAACACAAATAAAAAATGGACAATTGTCAAACCTTAATAAAAGACAAGAATCCGCCAGCACTGCTTTTTTTGCCTTCGTTCTTGGCGACGTTGGCCAATTCCTGCAGCATGAGATCGGTGTGCGTTTGCGCACAATGTCCAACAGCCATAGCGCAACCTACGCGTTCGATTTGATTCGTGTGCGTGGTTGCGTTAAACATCGCTGTCATCTTCTCCAAAACGCATGTAGAGTTTGTGATGCGAGACAGCGTTTGTGCTAGACAGCGCATTAAAAATGCCTAAAATAAAAATTAAAACTAGAATGTTAAGAAAAAACACATAATAAAGCAAATCAATTGTTTTTTTAGTACCAATTAAATAGTTTTATCTACTCCAAAAGTGAGTTCTTGAAATAAAAATCAACAACCTTGTCATGAGAACTGTCGTTGTAGAAATGGAATTGTCCGGTCATGGCTTCGGCAAGCGCTGGACGCCATTCGGCCTCATCTTCCGCACAAACGCACGCGTTAAGAAACTCGAGAATGTGTGCCTGCCAACGCTGTGTTCGTGCACACTTTAACTCCAGTGACGAGTAATCGACACGATCAAAGGACACGGGCCGCGACGTAGCAATTGATAAAGAATCGCTTTCTATCGATCGATCCGCTTCAATGTGCATTGGATTTAAATCTAAATAATATTTAAATTATTTATTAAATTAATTTAATGTTAAGCATATAATTACTTTCTGCCAACTCACCGTCGATTAAAGCCATAATCTGCGGAAGTTGTTCGTTGACAACTTCGGGAATAAGCGGACTAAACCAAATCGAAATCTCTTTAAACACTTTGAGCGCTTCGGTGGCTCGAAGTTGCATAGCGACGTTAAGTGGTGCGCCATTCATGCACACAAACAGACGGGACATAACTTGAAAGGACGTCGGGATGCCTACTAAAAAATATAAAAATAAAACCAAATAAAATTTATTATAGTTTTAAAAATTTACGCATATCAAAACCTTCGGTAAAATCAAGAGTCTGTTCGCTTTCACGTGCACGAAATGTTAAAATTCGTAAACACTTTAGGATGTCCGTAATAACTGGTGTGTACGCCTCCGAGCAAACGTACTCGAATAGTACTGGCCATAAGAGCTAAAAAAATAGCTTAGCATTAAATGTAATTATAAGTAGCATTAAATAAAATGTTGAATATTGAAAACAAATACTCGAAAAGAAGATTGACATGTATTAGCGATAGTGTGTAAAGCTTGAGCGCATTGTGTGTGCAAATGCTGCATGGAAACGCCTTCATTGAGGACCGCTGATTTCTTACTTGTCTAAACTAATCGAAATTAAAATCTAAAGTTTGGTATAATTAACAATGAAACAGTCTGTAATGTTCTTCTGTTAAATCAAGTAAATTCGCAAAAAACAAATTAAAAATTTGCTATAAATACGTACCGTCAATGGATCGACTTTAAGTATAAGATTAGTGAGCAGAAATTGAATGACATATTGACCCTCTGCTTCGATCTGCACATAACCGTGATCGGCCAACGCTACGCACAACTGACAAATGCTCATTTTAACACGCGCCGATAGCGTCTCGTCGCGCAGCAAAGGTTTCAAACCCATCGTAATCAATGAGCGCTTGTCCTCCATTTGTGAGCCTCAAATCATCACATATATGGTTGAAAAATAATTCTAAATAAAAATAGAAACAATACCAGCCGAATTTAACAAGTGCCGCATCAAATTCGTTGCACCTAACTTCACGGAATCCTTATCGCTTTGCATTTTATGCAGCAAATAATAAACCTAAAAACAAATAAATTATTTGAAATTTTTTAAATGTTTTTACAATTTATACATCAATCTGGTTAAATATATAAAACCTGTCGATCCGTAAATCGTTTAGAGGCAATTTGAAAACAGCGAAAAGCTTCGTTACGAATTTTTATCTGTGTTGAGTTCAACGACATTCCCGACGTATCCTCAGAGAAACCTAAAATTTATTACATTATTGAAAAATAAATGCTAAACAAATTACTAAATTGTAGAAAAAAAACCCACTTTGCTCAGAAACAACGCAGACGTACGGGAAAAAAGCGTTAAAAATATCATCCAAATACTGTTCCACATTCAATGTTTCCTCGGAACAGCAAGCACTCAAAAAATTGGCTACACCCTAAAAAGGCAAATAAATAAAGTAAATTCTCGTCCTACATATACGAAATACAGGCAATGTGAGATTTGAGAACGTACGTCGAAAAGATATTGCAATAATCCATAAAAATGATGTAAACAACTTAACATAAGGCTCAGCCTAAGTCTAAAGCCTAATGGTTAAGTCTAAGTTCAAGTTTAGCCTAAAAATGTTCCAATACAAAAATATCCTTACTGTAATATTCAGAAAATAGAAAAAATATCAAAAGCATTGCACCTAATGTAGAATGTTTCTTTTTATATTTAAGAGCTTCTTTTTACCACTCTAATCAATTGCATAAAAAAACAATAAAGAAACTTTTGTTATTGCTAACGTCTCCGTAAGAACGCTCGTTTTTTTGTAAGCCGAAAGAAACATTGTGACCAGCTTCTTCAAGTCGCGAACAATGCGCTGTCGCGGAATCATCTGACATAAATTACCCACACATTCCACTGAGTCTGAACGACACTAAAAAATATATTTTTTTATAATAATAAAAAATTTTAATTTATGATTACACATACTCTTGAGTCTTTAGAAGAGGTCCAACTAAAAATAGACTCGTATATGGGTTCAAACTGATCAGAAAATTCTGTATCACCAAAATCACTTCGCGTAAATATGGATCCCGAGTCTAGAATAATGAAAATAATACATTTCCAATTAAAGGCCAATAAATATAAAAACTTAAAATTAGAGGATTAAATAATATGTTCACTTATAATATCTACCATCATTTGCAGAAATACTAGGCGCACTTCCGCAACTAACACCATTGCTAACCGTCTGTGTATAACAATCAAGAACAGCATCGCTAAACGCGCACAAAGCCTGGCTCCACGCACTACGCAGCGGATCATGCTTCAAGTGGCTAAGTAGTGGAACCGTTCGCGATAACACGTCCGTCAAGTAAGGCAAAAAGCCGGCTGCTAAAGATTACAACTTTTTGTATAAGCTTAATAAAAAAAATATCAGCTAAGCTATTAGAATCGATAAACGACTATTTTAGAGTCGGAATAAAACTATTAGTTTAATTTAAACTATTCAAAAACAAAAAAAAAGTTTTTTAAATTTTTCCGTCATAAAAATTAAATATTTTATTTACGATTTTGCTTTGAAATGGCCGCCAACGACAAAACAACATATTTGTGCGGCGAAGTAGTATGTCCAGGAGGATATTTGCTGAGAATTGTGTCCATAACATGGCCAACAAATCGATCATTTTTCGCCAACGTCACTAAAACCTCTTTGGCCGAGTTGGCCCACGTTTCGTCCGTATCCTATTAAAAGGATACATTTTTATAGCAAAGAACAAAAGAAATAAACATGGAAATTTTTGTTGGAAAAACCTTAGTCATTGTCATTTCGTTTGTGGCAAGATTAATAATTAGTAGAGCCTCCTGCTCATCACAATTATCCAGCACACCGTAGCCATCCAGCACCTTCGTTATGCAATTAAGAATAAACGAGCGATGCACATCCGACAGCTATAAAATCAATCACAATTCATAAGTAATTTGTGCTAATTAAGTTGTTAAAAATTTTTCTTCTAAAATTAAACCACCGCCTGACGCAAAAAAAGTAAATGTAAGCAATTTAAGTTAAAAAGTATATTAAAAGTAAATTCATTTGGTACAATATTTTATTTTATCCTCTAATGAAATAAAATCTAAAATGAAGGCGCTTTTAATTTAGATATGATAGTAACCTTTAATGCTATTTAAGCCATATTGATGGCATTAATTTTTGCTTTTAGTTCAATTTTAAAAATAAACATCTTTTAATAACCTTAAAAACAAATCTCAAAAAAAAAATGCTATTAATATTTGTAAATTTGTTGTTTATCCGAATAAAATATTTTAAAAAACTAATTACAACAAACCCGATTGTGTTTAAGAAGATAAGTGTGTGCGACAGAAAGAAATAGTGGCGATTGCTTTTCACCAATGGCATTCAGTGAATTATAAATCGTATCATGCAACTCCGGTGACGGATTACTCGTCACGCAATCGAAGAGCGCATTAATTAAGTCTAAAAACAGTTTTCGTCAAAAATGAGCTTAAAAAAGCCAGCAAAAAAATGCTTACCTTCAAGGTTTTGCGCTACCTCCATAGATAATATAAGCTCTTAAAAATACAACTAAAATTATCTAGTCTATAATAGTTAATTACAAAAAAAAAATTAAAAAATAAATATTTTCCGCAAAAATTCAACGCAAAAAAGTTTCGAGAAAAATTTACAATCAAAAAAAAGTTGTATTTAAAGATTTTACATAAATCGACATTAAATTTTTTAATATGTTATATGATAATGGAATTTTTATCACTATCAAGTTTGTCGTCAGATTCCTCCGGCCTGTGTTCATGAACGTCGTCCTTTTCGACGCCTAAGTACTTCTGCCAGGCCGCATCGCGTCGATTGCGTTCTTCTTCCGTCTCCTCACGTCGGTACTTCGTCCGACCGTCCCACAACGCCGCCGAGACGACTCGACCCGAAACGGAAGTGCCGTCAAGAATTTGTATTGCCTGGTCAGACGCTTCGACATTCTCAAATGTCACCGCAACAACGCCTTCCGGATTGGTCTTAAAAAATAATTTTTTCATGTTGTAGATGTGAAAATTAACGATCAAATATTTTCTAATGCGTTTAAAATAAAACTTGTTGTGTATGTGAAAAAAGGTGACTTCCGTGGCAGGACTTGAACCTGCGACCAACGCTTAACCGGAGCGCTGCTCTACCGATTGAGCTACACGGACCTTGATCACATACATAGAATTTCTTCTTATAACTCCGTCACAATAAAACTCAATTCTCATATTTTGAAATTAACATTACATCGTAGACGACGACTTTCTTAACGTTGCCAAAACGTTCGCAAACCGTCTCCATTTCGGTCTTCAAGTCAAATATGCGTGAAGTATCATTCTAGAAAAAAAACACAATTTTTTTCATCATCATTCCAAAAATAATCGAAAAAATAACAATCTCAAAAAGTCTACGTCAATTTCGTCGAGCGTGAACATATTCTTCAAGACGACCGTACAATTAGAAATCGGCCGATAGTTTCGCGGTTTTTCCGGCTTCCATTCAAATATTCTGTAAATCAAAAATTTCAAATCCAAACAAAGCAAATTTTGCCCTACTCTTAAATATATCATAAAAATGCAATCACTTTTGTTGGCTTTCAAAAAAGCGCTTCTTTTGAGCGGCCGTAAGTCGACGCTTTTTCTTCGACGGATCAAAATCACCCTTCAGCTCAAAATGCGCTTTTTCCACGGACACACGCCGACCGCGTAGATCCCAACCGTCGAGAATGTTGAGTGCCATTTCAACAGACTCCTTTTTCACATAGCAGCAGGTGGCATCACCTTTTAGCTCTCCGTCTTCCGCACGATAAAGCTTAATTTTCGGCTTGTTATTGCGCGGATCCTTCATTATGACGCCACATTTTGACATAAATTCCTATAAATTTTACACCTAGAAAAAATGTGCTTAAAATCAAAAGCAAAAAAAAAATTATTTATGATAAAGTATAAATAAAAAATATATACAATAAATTCCTCTTCAGTAATGTCCGTCGGAAGACGCGATACGTAGACGTTTGTGTTCCTATCCTCGTCAATGTCAACCCAGCCACCGGCGCTTTCGCGCTGTTCCTGCTCTCGTTTTTTTGCTCTTCGCTCCTCCTTAGTTAAAGGTCGTTCCTTCTCGGTCGTTGTCGCGTTTGTCGTCGCTGTCGTCCTGGCTGGCATTTGACTATAGTCGTAAGCAACACCGTAATTAGCATGGTAGTTTGCGAGAAAGTCCTCGTCCACTTCCACATCCGGAATCCACTGCTGGCTAATGGAGTTCCATGTCATTTGTATGCCATTGACCACGCAACGATGCGAGGTGACACCCGTCGCACGAGCTGTTCCAAAAGAGGATGTGGAGGCGGCGGCATTATCCCATAAACTCTCCAAATTGTCTTCGCCAACGGCACGCCATTCATTGTTGACATATTCAAGAAATGTGTTGTCGCTGTTACGACAAAGCCATCTACCATTAACAAACCGCCTTTCTGGCTCTAAAACGTGCTATTAAAAATTAGTATTAGCAAAAGCAAATAACGTTTTTAGAAAAAAAACCATAAAAACTCCACATTACCTGTAGATAGCGATTGTTCGTTTTGGGAATCGACTTTATTGTCGCATTGAAATGCCGATTCTTGTTGATCCATAAATTAATCCTTAAATCGAATAAAAAGTTTCAATATTTTCTTTATTGCATTTACTTTTTTCAACTATAAATTTTTCTAATTAAAAATTTAAAAAAAAAATAAAAATTAATAAGTAACCATTAATTTTTTTATCATTCAATTCAAATTATATAAGAATAATATTTAACAGATCGATTGTCATTTACTCTACATTGTTTCGAAATCATTAAAAGCAAATAAATATTATACTTTGAACTCCAAAGTATTAATTAAGCTTTGGAGTCGAAAACCAGCACAGCAAAAATTTTGTTTTCGTAAAATTATTATTTCCATATATAAATAATATGACTCTGTGCCAAGCTAAAAATTAAATCGCTTCGAATTTTTTTAAAATTTTCCTTCACGCAAAATCAAAAATTTTTAAAAAAATAAATTTTAACCACCGAAAATATCCGAAATTTTGGCCATTTTTTCGGAAATCGGAAAAAATTGCCAAACCTCGGGAAAAAAAACCCGATTGAACCAACCTGCCAATTAAAAAAATATATGGGTGGAGGGAAACTGCATTTGCGCTTATATTGCGAAAAAAGCACACAAAGTAAAATAATTTCATTTAAAAATTTTGGAGAAGAAAATGAAAGTGTCTTATTTTAAGAGTTAACTTTTTTTTTAAATTAGGTTCTCCCCCTAATTCTCTCCCTTTTAAAAGGAATAAATAATAACACATAAAACAATCTTGTTATACTTATATATGCAAAATTTAGTGAATGCAACATAAAATTATTGCCGGTCTTATTGGGGTGCGAACCACTTCCTTATGCAGGTTAATTCGACTATAAAACATTAAAAGAACCACATTAACGTTTTTATTAATGTTTCTATTTTTTAGGAAATTATTGCCGTCTAATACGTTGCGTTTTCAAGCTAATTATGCGTCGACGGTGACCAACACATTCGTCAATTTTGTTCCTCAGCAAGAGGCATGGGTTGTCGAACGAATGGGAAAATTCTATAAAATTTTAGAGCCGGTTAGCTTTTTGTAATCTATTCACGTGTAATGCTGATACATAAATAATTTCCCATTTATAGGGTATCAACATTCTCATTCCGGTATTCGATCAAATTAAATATGTTCATATTTTAAAAGAGGTGGCTATTGAAATACCCAAGCAGGAGGCCATTACGAATGACAATGTACAAGTGATTTTTGACGCCGTTCTTTATTTGCGCATAACCGATCCGTATAAGGTATCATTGGCAATTTATCATAAATTTGCTTGTAAGTTTAGTCATTAAAAAATAATTTACAAATTAAGAAATTACATTTATTAATTACAATTTTCGCACTTTTAAATCTGAATTTTGAATTTTCCCTTGGATTTTTGTTAATTTTTATGCTATGAATTTCTATTATGTTAGGCCTCCTATGGAGTCGACGATCCGGAATTCGCCATCACACAACTCGCTCAAACGACGATGCGCTCCGAGGTCGGCAAAATCACGTTGGACACGGCATTCAAGGAGCGCCAAGTTCTCAACCAGTTGATTGTTGGTGCGCTTTTTTTCAAAATCATACCATATTGTCTCAATTGAATTTATATTTTTAGAAGCGATGAATTTTGCTGCTGAGCCGTGGGGTCTAGAATGCAAACGTTACGAAATCAGTTGGTTTTTATTAATTTTTTTATTCTATTTTATTCTAATTTTACATGGATAAGCCCGTGCATTCTGAAGAATGAACTCATGGGCGTCAATTTAAATTTGGTTCACGAATTTTCCGCTATTTCACAATTAAATTTTTTTTTATAGAAACGATGACGATGCCGGACGAGATCCAGAAGGCTATGCGCGTTTGTTTTTTATAATAAAACGAATAATCTTTTTTCTAACAAAGCTTTTTTTCAGCTTCAAGTGGAGGCGGAACGCCGTAAGCGTGCCGTAATCCTCGAGTCGGAGGGACAGCGTCAGTCGGCGGTGAATGTTGCCGAGGGGGAGAAATTGTCGCGTATTCTACGCTCCGAGGCCGACCAACAGGAGCAGATTAACAATGCCATCGGTTTGGCGCGTGCCATTGAGCTGGAGGCAGAGGCGCGTCGCGCGGCTCTTGAAAAGGTCTCGAGCGGACTGCGACTTAACGCCGGCCACGATGCCGCTTCACTTCTCGTCGCCGAGCAATACGTCAAGGCTTTCAACGTACGTGTCTTTTATTCTTTGTCTACAATTTTTTATCTTTTATTTACAAAAACGAAGACAAAAAAATATGCTTGCCGAATTTTTGAAATTTTAGCTTCGAACCTTGATTCTGCTTACATAAATTGATAGAAATAAAAATTTTTTCAGAATCTTGCCAAACAAACGAATACTCTCATTGTGCCGGCCGGGGTGACGGATGTGGGCTCGATGGTCGGTCAGGCGCTCACCATCTACAAGCAATTGACAAAGAATAATGCTAATGTAGTGAATTGGTCCTCCGAGGCTACAAGCAAGTCCCACAGCAAATCGACTTAATTTTCAGTCATCGCATAAGTCTTGACTAATTCTTCGGTTACATTCTAATTTTACGAGATCAACGAGTAGAGGATTTACCCTAGTTTTATCGAGCGTTTTAATTATTGTTTTTGTTGGTTGTTCTCTTTCGCATAAAAAATATATACGTTTAAATAACGCCGTTAAGTAACTAGAAAAGCGAAAATATAAAAAAGTATATGCGGTAAACTAAAAATACAAAAGCGATATGTATATTTGAAGATTTGAAGAAAAAGTGACTTGCGAGTCAATTTGGTTTCAGGCCGAACCTCAAAAAAGTTGACCAGAAGGCACAAAAAGAATAAAATACAATTTAATTTTTTTTTTGATCAAATTCGAATGTGAAATGTGCGAATAAAGTCTGGCGAGCGCGAAACAACATGCTCAAACTCCGCGTAGGAAATTTGTTCATCGCCGTCCAGATCCGCCTCTTCGATTATCTAAAATTTTTAAAAAATCCAATAAGATTTTTACTTAATTGTGCGGATATAATTCGATAGACTCTACTCTACAGGCTGACCAGAAAGTCTTTGCACACACTTTTTTATTTAAAAAGATATTTTTATAAACACATTTAAATGACAGCCAAAGAAATTTTATATAAGATCATTTTAAAAGATTTTCGAAATTTCAGCCTTTAGCCGTCACGCGGGCCTCAAAATCTGTACAGAATTTTACACGCTACAAAATATGGTGTGACATAATGATACAATATATCAAAAACTGTACTAAAATTTAAATTGAAAAAATATGTGCAAGGACTTTGTGGTCACCCATGCGTGCATGCAAGCAACGGATGTTTGAAGTAATTTTAATTTTGTTGTTCGTCTTCATTCTTTTATTATAAGACTAGGAATTTTAAATTTTTTAAATTAAAATTAATCTGTATATCTTGATTATGTTTATGTAGAATTAGAATAATTCACATTAAGGCAAAGAAGTCTATCTATCATTATAATTAATAATCTTCATCAAAGTCTAATTTAAAAATACAACGAATCGGTTCGATAAAAAAGAAATAAGCTTTGCATAGAGCTTCTAATATCACCCGTTCGATGATGAATTCCACTTCTTCGTCGGCCAACTCGTCACGCGTAAGACATCGAATCATTTTGCTCAGGTCATCGTGCCCGAGTTGATCGTCTCCATCAAAGTCTAATTTTTATCCCTTTTTTATTATTCTGGAAATTTTGGTTTTATATTACCGTATATGCGAAACGCATATTTGAGCTTTAATTGAAGAGGTGCCATTTCACTAAACACGGAAAACATATCGAGAAAGTCGTCAAAGGTTAGATTTCCGCAGCCATCCTCAGAAAAGACCTGACAAATGCGTCGCCGAAATGGGTTCTCCTGTATTTACAATTTTTTCCATTTTTGTTCTATTTAAAAATATTCTTATTTGCAGGTAATTGCAATTTTATATCTTGAATTCTATAAAAATTTTTCGAATAAAAAGTACACGAAGTTCTGGAATTTTTTCGACTTCCTCGAAAGTCAATGTGACGATGGAAGCACGATTGCCTTGCATGTTGGTTGGAACTTTTGCCGGATTCAGTGCATAGAATCGCTTGTAGAGCCGCAAGATGTCTTTTTTCGTGAAAAATGTGCAATCCTAAATTGAAAGTATCAAATGGAAGGTAAAAATTGCGAGTTTTCGAAATGACAATATAGCTGATACCTGATATTCGTCCAATTGTTCGGAAGTAAAAACACCACCCTTGGAGAAGAGATTTAAATCGCCTAATGTGCTTGATGTGGTACCCATATCTATAAAAATTCTTTTTAAAATCTTACAAAATTGTAAATCGTTAATATCTAATTATAATAGTCGGTTTTTTTCTATTAAAAAGTAAATATAAGTATTCACACCAAGTAAAAAAAGTGCATATAACAGGGTGTTAGTTCAAGACAAAAGAAAAAAAAGTTTAAGATAGCGAACTTTTCTTTTTGGATGAGTGGCGAAAAAATGTGTCTTTTTGGCCATTGTTTATTAGCGCTTTTCGGTTCTTTTTCTCTTGTTGCTTTTTCGCCTTTTACACACAATTTAAGAAGCACTTACCTTTTGTTTTCTCTTTTCTACTATTCAAGCTTGACTTTTTCATTTTTCAGCAAACTAAAAATATGAAAAAAAAGTTTAGACTTTTTTCTTTTTTATTGTCCCCAGAGTTTGTAATAAAAACCAACAACAATGATGGAATAATAAAGTGGTAGAATTGTAAAATTACACTTATATTATTTACCAATACATTTATTACAGCCTTTTAAGATATCTGATCAAATTAAAATTATTTGATTCAATTTTTCAAAATAAATTGATTAATGTAATCTTATCTCAATGCAACGCTATCTTTTAGTATAATTGTTTCCAACTTGAAAAGGTCTATATTTAAAAAAAATACGGATACATATTTTTTTGCTCTTCACAAAAACAAAACATCTCATTGGACCCTGACTTGGTCCAGAATAGGAATTTTGAAAAAAAACTTTTCATTACAACGAAAAGCTCGATATGTATTCATGTTTATTTTGAAGTAATTTTATTAAAAAATGATTGAGTTATAGATTTCATAAACCGAAAAGAAACTGTAAAAAAAGCTATCTCGTCGAAAAGAAAAATTTTTAATTGAGAAATAGCGTGCAAAAAGAAGAGAGTCCAGACGCTTGTTGGCGAGCCACTTATCCATCACTGATCAGAATATCGGTCAACTAAAAAATTCAGCATACACCTACGAAAATTAAATTGTAACAAAAACTTATTAAAAATAATTTTTAATTTCTAAAAGTGGAAAATGTTAAGCCGATTTCTTATATAATGATCAAACATATTACGTTTTGGTTAATTTTTAGCGTTTTCTTTTAAATTTTTTGGTCGAATAAAAAAAGAAACTGTCGCGAACAGCGCGAAGGGAACATGAAAATAATTCAGAAAGTCAACAAAATATTTATGTCCCGACACGATTTACCTCAATTTAAAGTTGCTATTGTAGCCTTTAGTCGAAAATATTTTGTTGTGCTTTTTATTATTACGTTCAGGACCGATCGCGAAAAAACCCCAGGCGATTCACAACAGAAACTTTTCTAATTTATTTGTAAATTTCACTTCCTATTCGATTAGGTATTATTCAGAAATATTTGAAAAAACATTCTAATTTTATTCTTTCATTTAGCATTTGGAAAAGACCAAGTACAAAAATAGTGTTATTCAAACAGTTTCGCATTTCAACTTTAGACTCATTCTTATACCAGAATTTATGCATTTAGAAAATTCACTCGTAGCGTCCTACTTTTTTCGGATCTGGTAAATAATTAAGTCATCTCTTTCATGCCATCACAAATACACTCGCGTCAGCCTTCGGGACTCTCGCAGCTAGTTCGAATAGCGATTGAATAATTGTACAAAGGGGCGAATGGTGGTTTGAGCTTTTTTTCTTGAGGGCCACTCGGCATTTTATTGGATGATTTTAACGATTAAAAATGTAAATTATAAAAAAGTGTTTTCTAAAACAAAAATTTTTAAATGAAAACCAATATAGACGACTATAGAATTGACAAATTTATCTTCCCGAACAATTTGAAATGAGGAAATTAAATGAGAAACTTGGTCGAAAATGTCAATTTTCATTGTTAGATTAATAAGTTAGTTAATTGATGCAGAAATATTTACCCATATTAATTATCAAAAGAAAGTGGAAAACGAAATTGATTTGAGAAAAGACATTAATAATTCTCATTTTTTAAGTAGGTATATTTATTTGTGTATAATAAATAATATGTGCATTAACGAAAAATATGAAAAGTTACTTAATGATATTCGGTATTAATTTTCATTTAAATGTAAATTTTTTGAAAAAGTCGAAAATTTTAAATTGAAAATTAAAAACTCAATTTCCATGACATTGACATTATTCCGGCTTTATTTGATAGAGAAGAGTCTGGAGAACAATGTAGTTATGTGTTATGAAAAAATTTGGAATTGTTTTTAAGAAATTAATCATTGAAGGTAAGTGAAATTTTTTATAAATAAAAATTTTTAAAAATCAAAAATTTTTATCATAATTTAAAATTTTTCTATTTATTTTTAAATTAAATTTAATAAGCCCATCTTGTAGAGAAGAAAATTCTATATTGAAGAGAAGAAAATTCTCTATATGAAGATATGTTTACTTTTCAAAAAACTAAAAAAAATTTCATTAAACATTTTAATAAATTTAATGTTTTACAATATATAAATAATTATGCTGCAGATCAATAAGTGATTTCTCAAAAACTATTCCGAAATTTTTTCATGAAATTTAACTATTTTGTTTTCCAGATTCTCCTCTATCAAATAAAGCCAAATTCATGTCTAGGTCATGAAAATTCAGTTTTTAATCACAATTTTAAATTTTCGATTTTTTAAAATTTATTTTACGTATATGAATACAAACATGCTTGAAAATTGTTTTCTATAAAATCATTCCAGCGATTATTCTGGAAATTAAATATATACATAATAATAACTCTTTTCTTTCCGATAAAACCAATCTCAGATCCAACAAATGAAAACTTTTTCAAATGACGATTGCAAATTTTAATTATTTAAAAAAATCTGTCAATTAAGTATTTAATTATTAGTTATTTTCTTTTTTGACAATTTTTTTACATATTTTACTTTTTGTCTGATATTGAACATGTCTCAATTCACCTAAAAACATCTCAAAATAAGTACGTCACTTCTTCACCACACATTCAGTGATGTTGAAAAAATCGGTTCTCGTCCTTTTCGCTCGTAATTTGAATGTTACAGTATAAGATTTTCTCATCGGAGACATTAAAACTTAAAAATTTTTTACTAATCGAAATTTCGAAAAAAACATATTTTCGTCAATTTTCAATAAAAACAACAATATTTTCAAAAAAAATGAAATATATTTCATTTTTTACACTTCTCCAAATTGCGTGGGGGCGTTTTATTTACCCGAACTTGGGGTATTAATATTACTTTTTATGTAAAAAGTAAAATAATGAAATTTTGACATGGAAAAAATATACATACCAATGACGGATTTGAACTTACACCTTGTCATTAAAAAAGTGCCAATGACAAACGTTTTACCCATTGCGCCATGAATGCAAAATAACGTAAATTACGCCCATTTAAAAATTAAAAAATCAAGTGGTGCAAATTCCCGATTTGACGCGCTGTGGCCACAGCGCATTCATAGCTGTGGATTATGCATCTTTTAATTTAAAAGTTTTAAATTCATTTGAAAATGAAGTTGTTTGAAACAGAGTTTTAAAACGAATTGCCGTCGAAAAATTTGCTTAAAAATATTTATTATGCGAATATCTTTCGCCGCAAGAGTGCTCGGCGAAAGCAATTGCAATTGTAAGGCTTTTTTTTATTCTGCTCAAGCCTAAATGTATGGGTAATTAGTAATTCAGCTTTGTTCAAATACACCTATATTTGTCGATGCTTATTACTTAGGCATTTCTAACGCATTAATTTTGTTGATTAACTCTAAAAAAATATTTAAAATAATGAAACGCTCAAAAAGTGCATCGGATTTGCCTTCGCGCTCTTCTAATAAAAAGTTTGTTTTGGATAAAATTTTTCGGAATGAATTTTTAAAATTTGTTATTTAGTAAATTTACCGAGCCGATGAGACAATGCTTCAAATACACGGGTCGAGTCAGTCTGCCAAAGTCGAATTAAGGTTATTCGAAAAAGCGGCGTACAAAGCAGTCCTCAAAACAATCCAGCTATTTGGAAGATATTGAAGTGCATTTTTTACTTTTTTACATGTTATTTTTGCATATATATTTGTTCCTTATTTTTAGGATTACAATATATTTTATCAATGCCTAGACAAGGTTTCACCTAGCGGAGAGAGCTTTCAAAGTCCGTCTTCGTCGTCTTCTTCCTTTATGATGGTCGATGAAGGCCCGTGTTCCCTTAGTCCAATCGACTCGATTGCAGCATTGCGTCGAGAATTTGAAAAGCTCGGACGTAATGAATTGAGCGGTTAACTTAATGTAAAAAATGCAAATGAGGTTATTTATTATTTTTTTTTATAGGTTTTTTTATTATTAATAAAATTTCATTTTATTATGTTGCTTTTAGGCCTATATTTTTTTGAATCATTATAAACATCGAATGGGTGATGTGTTATGGCTACACTTGAAAAGCTTTTTTGCAAATAGGTAAGTTAATTTTTTAATTTTTTTTTGCATTTAGAGGTTTTTGAATCCGAATACGATATTCATATTTATTAATTACACTTTATTAACAAATTTTTTATATTAAATTTATATTAAATTTAATACATGAAATACCATATAAGACCATTTTACTACTTAAGATTCGGTCTTAAGGATTCAAGTGAAACAATTTTTCACTAAACACGGCATGCGATACCTCATTCGATAGCTGTTTAAGAATTGTATAGGGTATGCAAAATTTTCCAAACTTAAAATCGTTATTATCTGTCAAAATTTGTGTTTTGGCAAAAATTTTTTATGAATATTTGAAGATTTATCGTAAAATGGTTTTATAAAGTATTTTCTAAAAAAATAAATATTGTATTTGGATTTAGTTCCATTGAAAACTCATAAATGCAGTAAAAATTAGAAAAAAAATTTTGAAAAGGGGGAGAGAGAATATAAACTGCTACATTCTATTAGCTTGGCAAAAAAGTACTTCGACAAAAATTTCAAAATTCTAAAATTTTCTGGAAATAATTCAAATAATTTTATAAGTTTGATAGCCTTGTAGAACATTCTCGAAACTATTATTATATGAGTATATAAGGACACGCGCGCAGAGTTTTGTTAATTTTCACTAATGATTAGTAAAGACCATATTCGAGCTATTATCTACTGCGAGTGGCTCCAAAGCAAGAGTGCAAGCGCGGCTGCTGCAAATATCAACAGCATAATTGGTGAAGGGACTGTTCATCGTGCGACGGTCAACAATTGGTTCAACCGCTTTGCGAACGGAGACCTCACCAGCGCAAACATCTTCTGTGTGTTTGGTGGGATGCGAAGGGACCGGTCTACTACGAGTTGCTGCCCGTAGGCATGACTGTCACAGCTTCTGTGTACATCGATCAGCTCCAGAAATTGGCTGATGCAATGCAAGAAAAACGTCCAAGACGTTCAACAGTTCACTTGCTCCATGACAATGCTCGACCACACGTTGCTTCCTTCACCCGCCAAAAATTAACCGAACTTGGCTGGCACACGGTTGCCCATCCGCCGTACTCACCGGACATTGCGCCTTCTGACTACCACCTGTTCCGACCGCTCAAGCATTATTTGCACGGAAAAAAGTTCGACAAGTATGACGACCTCAAAATGGCAGTCGACAACTTTTTTTTATCTCAGTCCTCTGAATTCTGGGAAAAAGGCATAGGTGCTTTACCTGATAAATGGGTAAAAGTTATTGATGTCAACGGTGAATATATTGTTTAAAATTATTTGTTCTGAATAAAGTTATAAATAATTGAAAAAAAAGTTAAATTTTGTCGAAGTACTTTTTTGCCAAGCTAATATTTTTTTTAATCAAAATTTTTGCTTATTTAGCTTTATTTTTTTTTATTTGCTTTATTCATTTTGATTTTTGTTGCTTTTTTAGGCCTATGAATATAGCACGTTGTCAGCATTCGTTGAACGCACAGGGCAGTTATATTATTAATATGCGAAATGTCAAAGCATCCGTTCTCGACGAGATTCGCCAACTCAGCTTAGACAGTTTTGCCGTCGATTTGATTCCGTGGCCGCGTTACTTATTATTTACGACGTGGACTACGCTAGATTTTTGGACGAGACGTCGGCACTTTGCTTCAGCGTTAGGAGAACTTTTGTGAACTCTTTCCCACTATGGCCGCTATTCATAAAACGTCGAATTGAAATGAAAGTATAGGACGACAAATTGCACTTCTCTACATATGGTACAACAATTTGGCTCAACTAACGCCAACAATTAATTAAAGGGTTTATCCGTCAGTGGGAAACATTACATTAATATATTTTTATTTGACATTACTTTTTTTTAGAATTCTGATCTTACTGTCTACTGCAGCGAGTATGTTAAAATGAATCTGCCCGAGTATAAATTTCACTTTCTATTTATATTGAAAATTTACATGGATTTGGTGCATAATTGGCTGAAGATGCGTGCCGAAAAAGTCGTTCAGAACCAATGGGATTTGCGAACGTTGAACACGGTTTGTGTATGACTTGAATTTTATTAAAACTAATTTTTATATTTTCCGAATTTAGCTGATCGAGGACTCGCACGATTGTCTGGATGTGGCGATTCGCGACAAAAATTTATACATTAACTTTGTTGCGTTGACCATACCCGATGTCGAGTTTAACGATTTGAAAGAATTTGATGATTACTTTTGGCGATTTTGGCCGTTCTATGCTACTTCAAGAAACCAAAACCAAATTTGGCGAGTTGTTAAGTCATGTTGGTGCGTATTTTTTTTATTTTTGTGATTTTCTAATTTACTTTCAATTGATATATTGAAAAATAGGTAGTACAATGTACCTGAAATCCAGAGTAGTGGTGGTTTGCAAATGAAAGAATGTTATGATTCGTCGAGTGAGCAAGAAGGATCATTAAGCGGCGGTTATGGCGGTTGTAGACATTTGGAGTATGGGCTGTTTGGTGCTAGAAATGCTCACTGGCAAGGTGCGTTGAACACTTGTTTTCTATGCTTTTACGTATTATTATTTATTATTAATTAATAGAAACCGTATCATTATCTTGATTACGAATTTCAAATCATCTATCATTTGAGTTAGGGAATTCAGTCGCGAATTCCTAACGATATTTGCAAATGCGAAATGACATATTCATTTCTTCAACTTTGTCTTTCAACAGATCCACGTAAAAGACTATCGGCCCAAGAACTTCTGCAACATCCCTTTGCTAACATTATACCACAGGTGGGTGAAATGATTTGATTAATTAATTATGAAAATTGTCTTATTAATTGGATTAAATTTTTTTTAGGAGATGTGGCTCACAAAAATAGATTTTAATAATGTACATTCATTGGTTTGTATATATTTGTAAAATCGTGATAAGAAATTATGTCGAAGAGTACAGTCGACTCCCCCATTAACATAAATTCCCATTAACATAAACCTCCCATTAACATAATCGTTTTGGCAGCTTGGTTGGTTTTGACCCATTAGCCCCCTTAACATAACGCTCCCATTAACATAGTTAACGCGCAGTCCCTTGGCGTAATGTTAATGGGGGCGTCGACTGTATTTACAAATTTTTGTATTTTTAAAAAATATTTAAAACTACCAACTTTTGTATTATATGTTGTTATACCTTAAAAAATCTTTCTATTAGTGCATTTTTTTAGAGTCATTTTTTTTTCAGAATTTTCTTTGGCATAAATTTTAATTCATTAGTTAAGATTTTTAATTATTGTTTTTTTCAGAACAATATATATTTGTGATAAATTAATTGATCTTTCATTTATTTAATTTTATTTTTTCGATAAAACGAGGCTATTTTTTTACTTTTAACGTAATAATAAATTGGCCATTGCAATAAAATATATTTATTTTATTTTTCGCTTTCGTTTATTCCACTAACTTTATGGAATCATTTTTTTATACAATGTATAGTAAGTATGAGCCGTATATGTTTAAATATTTTCTTAATTAGAACATAATGGAACCGGCGACAATATTTTGGTCACTTTTTTCTTTCTATTGGATCGTCTTTCTCTGGGATATTTATTTGGCATACAGACAGGTGTTTTTTTAAAGTTTTTTTTGCCGTTTTTCCATAACAGATTTTTTATTATTTTTTTTAATATATAAAAATGAGTTTATTTTAATATTTTTTAGTATAAAGTTCATTTGATAAATGAGAAGCGCCCCAAACACGTTTTTGATATTATTTCGGAAGAAGATTACAACAAAGCACGTCTTTATAAACTCGATCGGCATCGCTTTGGATTTTTGGAGTCCATTTTTAGCAAATTTGAAACTACGGTTAGTAGTTGTTTTTAAAAGTTTTTTATGTTGTAAGTTTGAATTATGGGAAAAATAATCTTAAATTTTTTATTATTCAAATTTAGATTGTTCTTCTCTTTAATATACTTCCATTTTTCTGGCAATTGACAGACAAATGGAGTTTGGCGTTACTTGGAGAAGGAGAGGTAATTTTTTAATGAATATTTATACTCTATTTTTTGAACCATTTTTTTCCGTTTATTTTTATATTTTTCGATTTTTAGCTTATTCGTTTTTTATAGATTTATCATTCAATTATTTTTACCCTATTTATATCAGCCATCGAGGCCGTCATTAGTATGCCATTTCATTTTTACGATACATTCGTTATTGAGCAAAAGCATGGATTCAATAAACAGGTTTAATAATAATACTAGGAATGCGCCGTCACATAAGTGGCGAACAGAAAATATTTTATGAGTAAAAGCGCTTTGCCCGTTCCATCGAAAAATATTTGAATTGCTTGGGATCTTAGATAGCCGACATGTCTTAAAAAAGTTTGATTTAGCTGGAATCTTGAAATTTATAGAAAACATTTATCTCCTTCTCGTCAAAATTATTTCGAGTTTTTGGAGTCCTCTCTTTACTTTTACTCCACAAACATTTTGTGCCAATGTAACATTTCATTTTTCCCCCCACCCGTTCACTCACAGTGACCTCAAATGCACAGTGAAATTTAGGGCCCTAAATGGTTTCTAAAAAAAATTTTTTTGGTGGCTTCTTTCTCGCTTTACTTTCGTCTTTCCAAAGTCTTAAATATTACCATATCTTCTTTTTTTCTAAATTTTATTTTATTTAAGACAATTCACTACAACCTCTTTAGATGATTTTCCTTCTCTCTCACAGTTCCAACGCTTTTCTAAAATGTGTCTTAAATGACTCTTCTCTTATTCTCTAAAAATGTTTGACATTATTAGGATCTTAATGGTTCTTCTTTCTTCTAACCTTTTTTTAGTAAATTATTACCGACGCGAGAGTTTCAAATGATACCAAACTTTTCATCTCCCTCTTTTTTAATGTTTACTGAGATTTAAAATCTGCATTCATCCTCCTCCCTTTCTCAGCTTATTCTTTTCCTAAAATATTTTAAATAACCCACTTTCCATTCATCCTTTTTCTTTCTATCCCATTCTTAGATGATTTTCCTCCTCTCGCTCACAATTCCAACGCTCTTCTAAAATATGTTTTAAATGGCCCTTCTCTTACTAAAAATGTTTGATCTTAATGGTCCTCCTCTCTTCTAACCTGAAATGTGCCGCCACATACGTGGCGAACAAAAAAAGGTATTCATAAAACAAAATATAGAAAAAAACAAATAAAGTTATACACTTGTACACTTGAACGCTTGTGCCACACGTTGTTATCCCGTGGTGGATCATACATTAGTCGCTTATATTGTTTTCTGTCTTCTGCCAATTGTCTCCAATTAGGTTCTATGCGCTTTTTCATCAACTTTCGCCATCTTTCCGCGGGTCTTCCGGGTGGTCTTTTGCAGTCGTATGACCACCAAAATGCTACGGTGGAGGCGCTAAAAAGTCAACAATTAAGAATGATAAATTAAACTATTGTTAAGATAATTCTACTTTTCTAGTATTCTTAAATTGCAAATAATAATTATAATATAACAATATAAACTTACGCGGTTGTTGCGCGGCGGATGGCGGTCGTGCGGCGCCGTGTCGTTGCGGCGGTGGCCGGCAGTGTCTCGTCGGCGTCGGTGGCGGCGGCTGGCGGATCAATGCGACGGCGGTGCGCTGATATGATTTTTATTACATTTTTATTAAATTCTTTTGACTTGTTTCTAGTTTTCAATTTTGATTCCTTAAAAATTTCAATCAAATATTTATCATAATCATAATTGGCTTCAATTTCGACGGAAGCGATCAACGCATAGGGCGGATCGACTACGTCCATATTTTCAAAATCAACGGAAGCGATCTACGCCTGAAGCGTCCTCATTAAAACTCTCACTACACATTCCATAGATGTTTTGATAGTGGTCCCCCACTACGTCCTGAAGAGGACGATTTGACGTAAATTGATTACGCAATTGCATTATCAGAACATTACAATGAGTTTTACCAATTGTAATGCTTTATCAATTGTAAATATGCTTTGAAAAAGAATGAACGAATGAAATTTTAAGCAAAAATTTATGTTTCAAAATGCCAATCATTCATGTAATAATTTGAATTTCGTAACGTTAATTAAAAATTACAGTCATTGTTCCACAACGATTAAATAATTATTTTTGCAAGTGCCCACGAAATATTTTCCCTTTTCCCGCACTCTCTTCTTTAAATGTTTGGCGCCGCTCGGAAAAAAAAATTATCCCAATTTTCGGACACCCCATACTCAATTAGTCCACACTCCACTCAAAAAAGTTTTTGAGAACACATTTTGGACTCAAAACAGGATCTCACGTGTTTTCCTGAAAATGTTTGGCCGCTGGATTTGGATCAAAAAATTATCTCAATTTTCTGACATCCCGTACCCAAAAACACACTTTTCACTGTCATCATGAAAAAAAGTTTTGAGAGCCTATTTAGAACCAAACAGAATCCCAAGTAAGTCAGATTAAAAAATTACTGCGCCGCCGGATTCAGATCAAAAAATGACCTTAATTTTCGGGCTCCCAGCATCCGACTATCCCATATTTCATAATCTTTAAAAAAATTTAGCACCTTATTTATAGTCCAATAGGATCCCAAATAAGTCAAACCAAAAAATTACCTCGATTTTCGGATTCCCCACACCCAATTACCCCATATTTCACTTTAATCTCGAAAAATTTTTTTGGTACTATTTAGGACCCGGTACAGGATCCCAGAAGGGTCGGATCAAAAAATTACCTTAATTTTCGGATTCCCCACACTCAATTACCCCATATTTCACTTTAATCTCGAAAATTTTTTTGGGATTCTATTTTGGACCCGGTACAGAACCCCAGAGGGGTCGGATCAAGAAACAGACTTCAACTTTGGCATCTCCGACCTTGATTTGGAAGTAGTCCCAGTCTTAAAAATTTTTCGAATTAGGAACCGAAAAGGCCTCAAAAAGCGTTGAGGATATTTTCGTGACGGACATACGGACAGAAAATAGCGCTTTAACAAATGCTGACAATATAATTGTTAAAAAAATAATATTCAGACGGTGCCATTTTTCTTTATGGATAACCTGAAGAAGCTACTCGTTAGTCAATTAATTACCGCTCCGATTGTCGCCGCTGTAATTTGGATAATTAGCGCAGGTGGAAAGTATTTTTTCCTCTACTTGTGGTTATTCCTTTTCATCGTCGTTTTCGTAATTTTTGAAATTATTTTACTCTTGTTATGTATTAATAAACAAAGAACATTTTTATGCTAAAGTCTTATATATTTAGTTGATGATGACAATATATCCAGAATTCATCGCTCCGCTATTTGATAAGTACACGCCTTTGCCATCCAGCGAATTGAAGGATAAGATCGAGGCATTGGCCACACGCGTTGAATATCCGCTAAAGAAGCTTTACGTTGTACAAGGTTTTATCTACTTATATTTAAGCTCAAAGTACAGTCTAATAAATAAATAGAATTGATTTTTAAGAAATTTTTTTTATTGTAGGTTCCAAGCGCTCGGCGCATAGCAATGCGTACATGTACGGATTTTGGAAAAACAAAAGAATAGTGCTTTACGACACATTGTTGAGCGAGGAACTTAATCAAAAATTAAAAACGATAGGAGAGGAGGAAGAAAATTTAAAAAAGAAAAAAAATGCTGATAATGAAAAAGCCGAGAAATATACGACCATAGATGAGGTTTGTTTTTGATTCTAAATAGGCATTTGCTCAGATCGAGTTATATGTATTTTTTTCTAGTCAAATAAGAAGGAAAATGACGAACATTCCACCTCAAAACCGGTCATCGAGGAAAAGGATGATGAGGAGGGACACAAACGACTCGGTGTAACCGACGATGAGGTTGTGGCTGTGTTGGGACACGAACTCGGTCATTGGAAGTTGTGGCACACGGTCATCAACCTTGTCATTATGGAAGTACGTAATAAGTTTTATTTTCTCGTTCTAAATAAAAACCTATTTTTGTAGCCTATTTTGTATAATTTTTTCGAAAAATTTAGCTGAACACATTGCTGCTATTGAGCGTATTCGCCTACTTTTATCGTCAGGAGTCGCTCTATAGAGCATTCGGTTTCACGGAGCAGCCAATAATTATCGGTATCATGCTCGTCTTGCAATTTGTTACCGCGCCCTACAACGAGCTCATTTCTCTGGCGATGTCGTTTATTTCGCGCCACGCCGAGTTTGCCGCTGATCGTTTTTCGGCCGAGTTGGGTTACGCACGGCTTTTGTCATCGGCTCTCGTGAAACTGGGCAAGGACAATCTCTCGCTGCCCATAGACGATTGGCTATATTCGGCTGTCAACCATTCGCATCCGCCATCACCGGAACGGATTGCTGCATTGAAAAAGTATATGTAGTTAAATTGAACAATTTCGTTGTGTATGTATTTCGTAATTTCGCCATTGCAGGAAACTCATTTTGATGCAATATCATAAAAATATTGCCCTTTCATTTGCACTAACAGTACAAAAAATTTCAACAATTGCACCAAATGCAAAAGTGCTAAAATTGCACTAAACAAAACGCTAAATTCAAATATTGTTCAAAATACTTTATGTCATTCTTATATTCTTATGACATATTTTATAATTTTTACCGAAAAAGTTTATGTATATGTATGCGCCTTTAATATCAGGTTGGCGAGAAAATTTTTTGGGTTTTATATAGAACGACATTTATTATAAAAACAAAACTACAACATCCAATTAATCCAAGAGTTAGGTACTATTTCAGAATAAAGGACCCACCATTTTTTTCGGAGAATGCCTGAATTTGCGGGCAATGGGATTTTTTGGTACGCTGAATTCGAATCTAATATTGAAATTTTAAAATTTTAGATCCTAATGTTCCTAATAGGCCAATTAAATTTTGTAAATTTTGTAAAAACGTAATTTTATGTAATTTTTGTATTATTTGAATGTGTCCAATTGATGGAGTTTTCACTTGTTTATTTTGAAACGAAAACAATGATTAAAATTTAAAAAAAAATGACTGGACAAAATGATATAACATAACAATGTTATTAATTGACTAGTTAGTGGATTGAGTACTGTGTTGCGACTTGAGACCAGAAATTGTATTTTTTTTTCAAATATTTGTCCGACAAGCGAATTTCTCATATAAGTCCTCAGCTTAAAATTATGCGATTCATCCATGGCGTACGTAAACGCTAGCTGAAATAAGTATACTATGCCACGATTTATTACAAATTACATATAAAATTCCATTTTTTACACAAAATTCTTGCAATCTTAAAGTTTTTGCCTCTGTTTCAGCTACTATTTATTATAACAGCTCGAAGTTATTGGAGATTTGAAGTGATTTTTCTGGGCTATTTGGCGGTACCAAAACGGCTCTTATATCTGTCATATTAACCGAATTAAATACAAATTTGAATTTTAAACCTTAAAATTTTTGAGTACCTAGATACCCCCATTAACATATGGAAAATTTTAAAGCTTTTCAAAATCATTCTTTTTTGGTATGATAATATTAATTAGGCCTAAAAATTAATTCCAGAAAGATTGCTTCAAAAAGACCTCTGCAATAATAATGTTGAGATGATTGCTTAAACAAAATTTAATGTCTTTTGACGATGAGATACTTTTGTAAATTTTTTTTTATTTTAATGAATGGCGTATATTGGCGTTTGTTTAGTGCAATTTTTGCATCAATGTAATTTTAGCACTTTTGCATTCGGAGCAATTATTCAAATTTTTTGCGCTGTTAGCACAAAACGAACAGTTGTATCAATCAGCCGTTTTGCACCAATCAGCCGTTTTGCACCAAAATGAGTTCCCCGCGCCATTGTAAAATTGTTATAGAATTGCCAAAAAAATAAAGATATTAATTTAAAATCTAAATCTCTATTTAATACATATATAGGTGCTCGTATACCAGAGCTACTTTTTTTCATTTAAATAGCAAATGGCATGTTTTTATGAAAATATTGTAAACATATTTTTTAATTAGCGATAGCAATGAAAACTTAGGCATGCTCCTTTTGATTTTTCAGAGAGTGAGAGAGAGAGTTGTTTAGTGGTAGTCTAGCATATGTTTTTTTATTTTGAACATATTAAAATTGATAAAATTTTAGCATTTTAGTACAATATATTTTACGACAATTAAAGTTATCTTGAGTTACCTTGAGTAAGTTTAGCTACTAATCTTCTGGCTATTTCCCAGCTATTTAATCATAAAATAGGAAATTTTTTCCTATTTAATGAACTTTTTTTAAAGGAATTTACCATGCTCTTCCGTTCGGTGTCTAATGGACGTGTATTAACGCGCTTAGGTACAATTCGATATGCTGCTAGTGTCCCAGGTTCAAATATAACTATTCGGATTCCGAAGGACAAACTCGTGCCCGAGGACTCGGAAATGTTACAACCGATTTCAATTGAAGATATGCCGAGGGCACAGCAACGATTTGCGAAACAATTTGAGAAGTTAAACTACGAACGGATAAAGGAAATCTTTGAAAAGAATAAAAAGGTGTGAAAATAATTTTAAAATTTTCCGAAAGATACTTTTCTCGGAAACTTACTAAAGAAAATACAGTACATATTATATTTTTAGAACATAATCGGCTTTATAATTCTGTCATGCGTCGTTGTGTCCATTTACGTCTACACAATATACGCCGTTAAACAAGAGACCTTCCTGGAAGAGATCGATGAAGAGGTTGCGGCGGAAAAGGGTGAGGTGCTACCATCCGCATCCACAAATAGAAACGCAACGAAAAAATAAAAAACCAATCATTTTCTTCCGTCTCTTTTTTGTTATTGTTATTCATGTATTTTTTAATTTGAATTTATAATTAGTCATAGATAAATCTCTTCAGTAAATCTATCTACGATTTTTTTTTTTTTTGAAAAAACTTATTTTTATTTTAGCAATAAAAATATATTTTTAAAATGGCAAAATTTATTAATTATGACATTTTTGTAACGAAATCTACGTGATTATATGGATCACGCTCTTCGATGTTTTCCACGTCTTCATTTTGGTTCGGGGTATTTTCGTTCTTGCTAGCAGACGGGAATTTTTCTGTGATTATTGCATTTATGTTATTCATCGGACATTGACTATTGTGAATTTCATGTATAGAGCCAAAGGAATCTGTTAAACGTCTTCCGTTTATGTCTCCATAAATTCTCATTTCCTGTCTGTCTGCGGCTGTTGCCATTGCCACTGCTATAGCTCCGTCCATACACGACGCCGCCGATAAGGACATTGAACGGTTTTTGACGTTATAGCAATGCTTCCAAATTTCTGCCAGACAAACACTGCTGTGAAATCGGTAGAAAACGATAAGCGGCGCGACGCCAACAATTAATGAGGCGTATGGCCGCGTTCGCCGGCTATTGGCGCCACTCATATTCTCACCGAATACCGACTTCATGCCTTCGAGCGTGTGAAAAAAGAAAAGAGATACGTTTGCGATTAATAGAAAAGTGACGAATTGCTTCCCTGGTTTTGCAGACATGGTTTCTTCGCTGAGTGCTCGAAGTCTAAAGTCCCAATATTGCTTATTCAATGCATATCTCAAATGTTATATTTGAAATATGCATCGAATAAAATTCATTTTTTTTAAACATGTATAATAAATTTAATCATATTTCGACGAAAAATTAGCAAAAAAAATAATAAGAATTTCATACCTTCTTGCAAGAAGTATGAAGATCGCTTGTACGACGACTTGTACGATACGGGTAATGAATACAAATAACATGTAAAACTCCATAGGCACGCGTTCGGATTGTGTTGAAATCCAGCACATAACTCCTGTAGATGAATGAATAAGCTCACCAATTAATCCAATAACTAAAAGAATTTCATCAAGAAACTCCGCTGAAGAGGATCGCTGTTGGTGATACTGTAGAACCCGCATCCTATAGGAATTATAGGAAAATTTAAAAAAGATTATTTTAGTGTTTTAAAAAATAAACCTATAAATTGCTATTGAACAGCCAATAAGCGTGAACGAGAATAAAGCCATGTCTGATAAACGAAAGACTAATAGAGCCCCGTGGCTGTCGCAATGTTGAGAGAAAATTGAATGAATTCCGATTGAAACGAATGCACAAATCATGAAAAGCAAGCCGGCGAACAGGCCACCGGATGATGCGCTAAGTATGCGGCTATTGTTATTTGACATGAAATGTACAAAAAAGATACATTTACAACCTGCAATCGATTCTGACTTTGTGTTTGCGTTTATTCATATTTGTTCCGGTACGTCCTGCCAGATCTGCGAGTCGTCCGACATTAACATTCTTGTCAATGGAGCGCCATAACACAATCATAATAGCGGCACCAATAACGGAATACTCAACTATAGACGTAGTGAGCAGAGTTGCAAAGTCACCAAAATAATCGAACGATGACACTTT
This sequence comes from Bradynema listronoti, assembly GCA_024678965.1. Taxonomy (NCBI): domain Eukaryota; kingdom Metazoa; phylum Nematoda; class Chromadorea; order Rhabditida; family Allantonematidae; genus Bradynema; species Bradynema listronoti. The sequence goes on along the minus strand of JANLNO010000001.1, from coordinate 7,507,299 downwards.
CAGTGGTGACTTCGACATTGATATAAGCGGTCTATTAAATTCTTGATAATTAGAAATATCTGCTGTAGCGCGAGATGCTGTTGCGGTAAAATCCGTTATCAAACGTGTAAGATTTGTGCCGCCAAATAAAATGTTCTCATTAGTCATTTCGTTGCTTAAATTTTCACTGCTGCTAACGGTATTTTTGAAGTTGAGTAGTAGCTATAATAAAAATTTCTATGTACATGCATGTACATGTCAAAGAAAAAAATCGAGGCATTTCTTTTCGACAATAATTGTTCTGTATATTTATGCTGTATACTATAAACTATTTTTCACAAACTGAAAATATTTTTACATCAGTTAAGAAAGCCGTGTGGTCAGGACGCGTTGGTGATGCAGCAAGAACGGGTGTCCGTGGCCGCTCCAACGCCGTATTCTTTGCGATAACAAAACGTAGCCACGTCCAGATGTTAACAGCTAGTAGATGCATCGTGCCTAGTTTTGCCATATTTTTTGATTTGACGATAATAATCTAATCACAAATAAAATAATTGAAATTATACATAATATTTAAGTTTAATCTCAAAGATTCCACAAATGTTAAAATTATAGAAGTTCAAGGAATAATTAAAATAACAAACTTTTGAGTTACAGAAGATGAAATGCATTTGAATAAAAGTGAATAAACCGGCGAATATCCAATTTACCAGCTGATAACTGAAGCAGCGCCGATCAGAAAGGCACATAAAAATTTCTAGGCAAAACAGCACGATTCCGCTGCTGCCGAAACCTACATAAAAATAGATATACGTACATTCAATGTACCGTATTTCCTCTAATTGAAGCCCCGGGGCTTATATATTTCGATCACCCTCTAGGGGGGCTTATATTAGAGGGGGGGGCTTATATTGGAGGGGGGGCTTGTATATTTTAATGTCGTCGCGCCGAAGGCGCGACGAAAAATTTGGAAAAAAGGCAATATCTTTCACAAAATTTCATCAAAATATAAAACTCATAACCATTTTATTCAACAAATTTAACAATATGACGGAAATAACTAACAATATTACGGAAATAAAGTAAAAATATCACGGAAATATTTATAAATCTTCAGATCCTCTTCTTTCTTTACCCATTCTCGGACATTCTTGCGATCTACTTTGAATTTCTCGCTTGCTGAATGAATAGAAATCTGCTTTGCATAGTTGACAACGTCCAATTTCCAATCCACTGAGTAGGCCTTGCGTTTCCTTGCCTTATCGAATTGTTCCTCTTCGTTGTAATCATCGCTGTCATACGCTTGAACAAGATCCATTTTTTGACACAATTCAAAAAATAACAAAAAATAATTCATGGCGGGACAATAAATTTCATGGCGGGACAAAAAATTTTATAAATTTTTTGAATATTGACACTATGTAGAGTTTTTTTATAAGGTTGGGTCCAAATCGTGATGACCAACCAAATCAAAAAAAGTGACACTATATAGGGTTTTCCACTATTGGGAGTTGCCACTATTGGGAGCTTCGACTGTAGTGATATTACAAAAACAAACAAAAAACGGTGTAGAGAAAATGGTCCTCTAGGGGGGCTTATAATAGAGGGGGCTTATATATTTTACTCAACCTCCAAGGGGGGCTTATATTAGAGGGGGGGCTTATATTGGAGGGGGGCTTCAATTAGAGGAAATACGGTATGTGATACAAGACATACACACTTTTGTTCCGTAGAGTATTGAAAATTTTATATACATTAAAAACCGAATACATACACAATGTGCCAAGACGCAAGTAAAGACTGCCAGCACCCTCGCCCATGTGACTAGTTTTTACAATGTACCAATCCTAGGATGCTCTTCATTAATATTAACATGAAAAATCAAAAATTAAAAAAATATAGGAATATTTTTCAAATCGCTTTTTAGTTAAAAGAAGAATACTTTTAAAATGCTGTCTTACAGTTGAATCATCGATCCAACGATGTTTTCTAGCAAAGCGTACAAGTGAATTAAACCATGCCGGATATACCTTGAATAAATAACAATAAATAAGAAATACCACGCCTGCACCGTACATGTATGAATAGAACAACTAAAAGAAACGAATTTATTTTTTTTTGTTTTATTAACAATTAATAATTTATTTTATTAATATTTAGGTAATATTTAATTGGTTAATTTACCGTTTCTGACAACCACTCATCTGGTGTAAATTTTTGGGATAGTTCGACAACAACCGCGAAAACTATGATAAATAATGCATAGAGACTAGTAAGGACAGAGCAGAAATGATCCCTACATTATATTTTTTACCTTTAGTATATAATATTACAAAAAATAAAAAAAAATTATAAATGACTTTAGTACCATGCTATAGGATCATCCAGCCAACTTTTATCGTAGAATTCTGTGTTGGTCATAGAAACCGAACTGTCCATTGAATAAATTCTTTTAAATCTTTCAAGGCCTGTAAAATTTATACTGAAATATTAAAACCGTCATATATGAATATATACAGCTTACGTTTAATAGCTGCAAGATTCGTGACAGATGTGTGCGATGTGTCAAAAGCCGATAAATATTCAAGTCTTGGATAATCGATTCTGGCTATATTCTCTGAATTTAATCCAACATCGCAGCTTTTTTCCTCGCTATTTAAGCGATGAGATAATTCAGAAGAGGACATTTATTTTTTTAAAGTTAGTTTCGATTATTGGTATAAATTTTCATTTGCTCAAAAAATAATTTAATAATACAAAAAAGAATATGAATAAAAATAATATTAGATTGTTGCGAATTGTTATTCATTAAAGCATTGCATGTATTACAAAATATAAAATTTTTTTAAACTAATTAAACACACACCACCTTAACTCATCCTAAGTATATAATTAAATTTAAAATAAGATTGGCAAAATTAAACTGTTAGAGAAACGAAGACGATATCGGTTGAAAGTGGTATAATAAATTGAATAAACAAAAGTTTTATAAGTTAAGGTGAAATAAGCTAAATATACACAAATATTTAATAAATTTATTTTATTAAATATTTGTGTATATTTTAAATGAACTCTAAAAATTATTTTTGAAATTTTTTGTATTTGTACATATTCAATAATCAATAATACGAGTAAAAAATAAAATTAATATGATTTTTCATTAAAAAGTGGATACTAAAAAGTTATACAATATAAATTGAACACATCTATTAATACGTATGACAAAAAAATCTTAAATTTTAGCTGAAAATTAAATAAACGTAAAAATAATACCCACAGTGAAAAGTAATCTCCGATAAAGCATGTAATTGTTTGAATAACGACAATTTAAAAATTAGCACTCGAAATATTTTTGATTAAAATTTTTAGTGCTCAACTGAAATATACATATTTCTTACGGATTTTCATTTCATTGAGAAAATCGAATTAGAAAAGTTGATTTATATTTATTTGAAGTTATTTTTAGTGGTCATTGCTTTCTTTTTTGGTCTTATTCAATTTTTGTTTTACGTATATTTCTTATTTATTTTTCAACCCTCGTTTTTCGACGACCTCATCAAATAGAAAATAATAAATGGACGTGATACATGTATAATTAGATTAATTTGAGTGGTTTATATTTATCACACATGCAATTGTAACATTTTAAAACAATTGAGAATAGCGTAAAAAGTTCAATAAAAGAACCAAAAAGAAAGTGAAAAGTGGAAAGTAATCAGTAAAGATAGAAAAAGAGAAGTGCTCTTAACCGTTCACTTGACACTTGTATTTTTTTATTTTATTTTTGTAATTTGCGTATTAATTTTTTTTGATATTATTAACACATATAATAAGAAATGAGTTTATCGCTGAACTGAAATTTTTAGCATACCAGCATGTGCATTCGGCCTCCGGCCAGGTAAGCAAGAATCTGTATACACAAGGACCACACAAGGACCACCTTGACTGTTTTTCGAAACAGGATCGGGGTGATTTTGCACAAGATCTCTTATGATCATGCACTAAAATTCATTATCATATTCAATGAATTATTATCATATTTGGAATCAGCATTCTTGAAAACATCAGTATGATAATTTTGAGAATGATCTGATGCATTTTTAAAACAAGATCAGTTTTGCACAGAGTTCCAGAGGGGTCGAGTCCAAAATCTGATGACATGCGCCGCATCGGAAGGGTCAAAAACTCCCGTACGCAAAAAAATTCGTTGATTTGAGTGAGAATGAATGGATGAAAAATCGTGCACAAACAAACATAGAATAGTATAGTAGATTAATCAATAAAAATTACATAACTTTTTTCGAAATTATTTATTTAGGTAATTAAATAGTTATATAAATGTAGTTTATACCTTTAATTTATATCTTTAAAACTTTAAAAAAGTTTAAATGTAAATGAAAGTATAATGTTAAGTACAAATTTGTCTTTTTTTATTTATTAAAAATATTTTTTTTCTAAAAAATTGCAGACAAAAATTGCTTTTTACTTCTTTTGTATATAGATTTGTATTTATGTATGTAAAACAATAAATTTTTGATTACCTATTAACAGTTTCTAATTTTCAAGCATTTTAATTAAAAATGAATAAATTTTTATAATAATTATTATTTGCATTACAAAAAGTGAAAGGAAAAAATAGTTATTAATAATAACAAAAAATTCTAATGCATACATATGTACCAGGAATTCCGATTTCCGATTTTTTTTCAGAAATATCGGGAAAAAAGAACTTCTTGCAAACGTTAAAATTTGTTATAAAAATTTTTCTATAAAAAAATTTCCAATTTTGATACATAAAATTTATTTTCCTTGTACCACCCATATGTAAGTCCATTAAAATTATTAACATATTGCAAAGTATGTATAAAATAATTTTCTTGATATTTTCAATACTTCACGAATTTTTTAACAAATTGTCCTATTAATATTTAATAAATTTTAAAGTAATTTTTTCAATTTATACTATTTTCTTGTATACATTTTTCTTTATTTTAAAACATTGGTTCTTAGTGTAAACGATTCTGAAATTTCATTGCACTTTTTCAGCAAGAGCAGCGCATGGTAACGGAGCTCCTTGCAAACGTGCGATCAACCAAAATACAATATCCTGTATTTGTGTTGGAAGCATAGAAAAAGGCACAAATCCGAAAGCACTATCCATACCAACGTGGTATCGCGCACGCGGCCATAACGATGTTAATGCGTGAAAATAAGCATCCACAACCAATTCGAGTTTATTGGAACACGCGTTAAGGCTTTTTTGCAACATCGTCTTTGCTATAAAATCAAATTTAATAATTTAATAGCAGGAACATGTTAAAATATAAAGATACATTTTGAATAAAAATAGCTTACTAAAATAAAAGAAATTTTCGCCATATTCGCGACGTACACTGTCATCGGCTTGCTTCCATACCTTTTCAATCATATTGCTTTGAACTTTTGAATTTGTAAGTGAAGTTCGAAAGAAGCCAGGTTCAAGCAAACAAACAAGTACACCAAACTGACCCATTTCTAACCTTTAATTAAGAATATTTAATATATAAATAATTAGTAATAATTTCCATTATAATCACACTTTAATCATAAACATTAAAAAATATTATTTTTGTTAATGCATGAGAAAATTTTCAGTATTGAATATTAATATATTATAACCTTAATATTAATATATTATAACCTTAATGTGTCATTATAACCCTCGACGGCATATTTTGATACGGTATAAGGACCAATACCGGGCAACGAAACTCTACCGCACACGCTAGCTGTATTTACAATACGACCTCTACAAAACAATTACTATTGAATTGCTTAATTAAATTTTTTATACTAAATAAATAAAAATTTATTTTAAGAAATGAATTAATAATGATAAGTAACATAAACAAAACTAATTGAAACATAAAATATACTTTGTTTTTTTTACAAGCGGTTTAAACGCATGGGTTACGCGAATTAAACCAAGTGAATTTACACGCCATACAGTATCGTAATCGTCAACGCGCAGCCAATCATCCCACGCGCTATTACCCACAACACCAGCATTATTTACAAGCCCATGTAAACCTAAAATTTACTCATTTTTTTAAATGAAAAGATTCTTACAGGTTATAGGACCCCCAAAAAAAATTTTATGCTTTTTTTAGGTTTTCTGGCACGTGAAATTCGAATTTAACAGTGTTTTTTACTAATTTTTTTGTTTTGACATTTTCTAGTTGCACGTTTAACTAACCTTACATGTTGTTTTATATAAATTTTTTTTTTGCGAGGTCCGATAATCCGCAAGAACCAATAAAAATCTACAACAGAAAAAGAAGTAAGTAATAAAATTGTTATGTACCTTTGTAATCACGATTTATAATTTCTTGTTCGACAAAACTTTTTGCCTTTTTTACGGATGTCTCATCAGTTACGTCCATTTGAAATGCGATTAACAATTTTTCCGCATTTTGAGAAATTTTTTTTGTTTCACTTTTAAGCTCATCAATACCCTAAATATTAGGTATTGCTAAACATTATTTAAATGAAAAATCTTTTGTGTAAAAACCTTTTGTGTAAGACAGGCAGCAAAAACCGGCATTCCAGCATTCACGCATTTGAGCGTGAGCGCATATCCAAAGCCGGAATCGCAGCCAGTAATAAGCGCTGGTCTCGCAGAAATATTCGATAATTGAAACTTCTCCAACAAACGCCGTACTGACCAATATGCAAGCAGCACGAAAAAAATTGATGTAAATAAGGTAATTATCATTTGTTAAAAAGCTAAATACATATAAAAACGTAGGTAAATGAAAAATTATTTTTTTTTGATTTTGCCTATGTGCTGTTAAAAAGTGAAAAAAAAATTAGCTAATTAACTTTCGTCTTAATTTTTGTATTATTTTTATCTTAAAAACACAACGTATAGGTTCAAAAAATTATAAACATTTTTTGAATATTTTATAAATTATATTACTTTTTAAGCCAAGTTATTCTTCCAAAAAATTCAAAAAATCCGTTAATTAAAGTTAAAAAAAACTAATAATAAAAACTACTGTACAAAACTTGTTTAATTATTTTTTTACATATTTGTGTTTAATTACATGTCATAAAGTCTTATCAACAAACGTACTAAAAAAGATAAAAAAATAAAAATCAAAAATATATTTGTTTATAGAAAATTTTGGCAACTAATATTTTTATTGCTACTCGAAAAAATACGTTGAGAGTAAGTTAAATTCCAGCAAGACTAATATTCCCAGCTACACATATGTATTAAAAAAACTATTAAACCAACTATCATTGCTTTTACAAATATAATAATTCAATTTTTGGTTGGTTATGATTTAACAAAATTTTTATAAATAAAAACAAAATTTTTATGAATAAAATTTTGTAACATATTATTAATAGCCATAAAAACTTTAATTCTTATAATTTCTTTGTCATAACATTATTTAAGTGCACAAAAATTGTCTTTTTAAAATTTTAACTAATTGCAAAAGCGCGAATTAGGTGTTGTTTTTCTTAACTATTAGTTACACTTTCTTAATTTCTTCCTTTCGCTTTTATTTCTTATCAATTTTTTTGCTTATCAAAAAAGCGGTTTAAAACTAAAATTTACTAACATGTAAGCCATATAAACTATTTTTTTTTCGATTGTTTAATGCAAAAGATAAAAATTTAACAAATTTACATTTATATAAAAATTTTTTAATGAAAAAAGTTATTATTTTTCATATGTTACTTTCATTTTTTTATATAGTCAGTCATTTTTCTCAATTTTCAAAATTTTGTTATCAGATGCTCAGCATCATTTCCAATCATTTCCAAGCTTAAACTTCACTTTTTTTTTAATCATTTGATTGCTCCAAAAAAGTTACCCCGTAATAAAATTAAAATTTTTTTCATAATTTATCAATGCTCTTTGCAAGATGTTTAACTATATGACAATTTTTCTAATTTAAATAAAACGAAATAAATAAAATAACATAAAAATAATAAATGCCTTATAATAAAAAATATATAGCAATACCTATTAGGTGTACAAATATGAAAGTTCGTTTTTTCGCGATTCAAAAAATTAAAATTCCAAAAAATTTTCAACTTTTATTAACAACAACATTATTCCAATTTATAAACAATTTATCGATTCTATGAAAAAAAATTTCGGTTGTTTCGACGCAATCCATTCATCGAGCCATTTTCGCACTTTATCTTGTTTTGTGAACTTCTGCTCCGCCATTGATCGAAATAAGTGATAGTCCGACGGAGCGATGTCAGGAGAGTAGGGCGGTGGGGTAAGATTTCCCATTTCAGTTTTTTTATGGCATTTTTGACCGGTTTTGCAACATGAGGTCTGGCGTTGTCATGAAGCAATATTGGGCACTCGTGTCTTGTGGTCCATTTTGGTCGTTTGGTGGCAACTTCTCTGTTCAGGTTGATTAATTGCTCTATAACGAGCCGCCGTAACAGTTTCGCCAGGTTTGAGAAGTTCATAATACAAAATACCCGTCTGATCCCACCATATGCAGGGCAGCATCTTCTTTCCATGGATGTTGGGCTTGGGAGTCAACTTTGGCGCCTTTCCTGAGTCTGTCCATAATCTCTTTCGTTTTGGATTATCGAAATAGATCCACTTCTCATCACCAGTGATAATTCGATGCATGAATGACTTGCGTTGCTGCCTTTCAGCAAAGGTTCGCACGTTGTTTTTCGATTTTCTTGCCGGCGTTTAGTCAATTCATGCGGCACCCATCGTTCTTCCTTCTGAATGTCATGCAGACGATTCGAAATTGTTTGCTGAGTCACACCTAACACGTCAGCTAGTTGTTGTTGTGTTTGAACATCATCCTCATCAAAAAAAGCTTGTAGTTCATTGTCTTCAAACTGCTTCGGTGGTCTACCGCTATCTTTGTTGCTCAGGTCAAAATCGCCTTCTCTGAACCTCTTAAACCACATCTGATAGGCTCTGGCAGTGATCGTATCTTCCCCATAAACTTCAGCAATCATTTTATGAGAATCGGCGGCACTTTTCTTCCTGTTAAACATGAATAAGAGAACTTCCAGCAAATGCTTTTTTGTTGGCGCTTTGGTGGTCATCTGTAAAATTGTCCTAAAATTTTATATGCAAACCTTTTTTAAAAATTCAAAAGCATTATATGGCGCTTTAAACACTCTACAAGATAGATACAGACAAATGTTTTGAAAAAAATTTATTCATAAAAAAATATTATACAAAGTAAAAAGAACTTTCATATTTGTACACCTAATATTATTGATACTTTTACTATATACATAATATACCATTATGTGAAAACATGTATTTATAATTATTCAGAAGTAAATTTCTATTAAAAAAAATCTTTAAATATATCTAATAAATTTTTCACTTAATTATAAAATAAATAATTTTTCAAATCAGAAATTATTTTACAAAAGTATGATAATTTTATTAATTTTTCAATTTTTAATTTTGGACAAAATAAAGGAGATCTTTTTTGGAAATATGGTTTTTTTATTTTTCTCAAAATAAACAAAAGATAAAAACTTCTAATATTATAATTTAATTTATTCATTTAAATATTAGGTATACATATTTTTAGTCAAATCTTTAAAATAAAACCAAATGAGAATAAATTGCAACAATTGGGAAATGTTGCAAATGAAAATTAAATTTATTTACAAAAAAAAACAAAGTAGGTAAACTTAAAGTAATTTTTAACTTTTCAATAGGAATTTTCTTTTAAAAACATATGATTGAAAACTACATTTGATAATAGAATTTAAAAAAAATAAAAATTAATCATTTGAAAAAAATAATTTTTTTTTCATAAAAAATATAAAGCAAATAATAAATAGAAAATAAAAAAATGAAAAAATACATAAAAAAGGTTTGTTGCTCACAAAATGTTTTTTAATTTTTTACAAAAAACGGTTTTAGAAAAAGATTTTAAAAAATGCTTAAATTTTTTTAGGTAATTAATTTGTATTCGATTTTTTGTATGCTTTATATTTTAAAAAATATATTTAAAAATGGAAAATTCAAAAAAAAAATCCAAAAAATATTATTAGTCCCATAATTATTCACCGTTTTTTTGTTAAACTTTAAACAATAACAAAAGCAAATAATAAAATCAATAATTCCTACTAGTCAACACACAGTCATCTCTTTGGTAATTTATGGATTCCTTGCCTGAATGAATTCCTTGCTTGAAAAAGTTCGTCTTGTTTTTTGGTCGATTCACTTTTTTTAGATTTCGTTTTTGAACTAACGCCCGGCAGGAAGTTCCTCAGCGACTGGAAAGCGTGGTAATCGAATAGCGCAAGGCCTGACGAGTAAGGCGGGTGATACAGCAGATCTTAGCCGAACTCGTCCTCTGTGTAATAACGCTACATATTTAAAGTGTGTTTTTTTTGGAGGGGGGAGTTGATTTTTTGCGCCTCCCTGCGTCTAGCATTGTATTGGCAGCAATTTTTTTTATGAATTGAGTGCAATATAAAGTGCTATTAATTATAGTGCCCTTTGGTGGACGCTTACAGTACACTGAACCAAAAAAATTTGAAAATTGCTTTTCCACGTATGAATCTTTTTTAAGTGCCGGGTGAAAAATTTACCGTTATGATCACTGGCTTTTGATTTCATAACAGACCCGTGTTTCATCGCACATGATAATTCAACTCATTAGACGGCTATTTCGATGGCAACAGAGCAGTTCTTTGCAGGTTTCCGCATGTTTTTACTTCTGAACGTAGATTATGAGGTAAGATCATGAGGTATTTTGCGACCTTTCCTCCATCTTCTGTTGCATTTTCTAATTCAGCACCAAATGGTATTCTTAGAGCACAGTCCGAAAGCAAATTCGCATGCGCTTCCATCGGAATTCCTTTTGAGCATTCGATGGAGAGCGCGACTATCCATACTAACCGGTTTTCCAGCACCCTCTCGATGTTTGATGTTGGTTCATCTTTCTTGAAACATTTTAAACCACTCACGCGCTTGTCGTTCAGAAATGACTACGGTCGAATATGTTATTGATCTGCTGGCTTTATACTGGCTTTATCACCTTGTTCAAATCGTTTGCGTGAAAGCGTTTTCACAGTTTCACGATCGGATGACATTCTTAACTCTGAGTTAAACCAATGTAAAACTGTAAAATGAAATACATATGATAGCTTATAACAACGGCTATTAAACGAAATATAATGCAGAAAAGTTAAACAAAAACAAACACAATTTTGAAACTCTTGAAAAAAACGGCGGATAATTATGGGACAACCGAATATAAATTATCTAGTTTATGATTACAAAATTTGAAAAAAAGTCTCTGAAAAAATTTTAATCAAATGTTTCGTTTTTCATTATAAATTTAAAAATTATTTTAGTATTCGTTCCGATTTTGATTGACTTTTTACCAATTTCTAAAATCGCAAATTTATTTCTTTTTCTCTGGTATGTATCAAAAGTATATTGTAATTCAAATTTCCATTTTCTTTGGAATTCATATATTCAAAGAAAAAAATTAACAAAGGAACTTCATTTCCCTATAAATTCAAATAGAAAATTTTTTTATTTTTAAAAATTTTTTTATACTATTTTAAAGAGCATATTTTTCTCTTTCTATTATAGAACAAAAATTTTTATGAGTAACAGAAAGCGAGTTATAAGCACTTTATTAAATACTTTTTCTAAATTGTGCCATTGTGCCAGCTGTATGGCTTACTCTTATTGCTGCTGCCATAATTTTTTCATATGCAAATTCGAAACCTCTTTGCGTCAAATTTTTTAAAATTTTTTGTTTTAAAGCTTTTCCATTGTTTAATAATCTCTTTATTTTTGCTTTATTTGTATCAGTGTTTTAGTCTGCGCATAAGTAATTCACTTATCAAATGTTCCCAATGTAATGCTTTTCTTTTCTTTGTTGTTAATAAACAGCTCCATTAGATTTGAACTTATAAGGAAATGAAGTTTCTTTAAGTTAAAAAAAGTAAAAAAAAGCTAAATATAAATTAAAAAATTATTCATAAAAAAGATTAAATTAAAAATCAATTCATAAATAAAATATCTTTTGTTATAAAAAATTCAGAAGTTTTTTTGAACAATTAAATATTTTAATTACCCTAATTTATCGAGGCAGTTTCCTATTTTTTTTTGATTCTAGTATTCGCTTTTATTCTGTTATAATTGATCGAATCTTTACAAAATTTTGGATTCTCATTCTAACATATTGTAAGTATTATAGAAAATATGTGAGATAAAAATAAAATCTCAACGCCTAATTGTAACAAAATGAAGACGAATATTATATTCAAAAAAGTCTCGAATATTAAATTCAAAACCTCCTCATCTTATACACGATAAATTAAAATAAATATTTTTAAACATTAATTATGTATATGTTTTTTTTCAAATTTATCTCTTTTGAATCTTAATGTTTTCTGTCTGCAAAGTTTTAATCAATACTAATTAGCTTATTTTGTTTACTATTAAAAAATTACAAAGAATTTTTGAACTTTATTTTTGAAATTTTAGCTTTTATGTTTTTATTTGACTTTTTCTGATTTTGTTTTTAAAATTTTTAAATTATTTTTGCTGTATGTTTATGCATTTATTTAATTAAACAAAAGCCAAACAAATATTTAAAGAAGCCATTTTTGTTGCAAATAATTTGTATTTTACCATTTTATGTACACAATATATTTTTTCATTAATTTGCAATATTATGTTGTCAATACTAAAGTGATGTTGTTTCAGTTTTATCGATGGATAAATGAACGCGAAGAAAATCTGCGACATCATCAAAAATCGTATCTCGCTGCCGGCTGTATGGCATGTGAATAACCCCATGGAAAGCTTGCGCGTAATCATGCCATTCGACAGGCACATCTGCATCATGTAAACGACGTGCATAAAGTGCACCCTCAGTCCTCAAGATATCTACGCCCGCCGTTGCTATAAATGCAGGTGCAAGTCCATTGAGTGGGCCACCGAGCAACGGAGAAAAATCTGGATTTGTTAAATACTCACTAACAGCCGCCGCTAACTAAATATGTTTACAAATTAAAGTCATAAAATAAAAAAAAGAAAATTGATGAATAAGAGACAAAAGATGCAATCAAATAAGTATTACATTTTTAAATGTATTTATTTAATCACAAATTTTACAAGTTAAAGTAAAAAATTATATAAGTTTAACAAATTTTATTTACTTTTTGATTGGGAGGGTATTTATAAGAAGAAATGAGTCCTCCATCTTCATTATGTTTAACGTTATCCGGCAATCTTGAATAATCCATTAATGAAGAAATTTTTGGATTTGACCTAATTATTCTAAAAATATACATTACATGCATTTAATCAGTGTAAAGAAACTAACTACATGTAATTACTCTGCGACATGCTGATTTTTTAGCACAGCTTTTATGTTTTCTACTGTTGCTTCTATTCCAAGGTACATGAGTAACCAACGTGCCATTGTGCGTGGGTTAAGAAGTCCAGTACCTTTGTAAGAACAATAGTAATGGCGATAGGATGGAGACAGCATATCTAACATTTGGATAACGGGGTAGATGAGTACTTGACACTAGAATAAGATACAATGTTTTAATAAAATATTACTAATATGAAAATGGAAAAAATTCAAACATTTATTTATTTTTAAATTAAATAAAACAAAGTGATAGAATTCATTTAGGTAAATAAATTTTACTCGAAATAGCGATGGTCGTCCATTTCGGAGAGCACGTTGTGCGAGCACAGCACAAAGATTTCCTCCAGCACTATCGCCAAAAATAGCGATTCGAGTAGGATCGATGTGATATTTTTGATACCTAGCAAATTAGTCTTTACTCTTTTGAATTTACATTTCATTTCATATATTTTTAATTTAATGTATATTTTTCAAGTTTGATGTCAAAATTTGCATACTCGCTGTCATGTAACGCATGTACAACCGATTCACATTGTTCAATAGCTTTTCCAAATGTTGCTTCAGGTGAAAGCTGGTATTCAATAGAAATAATAGTTGCCCCTAATCTCCTTACTATCGGAACAAGTGTAGAGTCGTAGTATCCTATAAATAGACATACTATTTGTCAATCTCTTTTTTTTGTTTGTAATTTTGAAGATAATAAACTTGCTTGCTCTCATAATACAGAAACCACCGCCATGTATGTAAATTATGCAAGCATCTGTTTTCCGACGTTTACCTAGCGGCTCGTAAATACGACATGGCACACCTCCGACATAGGTCATTCTAACATTACACCATTTAGGTGGTCGAGGTTGAAAGGAAAACAGAAGTGCCGTGAGAAATCGCAAAATGTTGTTTCTATTTTCTGGACCAATTATGGGTTCTAACAAGTCGCACTAAATGAATTTATTTATTATGCGGTTTTGTATAATTATCTTAAAGTTTTATAATTATATATATATATATATATATATATATATATATATATATATATATATATATATATATATATATATTATATATATATATATATATATATATATATATATATATATATATATATATATATATATATATATATATATATATATATATATATATATATATATATATATATATATATATATATATATATATATATATATATATATATATATATATATATATATATACAGTCAAACCTCTCTAATCCGTCACCCCTCTAATCCGTCACCCTCATTAATCCGTCACTTTTCTTCGGCCCCGACGAAATTTAGCGTATATTAATGTTTTAATCCGTCATCCCGACCCTCTATAATCCGTCACTTTTTTGAACATTTTTAAGGAATTTTTGGCATCTTGAGTTCATCAATTTTAGCGATGTCCAGCGAAAAGCGCAAGCAAAGTGACCTCACTCTTGGGAAGAAGAAGGAGATCCTAGAAGCGGCACTAAAGAACCCGAATAAGCCTGCTCTGGCAAAGCAATTCGGCGTTCCGAGGACGACAGTCAATGACATCCTGAACTCGCGAAGCTCGATTGAAGCGGCAATTGAAGAGGAGTTCCAGCAAAGCGCAAGAGATTGACTCAAGCTCAAGATTCGAAGCTCGACTAAGCAGTGCTCAAGTGGCTGAAGCAAGTGCGTGGACAGAATCTGCCAGTTAGCGGAGATCTAACCAAGAGGAGATTGCTGAAGAGGTCATGCGTGAGGATGGGCAAGAAGGAAGCGACAACGAAGAGCCGCCGATCGAGGAGCCTCCTATCTCGCTTAAGGAAGCTCAAAGCGCGTTAAGGGGAGAAGAACAGCGGGGAACCCGGCGTGATGAAGGCCTGCGATCAGCTCGAGGAAAAGATGGAGGAGATCCTCCGGAAAACGATGCGCCAGACAACACTCCTGGAGTTCCTAGGTTAGCAGGAGTTCTTCTATCTGTGTTTGGCTCCGGAATAAAGACATTTGACTAGATTCCATCTTTTCTGATCAGTTTGTTGTTTGACTAAAGCTTTTTTTCAAAACCTCTCTAATCCGTCAGCCTCGCTAATCCGTCACTTTTCTTCGGTATATATTTAAAATATATATATATATATATATATATATATATATATATATATATATATATATATATATATATATATATATATATATATATATATATATATATATATATATATATATATATATATATATATATATATATATATATATATATATATATATATATATATATATATATATATATATATATATATATATATATATATATATATATATATACAGTCAAACCTCTCTAATCCGTCACTCGTCGGGACCGAAGAAAAGTGACGGATTAGCGAGGCTGACGGATTAGAGAGGTTTTGAAAAAAGCTTTAGTCAAACAACAAACTGATCAGAAAAGATGGAATCTAGTCAAATGTCTTTATTCCGGAGCCAAACACAGATAGAAGAACTCCTGCTAACCTAGGAACTCCAGGAGTGTTGTCTGGCGCATCGTTTTCCGGAGGATCTCCTCCATCTTTTCCTCGAGCTGATCGCAGGCCTTCATCACGCCGGGTTCCCCGCTGTTCTTCTCCCCTTAACGCGCTTTGAGCTTCCTTAAGCGAGATAGGAGGCTCCTCGATCGGCGGCTCTTCGTTGTCGCTTCCTTCTTGCCCATCCTCACGCATGACCTCTTCAGCAATCTCCTCTTGGTTAGATCTCCGCTAACTGGCAGATTCTGTCCACGCACTTGCTTCAGCCACTTGAGCACTGCTTAGTCGAGCTTCGAATCTTGAGCTTGAGTCAATCTCTTGCGCTTTGCTGGAACTCCTCTTCAATTGCCGCTTCAATCGAGCTTCGCGAGTTCAGGATGTCATTGACTGTCGTCCTCGGAACGCCGAATTGCTTTGCCAGAGCAGGCTTATTCGGGTTCTTTAGTGCCGCTTCTAGGATCTCCTTCTTCTTCCCAAGAGTGAGGTCACTTTGCTTGCGCTTTTCGCTGGACATCGCTAAAATTGATGAACTCAAGATGCCAAAAATTCCTTAAAAATGTTCAAAAAAGTGACGGATTATAGAGGGTCGGGATGACGGATTAAAACATTAATATACGCTAAATTTCGTCGGGGCCGAAGAAAAGTGACGGATTAATGAGGGTGACGGATTAGAGGGGTGACGGATTAGAGAGGTTTGACTGTATATATATATATATATATATATATATATATATATATATATATATATATATATATATATATATATATATATATATATATATATATATATATATATATATATATATATATATATATATATATATATATATATATATATATATATATATATATATATATATATATATATATATATATATATATATATATATATATATATATATATATATATATATATATATATATATATATATTTATATATATATATATATAATTTTTTTTATATCTACTGTCAATAATTTTATGTTAAAATTATCATTAAATAATTATTGATTGATCTTTCTACCAGATACTCGTTGACCAATCTGAGGCTAAACTCGAAGAATTGAATTTTCTTTCGGTCACAAATTTCAATCCGAAATGGAATATATAGCTTATAAATAACGAACGCAAAAAAGAGGATAAGTATGAAAGGCGGAATTATTGCCCCCATATTGCCTTCCTCATATATGTTAATATTCGTTATGGTATCAAATATACCCATAGATGCAGTTATTATCTTTTCATCTGCCATTTGTTTGGACGAAGTCTAAATTAATTTAAATTATTATTATTTTTAATAATAAATTATTTCTAAAAGAGACAACTACTTAGCTTATTTATTAAATATAGGTAATAATAATATAATTATTAATATAATTTTTTTATTCATTTATTTAAAAAATATTAGAATAACTCGTTTTACTTGGATTCAAATAACAAATACATAGCATTTACATTTTATCAAATTTTATATATTTTTTGAAAGTATTACTATAAAATTTGGATTTACATTTTTTTTAGTGAATTAAGAAAAACAAAATTATACAAATTGCATTTACCTTATATTTTGGTAGTTATTTTTTAAAATTTTATTTTAAAAATGTTTATAGTTTTAAAGCCCAGGCTGTTTTAATAAAAATTAGAAAATTATAAAATTATTTATTTATAAATTTGGTGATGTCCAACTTATCCAAATAATAGCATCTCTTATTAATGCATCCACTAAGATAAAATAATTTTGAAATTTTATTTGACTTATTATTAGGTTGTTCGGAAAGAAATGCGCGTTGCATTTGTCCATTTATTTCTCTGGTACAATAAAAGATTTTATAAAAGGGTTTTGTCTATTAGAAAGAGCGTTTTATTCCGCATCGTTTGATATATAACTTGTCTATGTTTACTTTGTTTTTAACAAGAAAAAGTGTTTAGAAAATACAGGGAGCGGCAAAAAAAAGACTTCTAGCAAAAAGTTTATAAAATTTTTATTTTTCAACATAAACAAATTTTAACAACAAAAAACAATGAACAACAGTGTTGACTATAATATATTCAGCCGCTTTCGAAGTGGCCTCCTTGTGCGTCTCGGCAGAGCATCAAACGCCTCCGAAAATTTTCTGCTGCGCCACGCACCTCTTCCGGCGACAATCGGTCCCATTCCCGACGCAAGGAACGCTTCAGCGCCTCCAAACTTTTGTGTGGCTTTGCGCAGGCCCTGGCCTCCAAAATGGACCAGATGCTGTAGTCCATCGGATTGAGATCCGGCGAGTAAGGCGGCCATTCTGCAGACGTGATGAAATCGGGAAAATGGGTTTTGCACCAGTCCTGAGTCGTTTTCGCCTTGTGGGCCGGTGCGGAGTCCTGTTGAAACGTCCAATTCGCATCGCCGAAGTGCTGCTGGGACCACGGAAGCACTACGGCCTCGAGAATGTCGCGGCGATAGACTTCTTGGTCGATTTTGACCCCTTGATCCACGAAAACCAGAGGTGTCTTGCCGCTAGCACAAATTCCAGCCCAAACCATCACGGCCGCAGGATTTTGGCGGTGTTCGACGATTGCCGACGTGCCGGGGACATCTGCGGACCAGCTCCTGTCGTTCTGGTGATTGTAGGCTTGTTCGACGATGAACAGCTTCTCATCCGTGAAGAGAATTTTGTCCCACTGAAGAGGAGCGTGGCGACGAAGAAGTCGTTTGCATCTTCCAAGTCGTACTCGCTTGTTGTTGTCGGTCAGGAGCTGCACTTTTTGGAGCTAGTAGGGCTTGAGGTGGAGATCATCTTTGGCTATTCGGCGTACCGTTTGGTCGCTGATTCCTGTGTCGCGGGCGATTTTTTTCATCGAGACCCTCGGATTTCGCCTGACCCGCTCTCGAATGCGCTCCCGGTTGCTGGCAGTTCTCACAGTGCGTTTTCTACCGCTTCCTGGACGGCGACCGCCATGGCCGAGCTCCTCGAAGCGCTTGATAGTACGCCTGACGTTGGACTTGTCGATGAGGAGCTTTCTCGCAATGTCACAGTACCGATTTCCTAGCGCATGTAACGCCCAAATTTTCTCTTGTTTTGTCGTTATCCCAGAAAAGACTTATAAGCAGAGTGAAAAGCTCACAAAATCATTGCTTATATATCCTATTTTTAATGTAGAATCTCCTAGAAAAGTGTAGAAATTCTGAACTTTAAAGTTTTTCGGGCTACAATAAGTTCAATTTAGAGGTCATTTTTTTTGCCGCTCCCTGTATTTCACCAAAAATTTCGAATTCGAGCTTGCATGTGGTACGACTTCAAGCAAGGCAAATCGGCTGCTGAATCTCATCGTGCCCTGTCTGAAGTATTCGGCGAAGAAGCCCTGTCCGAAAGTCAGTGGCCACATATCGCAAAGATCAATTCGCAGAAAATCGAGGAATTGGGCTGGGAAGTTCTTCCTCATCCGCCATATAGCCCAGACCTGGCACCATCCGATTACCATTTGTTCCGGTCGATGCAGCACTCATTGGCTGAAAAAAAGTTCAAAAACCGCGAAGAAGTCGAGATTTGGGTATCCCCCTACTTCGATTTGCAACCGGCCGAGTTCTTCGAGAGAGGCATCCATTCTTTGCGTGGTCGTTGGCAACAAGCCATTGATAATAATGGAGATTACCTTTTGAATTAATGTTCTTTAAATTTGTTTTTATAATAAAAAAATTTTTTGACTCAAACGCGCATTTCTTTCCGAACAAACTAATAGTTATTAGGTGTACAAATATTGAATTTCATTTTACTTTGTCTAATATTTTTTCATGAATAAACTTTTTTTCAAAACATTTGTCTGTATCTATCTTTTAGAGTGTTTAAAGCGCTATATAATGCTTCTTGAATTTTTAAAAAAGGTTTGCATATAAAATTTTAGGACAATTTTACAGATGACCACCGAAGCGACAACAAAAAAGCATTTGCTGGAAGTTCTCTTATTCATGTTTAACTGGAAGAAAAGTGCCGCCGATTCTCACAAAATGATTGCTGAAGTTTATGGGGAAGATACGATCACTGCCAGAGCCTATCAGATGTGGTTTAAGAGGTTCAGAGAAGGCGATTTTGATGCTGCTCTGCATATGGTGGGATCAGAAGGGTATTTTGTATTATGAACTTCTCAAACCTGGCGAAACTGTTACGGCGGCTCGATATAGAGCAATTAATCAATCTGAATAGAGGAGTTGCCACCAAACGACTAGAATGGACCACAAGACACGAGTGCCCAATATTGCTTTACGACAACGCTAGACCTCATGTTGCAGAACCGGTCAAAAATGCCATAAAAAAACTGAAATGGGAAATCTTACCCCACCTGCCCTACTCTCCTGACATCGCTCCGTCGGACTATCACTTATTTCGATCAATGGCTTACGGATTGGCGGAGCACAAGTTCACAAAACAAGAAGTGCGAAAATGGCTCGATGAATGGATTGCCTTGAAACAACCGAAATTTTTTTTTCATGGAATCCATAAGTTGCCCATAAATTGAAATAATGTTGTTGTTAATAATGGTTGTTATTGTTAATAAAAGTTTAATTGAAAATTTTTTGGAATTTTATTTTTTTGAATCGTAAAAAAACGAACTTTCATATTTGTACACCTAATAATTCAAGAATATAAATAATAATTTAATAAAAATATCTCAGTTCACTAACAATCAATTTATTATTTTGATTGTTTTGTCATTTAGCATTTAATCAAAATTCTAAATTTAGAAAATCCATAAGATCTAAGATTCATTCTTTTTTTTAAATATTCAATTTTTTACACCCCATTAATTAAAGATTATTTGTAATTGGAAAAAAAGTAAAGCAAAACGAAAAAAACTTTTTAAAACTTTTAAAATACTTTTTTTTATAAAAATAATAACTAAACAACTAGTGCTATTAATTTCCTTATCTAGATATTATAATACACACTTTTTGTGTTATTTAAAAATTAATATTCATGTCGAAGCACAATTTATTAATATTGTTTTCAAATTGCAAAATTACTGTTTTAATAAAAAGCTGATGTAGAAAAAATAGATAACAATTTTTTGATTAAAAATAAAGCTCTTATCAGTCGCTATAAATTTAAAAAAATATATAATGTAAACGTAGTATATGTTTACAGGATATTATTTAAATTTATTTTTTAAGAGCAAAAAAAGTAATAAAATTAAAAAAATTCACTAAATACTATCTCCTAATTCGGTTCTCATCCAATAAATTAATGAAGGTTAAATAAGTTCTACTTAATTAGATTGTACTTTCTAATAATAAAGATTATTTTGTCGTCGTTTAAAATATTTTAAAAGTGTATTAAATGAAAAACTCTTATTTTTTATTTTTAAGTGATATTTATACTTATTCTCATCTATAATATTTAAAAAAAATACCATTTGGGTTTTGAATTTTGTTTATCAAAGTTATTGTACGTTTGTTTATTTATTTGCATATGTTGTATCTGCAGAATATTTTATTTGTACATTTAACTATTTTTATGATTATTTTATTTATTTAAACTACTTTTTAATTAAAACCACTCTAAATATTCATAATTTGTCTGCTGAAAAGTTTTGTATTTTTTATATCCGACTAATTTAATTAAGAAAATTAATTTTCAAAAATGCATTTTATAAAATTAAATAATGAGTTTGAGAAAATAAAATAAATGGTGATTAAAAAATGACGTTGCCTATTAAAAATAAAAATAAATTGTTTTTTAAAAAATGTTTTGACGTAAAAATAACTCTAAAATCACAAACTTATTAAATTGAAATTCTTTTTTTTACTAAAAATTTTACAACTATGCCATGGCATTTGTATTTTAAGAGTGTTGATTTATGAGCTGAAATAAATAGATTTAATGCACCTATTAATTTTACGTTTTAAAAAATAAATTTAAAAAATTTAAAATTCTTAAAAATAAATATTTTTAAAACATATTAAATAATGCATATTATAATTTTTTTAATAAAGCTGGGTACCTTAATAGTTCCATAATCTGTTGGGTTATAAACAAGCGCAAACATGTCGACGAGAAGTTCATCGTATATTTGTTTATCGCCTAGACTGAATAGTGTTAGCATTGTGACTACAAAAATAATTTAATACGAAATCAATATGACGAATTGTACCAGCGAAACAACTAAAATTTAATATTTTTATTACCTGAAGTAAAAAAGTATATTAAAACAATATATTAAATGAACGATTTATTTTAAAATAGTTTTATATTGTATATGAAAGTCAAATAAAATTCAGATATTAAAAAATGGACAATATTTTTATGGTCATGGTCATTAATTATGTATTGCTATATATAATATGCATAATAAATATGAATTAAACATTTTTGTAAATAGAAAAATATGCAAAAACTTAATACTTTTATATAAATACACATTCAAGTTTGATGTCAAAAAATAGTAAAATCATGGGAATCGAATGCAAAAAGAATTTAAAAATTTGCTTAAAATGTAAAAAAGTTGTAACAAAAAGAAATCCCGTCACAACCCTATAAATAAAATGTCCGAGTTTTTTGGCGCCAGCCTGTATCTTTTCGATTCCAATTTTTTGTGGCTTAACCGATCGATTGATCCTCAACATACATATATATATATATATATATATATATATATATATATATATATATATATATATATATATATATATATATATATATATATATATATATATATATATATATATATATATATATATATATATATATATATATATATATATATATATATATATATATATATATATATATATATATATATATATATATATATATATATATATATATATATATATATATATATATATATATATATATATATATATATATATATATATATATATATATATATATATATATATATATATATATATGTTACCGCGGATTCTGAAAATCAGTGGTTTTCGAAAACCACTAGTGGTTTTTGAAAACCACTAGAGGATTTCAAAAACCACTAAATTTTAGTATTTTTTGAAAACCACTAGTGGTTTTTGAAATCCACTAGTGGTTTTGAAATCCACTAGACAAAATAATAAATTAAACAAAAAAAAACGATAAATACGTGAAAAGAATATATTTATTTTTTATCAAAAACCACTAGTGGTTTTCGAAAAAACTAGTGGATTTCAAAAACCACTAGTGGATTTCAAAAACCACTAGTGGTTTTCAAAAAATACTAAAATTTAGTGGTTTTTGAAATCCTCTAGTGGTTTTCAAAAACCACTAGTGGTTTTCGAAAACCACTGATTTTCAGAATCCGCGGTAACATATATATATATATATATATATATATATATATATATATATATATATATATATATATATATATATATATATATATATATATATATATATATATATATATATATATATATATATATATATATATATATATATATATATATATATATATATATATATATATATATATATATATATATATATATATATATATATATACAGTCTGTCCAATAATTATAGGTTCACCCCATTTTTTGGCTATAAATCGAGTATTTCTGATTCAAATGGTCTGAAAATTGAGCGCAAAGTTGCTAAAGGGTCATAGACACAACCTGTAAAAATTGGTTACATTTGAAAAAAAGTTTGGTTTTTACACCCATTTCCTCAAAAATTGCTGTCCAAAAATTATAGGTTCACTATGTCTCACTTGATCTTAAACCCATCAAACTTTGTTCTGCGTTTATGCACAAGTAAGCATGCTTTCTTCTATGATTATTTTCAACATGGCAAAAGGAAAGCAGCTGTCTGATTACGAGAAAGGTCAAATCAACGAGCTGAAGGCCGCGGAATGGAGCAACCGCCGCATTGCAAGGCACTTGAAGCGCTCGCTCAACGTCATCAATCACTACGTTCTGGATCCTCGTTCCTACGGTACGCGGAAGTCTGCAGGCGCGCCTAAAAAACTTACCGAGCGTGAGAAGCGTCAAATTGTGGCAGCCGCAACGCGTGAAAACAAAAGCTGTCGTCAAATTAAACGCGAATTGACTTGCAATGTGTCGAAGAGCACCGTGTGGAACGTGTTAAATCTTTCACCGCACGTGCAACGCGAAAAGATGAACGCTGCGCCGCGTTTGAAGTCTCACCATAAAGTCGCGCGCATTGATTTCGCTCAGGAGCACATGTCTTGGACACATGAATGGAATAAGGTTTTGTTCAAAACATGCTTGTTAGAAATTTTAAAGTTTTTCTTTTCATTTTTTATTGAAGATTATTTGGACGGATGAGAAGAAGTGGAATTTGGACGGTCCAGACGGCATGCGCTACTACTGGCGTGATCTGAGGCATGAAGCGCGTGTGTTCTCAAAGCGCAACTTTGGCGGCGGAAACGTTATGATTTGGGCAGGTTTCAGCGCGTATGGAAAAACGTCACTCGCATTTATCTCATCTAAAATGAACAGCGAGAAGTACCAGGCTGTCTTGCAGGAGCATCTGTTGCCACACATGCGACGTTTTCGAGCGGCAAAGCTGATCCTGCAGCAGGACAATGCGGCGGTGCACGCAAGCCAATCGACTCAGACGTGGCTGGCAAAGACAAAAATTCCGGTGATGCAATGGCCGGCGATTTCCCCGGACTTGAATCCTATAGAGAATCCCTGGGGTATCATGGTTCGAGATGTTTACGCCAATGGCAAGCAGTATGATACGGTAGAGCAGCTCAAAACAGCGATTCGTAACGCTTGGGACCGAATTGACATTACCGTAATGAAAAATCTCACTGGAACCATGCCAAAGCGCATTTTTGAAGTGATTAGCAAAAATGGAGAATGCACCCATTATTAATTTGTTGTTATTTTACTATTTTATTGTTAATAAAGTTGAGTGAACCTATAATTTTTGGACAGCAATTTTTGAGGAAATGGGTGTAAAAACCAAACTTTTTTTCAAATGTAACCAATTTTTACAGGTTGTGTCTATGACCCTTTAGCAACTTGGCGCTCAATTTTCAGACCATTTGAATCAGAAATACTCGATTTATAGCCAAAAAATGGGGTGAACCTATAATTATTGGACAGACTGTATATATATATATATATATATATATATATATATATATATATATATATATATATATATATATACAGTCGACGTCCCCATTAACATAACGCCAAGGGACTGCGCGTTAACTATGTTAATGGGAGCGTTTATAAGGACCTTATGGAAGACCACCTCTAACCAAAGGGTTCAAAATAAATTTTTTCGGTTCAAAAAGTGTTTTTCTATGGTTAAGGGTAGTCCTCAAAAAATGACTATCGAATTCGTTCCTAGGACCCAAAATAAACCCCAGATACAGAAAAAAATTTTCGAAATTCTGCGGGGGGAGTGCACAGACCCCGCGAATCCTTTTGGGATACCTTTTAGGATATAATCATTTCAAGAAAATTAAAAAAAAAGAACAAAAAAGAACAAAAAATGGAAAAAAAGAACAAAAAATAAAAAAGAACCGACCCCCTCAAAAAAAGAACAAATCTTTTTAAAAAGGACATATGGCAACCGTGTATTAAGTTAATTCGAAGAAAATGGGAAATTGAGATCTATTTTGCATACAATATATTTCGTTAACACATTTTTTTTGATTTTACTTAATTTATAGCTTGACATAATACTTCTTTTTGCCGACATATAGTAACTACATATGAATCAATCAGTCAAAATAACGGTGCTAATAAATTTACAGTCGACGCCCCCATTAACATAACGCCAAGGGACTGCGCGTTAACTATGTTAATGGGAACGTTATGTTAATGGGGGAGCGTTATGTTAAGGGGGCTAATGGGTCAAAACCAACCAAGCTGCCAAAACGATTATGTTAATGGGAGGTTTATGTTAATGGAAATTTATGTTAATGGGGGAGTCGACTATATATAGTGCTGGCCAAAATTATACGTTCACTTGAATTTTTCATATAACTTTTGATTAAATTATTATTTCATGTAATTTTTTTTTGCCGAAATACATAAAATTAGTGCAGAAATGATGTGCGTAGCAAAAAACGTGACTTTGTGGAAAATTTTGGACTTTACGGAAAATGACCTTTTCAGGCTGGTCATAATTATACGTTCATTTCGAAAAACGTTGATTTTTGTGATTTTGGTGATGAAATCGGTGTAATATGATTTTTTAATGTTAAGGCTAGTCATTACAGAGATATGCCCCGTATATATATATATATATATATATATATATATATATATATATATATATATATATATATATATATATATATATATATATATATATATATATATATATATATATATATATATATATATATATATACCCATCATAAAAACCGCAAATTCATATGTACATATAGAAAACGTCATCGTTGTGTTGAGGATCAATCAATCGCCTAATCCAAAAAATATCCGCAAAAAAAGTAGATTAGAAAAGATGCACGTTAAAGCAAAAATTGCATAGCGAAGCGTTTTTCCTCTTTTGTAACCACAAAATCTCGTAATAAAATCGCTGGGAAATGTAATAATGGAAGCTAAGAACAAGAGAAATGATTCAATGAATTCATGTATTAATTTATTTAATTCAAAAAGTAAAAAATGAATTTTGAACTTCGTAAAATGAAATTCAAAAAAATTATAAAATTACATAGAGAAGAGCAAGATATTTTTTGATTAGTAGGTATAAAAATATTAATAAAATATGTAAAAACATAAGAATATAACAATAAAAGTATGTTTATGTACAAATAAATGGGCCGTTCGAACAATTTTTGAATTGACGATCAAGCAAAATTCAAAAATTGTTCGAACGAATGCTTCTTATAAACAAAACTAAAACAAGTGTTAAAAAAATTAGAAATTCAAACATTATTTAATATAATTTCTGGATAATAACTTTTACTACCATTGTATCAATAAAAATAAAAACTAATTTATGACACAGTATTTTTATATTAAAAGAGTAAGAATTCTTTAGAGAATCAAAACGAGAAAAATAGTTTATATTTTTCAAATAAATCGAAATATTTACAACCTTTATATTTTTATTGGAATTACAACATTAATATCCAAGAACACAAGAACGAAGAAAGAAATATATAATTTCTTGTTTCTCCTAAGAAAACAAATGAATTTAACGTGAACATATTAAGTGTAATTTTAACAAAATCAATTTTTTCAAGCAGAAAAATCAGCAAAAATAAAATTCCAGGAAAATTAAATAAAAAGTAACAATAGCAACAATTAAAACAATAAAATTTTTTGGACAAAAATTAACTAGCACAAATGCATCAATCAAAAATCGATTATCTTATTCAGCAGAACTTATGTTAATAAAAAAATAGTTACGCAGAAATAAAATAATTGAATCTATGGAATTTATTTTAAAAAAACTTTTAAACTGATTTAAATTTTTACACGTTATTATTGTTTGAAAATGCTAACGCGACATAGTTATGTAATATAAAAAGTTAGAAGAGAAATAAATGATATACATGTAGTTTGCAATTTGCTTTCTGATTTACACATGTACGAAAACACACGTATGCGCATGAACTAAAAAAGGAAAGATTAGAAGAAAAACAAGGAAGATACAACCAAGATCAATCAGTTAAAATATTGATAACTATAACAAATGAAAAAAATCTCGCGCGCACTTAATAACAAAAAAAGGACAATGATATTTTAAGACATAGTTTTTATTTTGTTTCGGCCATTATTTATTTATTATATTATTAGTAAGATAATAATTTATTACCTAATTATTAGTTATTCATTTTTTATTTATTTTTTATTTTAAACAAATTATTAAAAAATAAAAATTTTTTGTAAAATTTAAAATTATTTTATTTAAAATATACATGCACAAAAACAATAAAAATATATAAGAAAACTAAAATTCAAAACTTATTTTTTAAAATATCAATATGGAATATTAGGCTGTCAAAAAAAGGAACCCACATTCGAAACAAAAATAAATTTTATCAATAACAAATGACGAAATGGTCTATCTATGATCATCATTTGTTGTTAACAGCCACTCAAGGAATATATGTCATTTCACAAAACCTTTTATTCCTTTTAAAAAATAAACAAATACCCTAATTTATCGTGTATAAGACAAGGCGGTTCGAGACTTTTTTGAATTTATTATTCAATTAGACGTTGAGATTTTATTTTTATCTCACATATTCTCTATAATACTTAGAATAAGAATGCAAAATTTTGTAACGATTCGATCAATTATAATAAAATGAAGGCAAATACTAAAATGCTTTTAAAATCACTCTCATTTTAGGCCATAGTTTATTTATAATAACAAAAATATTTATGATATTTTTATTAAAATGTAATAAATGTTTATTAAAATGTAATAATTATGGCCAAAATAAATAATTTAAATCATAAAAACAATTGTAGCATTCGTATAAGCCGCACTTGAAAAAGTCGATTTTACATTAATAATCGGCCTTTATCCGGAAAAAATCGATTTCTGATCCGGATATGCATTTTTCAGAAAAACTAATAGTGCCATCTTTTTTTTAAAAAAAAATGACCCCATAATATTTTTAGGGCATAACGTTAAATTTATGAAACCAGAAAATGTACTATTTTTAATGTAAAAAACATCTTTTTTGGTGAGACTGCTTTTGTAGCATGTGTTTCTAAAAGGTTTTGAGGCCAATTTTTCTAATTCCACAATAGGTTATGTAGAATTTCGTGCTCTTTAAGATGGCACTGTTAGTTTTTCTGAATCGATAAAAGCCAATTTTAATGTAAAATCGACTTTTTCAAGTGAGGAATGCTACAATTATTTTTATGATTTAAATTACATATTTTGGCCATAATTATTACTTTTTAACAAAAAATATCATAAATATTTTTGTTATTATAAATAAAATATGACCTAAAATGAAAGTGATTTTAAAAGCATTTCCAGGGTCAAAAAAGCAAAATTACGGTAATTTCATACAAAAAGCAAAATTACGGTAATTTCATACAAAATAATAAAATGAAAAATTTCTTTTTTTTTGGTATAATGTTTTAAATTCATTAACAAATATACTGGTAAAGTTTCAGTATGATCAATTTCGAAATAACAGAGAAACCTAAAAAACAGGGTGACTGTAAAAGCATTTTCAGCACTGTAATACAAAAATAGAATTTGATTTTATTCAATCTCATTCATTTTTAACAGTTTTGGAATTTTTTTAATAAAAAAACAAGAGAGACAAATAAGATTTCAAAAAAAAAAAAATTAGAAAAGAATTTCAGAAAAATTAAATTTATTTGTTTTTATTATTTTTTTTGTTTTAAAACATATTAAAAATATGTGTTTTTTATTAAAATGTATTACACGACGATAAATCGCGACTAGTGCATAATATGATTCAGCGTTAAGTATTAAGTAAGAACAAATGGTTAAATGGAAACTGACAAGTAAAATAAGTAAAATAAAATGAAATGAAATGAAATGAAATGAAAGGAAAGGAAAGGAAATTAAATTAAATTAAATTAAATTAAATTAAATTAAATTAAACAATTCATTAAAACAAAATGGGATGAGAAATGAAGTTGGAGTGGTTTGGTTTTATTTCAAGTTTAGGTAAGGGAAGGCAAAAGCTTAGTTTAAATAGAAGTATTGATTAGTTTTGGATGATTAGTTTTGGAAATGGTCGAGTGATGGTTAAATTCTTTTAGCTCATTTTGGTTTTTATTTCAAGATAAAATTAATATCCTCCCGATCGCGACGACGCCGTTTCACCGATTTTAAATTAAATTCCAAACCCACAACTACCAAAAATACGTAGCTTGACGGGAATGTTTCAGGCAATAAGAACCGCCGAGCAAAGGCTTTAAACGTCAGATTAACATCGTTTAAGTAGTAATAAAATATTTTAAGATTTTTAAGATTTTTTTACATCAACCTTATGTGGTAGAAAATTAATTAATAATTAATTAATAAAAGTTAAAATTAGCGTAAATTATTGGAAGATAGAAATTGAAAATTAAAAATTAAAAAAATTCTTTTATTTATTTGATGAAACGTTTCATCGCCAAAAATTTTTGCCACCAAAAAATAATGTGTTTTTTAGATCCCATTGTTAGATAAAAAAGACCATTGAGATGATCAAAAAACTTTAAATTCAACTTTACCACACATGTTTTTAAATGTTTATTAGTAATAATCTGAATAATTAATAGTGCGAATAATTAATTAAATTAATAAAAAAATAAAGAAAAAAATAACGGCAAAAATTAGGTTGCTTTTAATGTTCCATAAAATACGAAGAAATCAAAATTTTCAATTTATACATAATGAAAGGTAATTCCGTATAATTTTTTATAATTATATCTCGAATAAACTTCTTATTTTCAGTGTTTTAATTTTAAAAAATTAATAATAAATTTAACCTTTACTTGTTTTATTTAGAAAAAATCTTTCTCATCATTTTTAACAGTTTGAAAAAATAATTGCATTGTTAGTCATTTTTAACATAATGATAATAATTTTAGCTTTTTATAATTTTTATTGGAAACGTAGGAAATTGCCTCCAGATTTATAAATTAATTTCACTAGTCTCCAACATAAAGTTCATTAATTAATAAATTTTTAAACTTAAGGGCCGCTGCCACTTCTAATTATTGGAAGTGGCAGCTCAATTCGTGCCAATCCACTTGGAGATCCGTGTTTTCGAGCTTGAGCAAAAAAATACGGACCTTTATATAGTGAGTTTGAAAGTTATAATTGTTTATTTTTGATTTTTCCTAAATTCTTCTTTATAGCCTTCTGGATGGGAGAAGAACCAATTGTTGTAATGACGAACTACAAGCAAATTGTTGACATATTTGTTCGTGATGGCGATGCATTTACTGGACGATTTCCACTTTCGGCGATTGACCGACGGATAATAGACAGTATTAAATTTTTTTAATATTAAATAAAAGGATTATTTAATTATTTTCAATTTAATAATATATTAGAAGAAGCATTTGGTTTTTTATTTGCGGAAGGAGACCGATGACGCGTACACCGTCGATTTGCATTACTAGTGTTTCGTGATTTTGGCGTGGGTAGAAATGTAATGCAAGATAAGTTAAATTATTATTTGTGCAAACTAAACTATATAAATTGCTAAAATTAACAATAATAATTTCATTAAATGAAGGATGTTTAAAAGAATTTGATACAATATATTAATTATGATCTAATTGTTTTACAATTTTCGAGCAGAGATGATTAAATTGAATTTAAGTCTAAAATTTAAAAAGAATTTTAAGATTTTGGCGGAACTTACTGATCAATTTACTAAGCTATTAGGTGTACAAATATGAAAGTTTGTTTTACTTTGTCTAATATTTTTTTATGAATACTTTTTTTCAAAACGTTTGTCTGTATCTATCTTGTAGAGTGTTTAAAGCGCTATCTAATCTAGTCTTGAATTTTTAAAAAAGGTTTGCATATAAAATTTTTAGGACAATTTTACAGATGACCACCGAAGCGCCAACAAAAGAGCATTTGCGGGAAGTTCTCTTATTCATGTTTAACTGGAAGAAAAGTGCCGCTGATTCTCACAAAATGATTGCTGAAGTTTATGGCAAAGATACGATCACTACTGGAGCCTGTCAGAAGTGGTTTAAGAGGTTCAGAGAAGGCGATTTTGATGCTGCTCTGCATGTGGTGGGATCAGAAGGGTATTTTGTATTATGAACTTCTCAAACCTGGCGAAACTGTTACGGCGGCTCGATATAGAGCAATTAATCAATCTGAATAGAGAAGTTGCCACCAAACGACTAGAATGGACCACAAGACACGAGTGCCCAATATTGCTTTACGACAACGCTAGACCTCATGTTGCAGAACCGGTCAAAAATGCCATAAAAAAACTGAAATGGGAAATCTTACCCCACCTGCCCTACTCTCCTGACATCGCTCCGTCGGACTATCACTTATTTCGATCAATGGCTTACGGATTGGCGGAGCACAAGTTCACAAAACAAGAAGAAGTGCGAAAATGGCTCGATGAATGGATTAAAATTGGAATAATGTTGTTGTTAATAATGATTGTTATTGTTAATAAAAGTTTAATTGAAAATTTTTTGGAATTTTAATTTTTTGAATCGTAAAAAAACGAACTTTCATATTTGTACACCTAATAGAGCAAATCTGCGGTGATACAAATGCAAAAATTAATATGATTCGTTTTGAAGTTTTGCTGTAAGACCACTTCTCTAACTATATTGTTACTGTTATTTGGAATAAATCGTGATTTTTTGTACTAAAAATAACACATTCACCTTTTAAAATTTTACGGTTATTTTTTGTTTTTTCTTCAATAAGGTTTTTTGTTTCGGTATATTTTTTGCACCTTAAACAATATATCTCCATTTATTTACAAAAATTTTTTGCTAAATAAATTATTTAATAAATTGAATATATATATTTATTTTTAAATAATGACTATAATTTTGGATCCATCTATTAAAAATGTATATACTAAGAGAAATAATAGTAAAATACTCCCCAATTCAATTAGAGCTTGTATTATTGGAAAATTTGGTTGTGGAAAAACTAACTTATTAATGAACTTACTTTTAGGAAAATTTGCAGATGAAAAGTATTTCGATTATAATTATTTATTTATGTTTTCAAAATCATTACATCAACCATTATATCAAATATTAATAAAAGGATTACAAAATAATTTAACAAAAAATGAGATATTACAATTCTAAATATTGGATTCGATTTTTTAAATTTAGGATCTCATTATCTTTTTCTATTAATAAACGTTCATTTTTAATAGATTCATTTTCAATTAAATTATTTAAACCTTCAAAATCAGGTGAGGCCATTAATAAATTCCGAACAATGATTGTGATAAAAATTTATTGACATGATTGAAGAAGAAAAGTGATAAAAGAAGGAAAGAACGTGATTCATATATAATATTTTTTCTTTGTTTAAAATTAATTCCAAGTAATTCAGAAAAGTATATGAGTTTCAGTTATATAAAAAAGAAATGAAAAATCAAAATTGACTTATGAAATCCGATTTTTGGACAGTTTTGCGTTTATGTCATCCTCTTTAGATGCTTTAAGATCCTTTTAATATAGTATATATTTGACTATTTTAGTCTACTTTTTTGTTCCACCCTTTTCCATCTCTGGCTCACCCAAAATCACCATTTTCCAAAACATTATTTTTCTGTTTTTTGCAACAATTTATTCTTAAAAATACAAATAAATCTTAAAATTTAACAAAAATGTATATTTTAGATCTCAAAAACTAGCTCACCCAAAATCCTTTATTAAAAAAATATAGCACATAATTTTTTAGTTTTCAACTATCAAATCGTAAATGTAAAATTACTTTTGGTTGTTTAAAATATTTTTTTACATTTCATTTTGCTTAGTAATGTTCAACCTTTCGGCTTTTAGAATTCCCTTTGCTTAGCAATTTTATTATTCTCATTTTTCATTCGATTTTTAGGAAATCTTAAAGAAACCATTTTATAATAATAATAATTTATTACGTTAAATTAACGCAACTATTTATAACAATAAACGAATAATCATAAGTAAATAAATAAATAATTGAAAGATTAAATAATTATGGTAAAGAAATGGAGAGAGAATAAAAACAACAAATAAACAACATAAAATAATTAAAGCAAGTCGATTGGCCTTTTCCTTCCCGAGATATGGTCGAAAATGTGAAAATTCGAAATTTCGGCCACCACTTTTTTTCTGTCGAAATTTGGCCGTTGGGCTCGCTAACAGCCGATATGGGTTTGGTCGAAAATGGTCAATGGTATAGTGTTATATGGGGTAATCGAGGTCGGGGATCACGAATCTGATATTAGTTTTTGTGTAAAGTCCCTCTAAATGGTCCTAATGGTCCTAAATAGGGTCTTAAAATTTTACACGCTCTAGGCTCCCCCTGGGGGGTTAGCGGGGCAGTGTTTCCGTTTTTTTTCAAAAAAAATTTCTTATTTCGGATCAATACGAATGGATGTAGCGGGTAGCCGCTGTATACCGTACCCCATCGTCTGGTTTTTTTATTACATTTTTATTTATACATTAATGATTTGAATCGATTTCTATCCGTTCTCCTTTTTTTAGACATATCCGGTGATTTTGGATGGCGATTTTGTTGGCTATGTTCCGCGAGCCAAGGCGCCTCTTATTGCTCACTATTTGAGACAATTAAAAGTGGACTCAAAAGACAACAGGTTCAACCATTAGACAATTGTTTGAGAATCAAATTTATATTTTTTCTCCTGTTTGTTCAGCGTTCCATATGTTAGCGAAATTGCTCTTATACGATCGTCCATCGACTCTGCCAATATTACGACGCAACACCCCGGTCTGTATATTTACACGACTCCCGGCCGTCTAATACGTCCCGTGCGCAATTTGGCGTTTCGTTGTACGGAATATATTGGTAAACGTTACATTTAATGAAGTTTATTTAATTGTTCTGATTTGACTTATCATTGAATTATTTTTGTCGCAAGATGGATAAATAACTCTTTCTTTCTTTTTTTTGATTAAAAAGATCTTTAAGAGTTATTATTAAGGGCAGCAATTAATCTAACGACTTTTAAATTACTTACTGGGCGGGAATCGTCTAAGGAAAAAAGCTAGACGACTTTTTGTTTGATTTATTCGTTTAGGTATTTTTGAACAAGTCTACCTGTCTGTCGTTGTCGATTTGGACGAGGCCGAACCCAACGTCATCATGCATCAGGAATTGCATCCGTCGGCGCTATTCTCTTTTGCCGGCAACCTCATTCCGTTTCCGGATCACAATCAATCCCCGCGAAATGTAATATTCTAAAACTTGAGAATTAGGCGTTGATTTTTTTTTTTGGATTTTAACTTGACATTTCCTGGCTTTAGCCTGACACACGGATGCTTTCTATTTTGGTTTCAGGTCTATCAATGCCAAATGGGTAAGCAAACGATGGGCGTGCCAGTGCATGCGTGGAGAACGCGGGCCGACGGAAAAATGTATTTACTCCAGGTTGGTTGTTGGCTTTTATTTTCATTTATTATGTGATGCACACGACAAGGCCGTAAAGCAATTTTCCTTAGTTAGAAGTTATTTTAGAGATAATAATTTATTGGTACTATAAATAGCAATAGTACAATAAAAAAATGAAATAATGCAATTCAGAAATCGAGAAACATAGGCTTAATTATAAAACAAAACAATATAAATTATTCAAAAGTCATCTTCTCGCCATAGATGATTATTTTGTGAGTGTGGATGGGGCATTAGTTAATCAGTTCATAAGCATTCGCTATCGGCTGGTGCGGATTGAACGATCGATTTGTCTCGTTGTGGAGAAAGGAGAGGAAAGGAATTAAAGTATTTATTCTACGTAACATTACTTTTATCAATGAAATTTTTAGACGCCACAAGATCCGCTGATAAAACTCGAGGCGTACGACAAATACGATATGATGGACTATCCGCTTGGCACACACTCTTGTGTTGCCGTCATTTCATACACGGGTTCGCTTTTGCTTTTCTGGGGTTTAGCGAATATTTTTATTATGGTTTGATTTGAATATAGGCTATGACATGGAAGACGCGATGGTCATTAATAAAGCGTCCTATCAACGTGGTTTTGGACACGGCAGTGTTATTAAAGTGGAGAGGTTGATTTTTTTTTTAAAATTATATTAATATTTATTATCGAACTTCAATACCGCTGGAAATAATTGGCCAAAGATTTTTTAGCTTATTTGAGTATTGACTATAATCTTTTATATTACCATATATCTTATAACCAAACTTAAGATTTGTCACTGCTTATTGTACTAGGGTTTGTCTTGTACTCATTTACTTTTAAACTTAAAAACTTTTTATATTATGTTGTAGTTTACTTTCGTTATAAGATGTTATAGCGATTCTGAATTGTCCATCTCCGATTTATCTACGTATATATTTAAGTATAAATTTGATTTCTAATTTTATAGAATCGAATTGGCGGACAAACGCGGTTTTGTCAAAAATTGCGATAAGGTCTTCTTCGCGGATCCCAAGGATCAGCCATCGTCCATCGGCGAGGACGGCCTGCCGATTGTCGGCCGAATGTATCACAACGGCGAAATTTATTACTCTGTCTATAATCGCGCCACGGGTCTGTTCCAAACGAGCGTTTTTAAGCCGGTGGAGTCGGCCTGGTGCGCAATGGTTCGCATCGTCTACGATGACGACATCCGAGAAGGAAAAATAATTAGTTTGAGTTTTGTAGAGCATTGAAAAAGGACTAAAACTTTAATTTAAGTTGAGTTCTTTTACCCTAATTTCACGTGTATAAGGCCGGGTGTTTCGAGCCAAATTTAAATTCGCGCCAGCGAGTTCATTCTGTTCGTATTGGATCCAAGCGAGTCCAAATTTTGCACCCACTTTTATGAAACCGAGACAAAGACGGGCACAAAATTTGGACTCCAACGGATCCGATACGAACAAAATAACTCATTGGCGCAATTTAAATGCTCAAACACCGACAATTGGGTATTCAATATGAATTTTGTAATTCATTTAGTTTTGACCTAAACTTTAAAGTTTCTAGTTGATTTTATGATTTAAGCACAGGTTGCCAGATGAAAATAAAATAAAGAACGTTGACAGAAAAGATTTTATTAACAATTTCAACAAAAAAGATTTATTTCGAACTTAATACTTCTGGCTGATCTGTCTCTAAAGGCCATTCTTCATCAGATACTCAAACATTTCAGTGCAGTTGAAATCGAAGTTGGTC
The DNA here is from genome assembly GCA_024678965.1 of Bradynema listronoti. Classification (NCBI taxonomy): domain Eukaryota; kingdom Metazoa; phylum Nematoda; class Chromadorea; order Rhabditida; family Allantonematidae; genus Bradynema; species Bradynema listronoti. The sequence continues at coordinate 7,470,660 of JANLNO010000001.1, read as the reverse complement.
TGTCGCCAAAATCGCCTTGATTCTCCACGCGCAGTGATTCTGCTCCTTCATCCATTGGCAGCGCAGAGGAAGATCCGCTCGACAAAGGCGTTCGACACCGGGATGAAGGATTCGTAGACAAGATCGTAGAGATTGGGCAGCGTGGTGTTGTCCTAAATTGACACAATTGACACGTTGCGCAAATTTTCTTTTTTTTGCTTCGATAGCGATTCAAGCGATAAGCGATAGCGTTATAAAGCTCAGTCGATATCGTTTCAAATCGTTCAGAAATCGTTTCAAAATTAAAAAAAAAGAACAAAGAACAAAAATGGAAAAAAAGAACAAGAACAAAAAAAAGAACAGACCCTCAAAGAACAAATCTTTTAAAGGACATCTGGCAACCGTGTTTAAGCATGTTATATGTATCGCTGATCAATGCATTTAATGAATGTATATTTCTCTTAGTTATATTCCAATATTTTATCTAATCAAACAATTCTCATTTCAGCACGCTTTGATTCAATGGCGTTTCCCGCGTAATCCAATTATCGGCGACAAATTTGCTTCGCGGCACGGTCAAAAGGGAATCAACTCGTTTCTGTGGCCGCCGGAGTCGCTGCCCTTCTCCGAGTCGGGAATGGTGCCGGACATTGTCTTCAACCCGCACGGCTTCCCATCGCGTATGACAATCGGAATGATGATTGAGAGCATGGCCGGCAAGGCGGCGTGCATGCACGGAAAACGCTACGACGCGTCGCCATTCGTTTACAAGTACATATGTTGAAAACATTTGGACCTTATATTTTTGATTGGACTTGAAAGGATTTAAACTTAAACTTGTAATTGTTCGAAGATAATACAAATCAACCAATTGATTTGTGCTAATGTGTTTGATTCAAGGTCTAAAATGGATATTGCTTTTGTTGGCTTTAAGCTTAACCTTTCCATTTTTTTGCATAATAATTTCGAATACTATTTTTACAATTCGTATTTTTTAGCGAAAAGAACACAGCCATTGAGCATTTTGGCGATTTATTGGCTGAGGCCGGCTACAATTACATGGGCAACGAAACTATGTATTCCGGCGTTGACGGAACAGTTATGGAAGTAAGAATATTTTGATTTCATTCATCGACCAGTTAATTGTCAAAGCAATCAAATATATGTAGAAAAAAGTGAATTGAATGAGAAATTTTTATACATATAGAACTGGTTTACTATTTTATGCCTTTATTTTATTTCTCACTATTTTAAGAGGCCCATTTTCTCAGTAATTCATCGTATAATATATGAGTTCCGAATATTTCAGGTACAAATCTTTTTCGGCGTAGTTTATTATCAGCGTTTGCGTCATATGATCGCGGACAAGTTCCAGGTGCGTGCCTCGATCCGGTGACCTTGCAACCAATTAAGGGCCGAAAACTCGGCGGTGGTATTCGCTTCGGTGAAATGGAACGAGACGCTCTCATCGCGCACAGCACGGCTTTCTGTTTACAGGTACGTGTTTGTGCGGAATCACTTTATTCAACGGAAAATTTAGGCCGGTATTAAAGGCATTAGTTGATAGTTGATGTAATAGCGATTAACCAACAATTAATCTTGTGCTTAGGTTTAAAGCCTTTCAGATCCCGCCCATGAGGACTAAGCTGTCATGTTTATATTAATCTTTCAATTCCGCAGAAATTTATTGGTCTTGGTTGATTTTATATTTTGTCTTTAATACTTTATTTAAATTTATTTTTGATTTAGGACCGTCTGTTCAACTGCTCCGACCGGGACGAGGCGTGGGTTTGCGCCACTTGTGGGTCGATTATCTCCGTAACAAAACTTCGCAAAAAGGTTTTTAATCTTCAAAATCCATTGCAAGTAGTCCTTAGCTTAGCTTTCTAAATAGCTTTCTGATTTTTGCTGATTTTGGAAATAGATTTTGCCAGAGACTTATTTACAGGGAGCGGCAAAAAAAATGACCTCTAAATTGAACTTATTGTAGCCCGAAAAACTTTAAAGTTCAGAATTTCTACACTTTTCTAAAAGATTCTACATTAAAAATAGGATATATAAGCAATGATTTTGTGAGCTTTTCACTCTGCTTATAAGTCTTTTCTGGGATAACGACAAAACAAGAGAAAATTTTGGCGTTACATGCGCTAGGAAATCGGTACTGTGACATTGCGCGAAAGCTCCTCATCGACAAGTCCAACGTCAGGCGTACTATCAAGCGCTTCGAGGAGCTCGGCCATGGCGGTCGCCGTCCAGGAAGCGGTAGAAAACGCACTGTGAGAACTGCCAGCAACCGGGAGCGCATTCGAGAGCGGGTCAGGCGAAATCCGAGGGTCTCGATGAAAAAAATCGCCCGCGACACAGGAATCAGCGACCAAACGGTACGCCGAATAGCCAAAGATGATCTCCACCTCAAGCCCTACTAGCTCCAAAAAGTGCAGCTCCTGACCGACAACAACAAGCGAGTACGACTTGGAAGATGCAAACGACTTCTTCGTCGCCACGCTCCTCTTCAGTGGGACAAAATTCTCTTCACGGATGAGAAGCTGTTCATCGTCGAACAAGCCTACAATCACCAGAACGACAGGAGCTGGTCCACAGATGTCCCCGGCACGTCGGCAATCGTCGAACACCGCCAAAATCCTGCGGCCGTGATGGTTTGGGCTGGAATTTGTGCTAGCGGCAAGACACCTCTGGTTTTCGTGGATCAAGGGGTCAAAATCGACCAAGAAGTCTATCGCCGCGACATTCTCGAGGCCGTAGTGCTTCCGTGGTCCCAGCAGCACTTCGGCGATGCGAATTGGACGTTTCAACAGGACTCCGCACCGGCCCACAAGGCGAAAACGACTCAGGACTGGTGCAAAACCCACTTTCCCGATTTCATCACGTCTGCAGAATGGCCGCCTTACTCGCCGGATCTCAATCCGATGGACTACAGCATCTGGTCCATTTTGGAGGCCAGGGCCTGCGCAAAGCCACACAAAAGTTTGGAGGCGCTGAAGCGTTCCTTGCGTCGGGAATGGGACCGATTGTCGCCGGAAGAGGTGCGTGGCGCAGCAGAAAATTTTCGGAGGCGTTTGATGCTCTGCCGAGACGCACAAGGAGACCACTTCGAAACCGGCTGAATATATTATAGTCAACACTGTTGTTCATTGTTTTTTGTTGTCAAAATTTGTTTTTGTTGAAAAATAAAAATTTTATAAACTTTTTGCTAGAAGTCATTTTTTTTGCCGCTCCCTGTAAGAAATTGGAATTGTCAAAAAAAAAATCAAATCCTAACCCTAATCAAAATTTCATTTTTTCGTAAACATTTTTAAATTTTTGATATTTTGCAGAAGACGGATCACAATTCGTCACATTTCGGTGGTCGGATGAAGCATGAGCTAGACTACACTCACTTGCTTAGTAATGGTGATGGTGACGCTAATGGCGGCAGTTTGGCGGACGAGAAAGTGAACGCGGCGCGCAGCTTCAACGTTCGCCATTGTATCGTATGCCAGCGTGCGGACAACGTGTATTTAACGCAAATTCCGCGCGTCTTTCGTTATTTGTGCGCGGAGCTGAGTGCGATGAACGTACGCGTTCACTTCGACGTTGTCCACCCGAAGGACGTGTTTCGCTCATAAACAACATCAATACTAATCATCTCTTGTCAATTGCTTTTGTTGATTTGAATTTTTTAGGTTTATCAAAAAATCATTTCAGGCTTTATTTCATAAAAATGTAGTGGTTTTGAATTTATGAAGACAAATTGTGGAAACTAAATTCGTTTGCATATTTATGATATTGTTGAAATAATACTTGTTATCTGTTATAAAATAACTTTTCGTTAATAGTTGTTTGTTGTTATGATTTTTAAAGATTTATAATAAAAAAACTTACTATTTATGGTGAATATTTGCCATTAAACACGAAAAAATTACGACTCATTTATCGCAAGCACTCCTATTTAGGCCCTTGTTTTATCAGTAGTCTGGAGTGCTTGACAGAAGTTTAATTGTAGTTTTAATCAAAAATATACTTTATTTCAAACTCAAACATGGAAAAATTAAACAATCAAAGGCAATCGCAAAAAATTAAACAATAATAAACAATCATAAATATTACAATAATGCGAAAACAATATTCATAAATAAAATTAACACTTTCAAATTCCAGTCAAGACTTAACTAAATTAAACATATTACTCGCATCCGCGACACATTGCAAATGATTTTAATAAAATTGAAAATCTTTGCCTAGTTTAAACTTAAATAAACTTGAAATTTTTTTATCAAAAAAAAAATTATGGTAATTGAATTATGTATCACCAAAAAATTGTGTTTTTTTTAAATTTAGATTTTAATTAAAATCAAATGCGTGTTATCGAATTATTAATTGCACCACCTATTAGGTGCTTAACTATCAAAATTCAATGCCCGATATTTTCCTTTTTTTCATCGGGGTTTACAGGATTGAAGACATTTTTCTCAACTTTAAAAATCTATAAAAGTCAATTTTTAACATTTTTATTTTATTATTTGATTTTCGTATTTTCCATTAGTTTTTCCATATATTTTACATATATGTATGTGTAAATTTTCTTACAAATTACTCACTTTTACTAAAAGTTAAGTAGTTTTATTAAATGGCATTTATCAAAAAAAAAAGAATTTTTGGTTGTCACAGAAGCGTGAAATCAAGATTAAAATTTAAAAATTATAAATGATATGCTTTTACAATTTACTTATAAAATTTTTTTCACTTGATTATTTTTAACAAAAATTTAGTATCATACATGCATGTGAAAAATGTTAAAAAATGTGAGGAATTTAATAAGCAAACTATTTTTAACAATTTATTAAAAATCAAACTTATAATTAAGCTGTCAAAGTCAAAAAAATAAAAAAACAAATTTTTTTTTATAAAAGTTGATGCAATTTTTCAAAATAAAGCATAAAATGGTGAATATGAATATAATTTCCGATACAGTCAAACCTCGGTTTAACGGCACCCTTCGGGACCGGGCCGAAATGATGCCGTTATACCGAGGGTGCCGTTGAAGCGAGGGTTTAATAAGCAGAATATATTAACTACCCCAAAGTCCGAGTAAGAAGCTGTTATGTCTCTGAATAACTTTTAAAAAGGTTTACAATATATTAGGTGTACAAATATGGAATTTCATTTTACTTTGTCTAATATTTTTTTTTCAAACATTTATGGTAGGTCTGTACGGTGTGTTCACGATGTAGGACCGACAGACCAATACATATGACTATCATGTAAGTCGTGGACTGGAAGTACAGGGACTTTACGACTTCGCAGGTGGCCTTTATTTCAGCATGCATGACGTTGACCCCTTTGAAGTAAGGTCGCGCGCCGTTGATCAACTCGTCTCCTACCAGAACGTGGCCGGCCTGAACCATCGTGGCTTCGGGGTGAAAGCGGATTTGTCGCCTTAGCGTAAGGACGCGTGCGACTTGAACCCCGAACGTAGTACGTCTTTGAGTCGACGTCTTTTGCCTCAAACGTCAGTTCGGCGAAGCGAAAGGGTCTGCGTGTGTCCCTTTCAAATGACTCCTTTGCGGTGTGGCACGCGTTCTCCGACAAATCGAGAACCGGCCGAACGTCTCGGTTGTTGAATCATTTTGCCGATACGCGAGCGTTTTTTTCTTTTGCAACTTTGTGTTGACTATTGTGCCCCAATCGGTCGTGTACAACCGTGACAGACGCGATTGGTTCCGTGCACACTTCTGACAGGTAGTGCGCCATCTCTTGTCCCGCGTTTTTTGGCTTCTGTTGCCGCAAGGCCCAGAAGACAAAGAACGTGTGGAACAAGGTTGGGATTGTCTGATTCATGTTTGTGGTAATGATTTGTTCGACCTGATCGGCGTTGATCTGGCGAATGACATTAGTTACGCTTATCCCTGGACAGTTTTTATGACGGTCACAAGTCTTGCCGAGTTCCCAGCCAGTGTTGCTCGCGTCAGTGACCGAACAAATCGACGTGCGTTCGTAACTCGCCTTGCATTGAGCTTGAGGCTGCGTGTTGTTGATCATGACGCTAATAGATTTAAGCGTGGGAGCATGGTCTATCAGCGCATGATCACCTGGAATAGTCATTATGATTTCTGGGTCATTTTCCTTTTTGATTACATTTTTTGATTTGTTTGACTGAATTACTGGGGTCGGTCGGGCTTTTGACATGGGAGCCTGTTCCCAACCGTGGATCTTATGCAACGTGGCTTTTCTGCCGGATCGGTGGTTGGTCGAACGGCGACGGTCTCGAGTGAGCGCAGGCGTAGCGGCTTGGTTCAATCGTTTCGAAGAGCCCGTCCCGTGTTTTGTTCGCGGGACCGTCGTTTCGGGTTCAGCGGCTCTAGCGTGCCGCGACGTGATTCGTCCTCCTCTTTGGATTCGAGATTGAGATAGATCGTATCGTCGGACATACTAAAAAAAATGTTGTTGTTAATAATGGTCATTGTTAATAAAAGTTTAATTAAAGTTGCTCATTGTCCGGAAGTTAATTTTTTATAACATTAAACTGTTTTGATCACGGTATGAATAAAAAATATTGATATCGTATTCCAAAATATTTTTAAAATATGCATATGAAAAAAACATTTAATATTTTATCTAGTTATATTAACACGAAATAACAAAAGATTTAATATTCAAAGACTTAAACTCGTTTGCTGGCAGCATATGTTACATGACCAGATCATCTAGATCATCAACAAACCATCAATCAAGTACTGGAAAGGTGCAGAGAATGCCAAATTCAACTATATTTGGTGTTCGTCGTCTAAGAACATCATATATAGTCCTTCATTAGTCATCCGCATAAATTGGGCAAAAACACCAGACGCGGTCAAACAGTCCCAACAAAAAGGCAAAAAAATCGGCGAATTTCCGACTGCAATTGACTGCTGCCATTGAGGATTGGATTGAATCGTCACCTGTAATGAAAAGTGACTATTGCACGAAAACCGAAAAGTCAAACTTCAGTGACTCAGATCAAGTCAGGGCGGAGTGGAAGCGCCTCGAAACCAGCAGGACAACGCAGGTCGGTAGGTAACGGTAGGCATCGTTTTTCTCTTTTATGCGTGTACTTTTATTTCAAAAACCTTATGATGTAAACAGAATTTTAAAAATAATAATTCTTATATTTTTTATATAAAAATTTTTTAAATGAATTATGTTTAAAAATATGCATAATTTATTATTATGTAAATTATTCAAAAAAAAAAAAATAAAATAAAAGTATATTCTAAAAATATTTTAATCAAAAAATATTTTTATTATATACTTTTATTTTTTAGTATTTAAAATAATATGATGTAATCATTGTTATATAAGGCCATTATCATTACTAATTTCAATTGAAAACCGACATTTGCAGATTATGAACGAATTTTTTTGAATTTCGGTTTCTTGAATAATTATCGTCTGTAAATGTCTGTATATATTTAATTTATGCATTTGCTATAATATTTAGAATAAAACACCATACTTTGTAGCAATTCGATAAGTTTATAAAAAATTAAATCCGAAATTTTCATAGCCTTATACAGGATTTCAAAAATAAAATTGGATTTTTTTTGAGCCAATTAAAAATTCAAATAACCCTTGAAATTTGTATTGCTAAAAATGAATTCGATTACGATTTTTCTTGCATTTCTTCTTGTGATTGGAGCACTCACAAAAGATATCACCGTGGACGATTTTATCGGAAAATGGAATTACATAAAAGAGAAAAATGATGCTTACCGTACGCATCTAATAAACATGCACCGTAAGCAATTTTTTCAATTTTTTTCCAAGAAAACTTTATTTTTTTAAAATTTTGTACAAGTTGTAGTTGCTTGGAATAGGGATAAGATTTGTTGAAAATATTATGCGCAAATTCAATTTAATATACTAAATTTTAGGTGGTTATTTTCCAAATTTTAATGAGTCATTAATTGACTCTATGATAAATACGACCATGGAAGTATCGTTCAGTAAGACAAACGAAGATAATGTCTACAATTACACCCTTTACGTAGAAGCACATCCTCGTCCGATTACGTATATATTTCGCTTTGGTGAAAAAAAACTCCTACGCAGAGGTTCTGAGAAAGTAAATTTGCATTTGCATAAAGATTATTATTCTTTTACTCAAAGTAAAATTTTACATATCTAATCTTTAATACGCTACGTTTATAGGTACTTTTTGAATTTGAAAATGGACAAATTGTCGAAATCCATCTAAACAATCCAGAAAATAGTGACGGATCATCTAAGAATAAGAATGTCTACACTTTGGATCCTAATAACGAGAAAATTCTTCATGAAGTAAATTTTAATAATGTATTTAAAGTCAATTATCATTATAATAATTTAGTTTTTAATTATAACTCAAACTTAATTTTTTAGAAATTTTATAACAGCTTAAACGAATTGGCGGCGGAAATTCGCTTTAAAAAAACTGATGGAGAAAGTAAATAATCACATCAATGAATCGCTTTAAAAAATACCACCAAATTTATTCATATATTTCTTTATTCATATTGTTTTATCATTTTTATTTAATCATTTGTTTAATTAATATATTCATTTTTTCCCGGAAATAAAAGTTTTGGAAAAATTCGTTTTAAAATTAAATTGCTAAAAAAATATATTCCGTTCATATTAATCTGGAAATAAATGTGTGCCAATAATACATTAGTTTCGCAACGCATAATTATTCCCAATCACTATCAATATAATCTTATTTTCACTCAATTTTTTCTTCAAACTCAAAAAACGACAAATAAATTACCCTAATTTTTCCGCCCCGTAAATAAGACCGGTCTTATACATGGGAAAGTTTGGCTTTAGGTATTTTTCAAATATTTAATACAAATATAAATGAAAATAATGCCATTAAAAAAGAATATTGTAACAAAGAAATTTACCAATATATTTGGATAATTAGGTTCAGTTTTTTAAATCAAAATTACGGTATAAATCGGACGTTTAAGAAATGGTATCAACGCAAATGCACAGAATTTGAATTGACATGATATTAAACAATTACCAAATTTGTTAAACTAATATGATATAAAACAATTGCTAAATGTATTATGTACTTGTGGGATCATTTTACGATAAATTAGCTTTACAAGAAACTTGATTTTATTTAAAAAAAAATTTTTAAGATTATAAAAATTAATATTTTTGGGCACGAAGATTACTGTATTAGGGCTTATCTAATCCTAAAGCCTAAACATTTTTACATAAGATGCAAAAAAGACCCATAAAGATTGGACTCGTATGATTTGAGTTGTAATCGAAAAAAAATCAAGTTGCGTATTTTTCGTCGGAACCTGACGAAACGTTTGACAATCGGGCGAGGGAACCAAAAATCGTATCAATAAGTCTCCATTCATCCGGCCGTATTTATTTTTGACTTTAAATTTATTTTAAATTTATTGTAAATTACTGTCGTTTATTATTTAATTTATTTCATCCGTCTATAGAATGCGGATATAGGATGCGCTCGCAAAGCTGATTCACGTGGCGCGTGTGCTTATCTCTATTCGATCCTAATACGCGATATGTTACGTCGCCGCTTCGGCTTGCAATCACGCCTTCGGTCCAGAACGTCTCGCCTCGGATATTCTGCCCACGAAAATAGACCAAATCGCCTACCTTAAATTCACGAGACTTTGTCGCATTAGCCTTATTAAAATTCTTAGCCATATTTGTTGCGTTATTGCGTAATCCGGATTCTATTTCTGGATTGGTAGTACCGGACCGGCACCATACACTCCTGATGCGGACACTTGATCATTTTAGAGCGCATGATAACTTCGCTCCCATGTAGAACACGGCGAATAATTTTCGGACTGTATCCGAGACCCAAATCGGATACAATCTAAGCAAAGGTAACAGTCGAGTTCGATGCGGCCACAATTATTCGTCGCCGTTGTCATACGTTAGTGGAATTTGGGCGACCACTTAATTTTGCAGTTCTATAAGAAGCCGGATCCAACAAAAAATTGCGCACAATTTTGTCATGGTCTCCCTTGTGGTAGAAAAATCGGAATTTTTTAAAAATTTGAAGTGCTTTATATTTAGTTTCACGTTTATTTTGTTGTTTTTGTTTCTAATGCATAATGTTTCAGGTTTTGTTTTCTAGATTTTTATGCCTCAAGAAAAAGCATTTTATGTATTTATTTATGCAGTGCATGGAAGTGCTACTATTGTACAGCGTAGGTTTTGTACGAAGGTAATTTATTTGTCGTTTTTTGAGTTTGAAGAAAAAATTGAGTGAAAATAAGATTATATTGATAGTGATTGGGAATAATTATGCGTTGCGAAACTAATGTATTATTGGCACACATTTATTTCCAGATTAATATGAACGGAATATATTTTTTTAGCAATTTAATTTTAAAACGAATTTTTCCAAAACTTTTATTTCCGGGAAAAAATGAATATATTAATTAAACAAATGATTAAATAAAAATGATAAAACAATATGAATAAAGAAATATATGAATAAATTTGGTGGTATTTTTTAAAGCGATTCATTGATGTGATTATTTACTTTCTCCATCAGTTTTTTTAAAGCGAATTTCCGCCGCCAATTCGTTTAAGCTGTTATAAAATTTCTAAAAAATTAAGTTTGAGTTATAATTAAAAACTAAATTATTATAATGATAATTGACTTTAAATACATTATTAAAATTTACTTCATGAAGAATTTTCTCGTTATTAGGATCCAAAGTGTAGACATTCTTATTCTTAAATGATCCGTCACTATTTTCTGGATTGTTTAGATGGATTTCGACAATTTGTCCATTTTCAAATTCAAAAAGTATCTATAAACGTAGCGTATTAAAGATTAGATATGTAAAATTTTACTTTGAGTAAAAGAATAATAATCTTTATGCAAATGCAAATTTATTTTCTCAGAACCTCTGCGTAGGAGTTTTTTTTCACCAAAGCGAAATATATACGTAATCGGACGAGGATGTGCTTCTACGTAAAGGGTGTAATTGTAGACATTATCTTCGTTTGTCTTACTGAACGATACTTCCATGGTCGTATTTATCATAGAGTCAATTAATGACTCATTAAAATTTGGAAAATAACCACCTAAAATTTAGTATATTAAATTGAATTTGCGCATAATATTTTCAACAAATCTTATCCCTATTCCAAGCAACTACAACTTGTACAAAATTTTAAAAAAAATAAAGTTTTCTTGGAAAAAAATTGAAAAAATTACTTACGGTGCATGTTTATTAGATGCGTACGGTAAGCATCATTTTTCTCTTTTATGTAATTCCATTTTCCGATAAAATCGTCCACGGTGATATCTTTTGTGAGTGCTCCAATCACAAGAAGAAATGCAAGAAAAATCGTAATCGAATTCATTTTTAGCAATACAAATTTCAAGGGTTATTTGAATTTTTAATTTGCTCAAAAAAAATCCAATTTTATTTTTGAAATCCTGTATAAGGCTATGAAAATTTCGGATTTAATTTATTATAAACTTATCGAATTGCTACAAGGTATGGTGTTTTATTCTAAATATTATAGCAAATGCATAAATTAAAAATATACCGACATTTACGGACGATAATTATTCAAGAAACCGAAATTCAAAAAAATTCGTTCTATAAGTTAAAATTAAGTTTAAACTTAAAAACAAATTTCAATTTTAGGCTTAGAATTATGCTACACGCGCTTTGGCAAGTCAAAAAAGGAGTTCGACGTTTTTTTCCCATAATCTGCAAGTGTCGGTTTTCAATTGAAATTAGTAATGATAATGGCTTTATATAACAATGATTACATCATATTATTTTAAATACTAAAAAATAAAAGTATATAATAAAAATATTTTTTGATTAAAATATTTTTATTAATAAAAGTATATTCTAAAATTATTTTTTTTAAAATTCTGTTTACATCGTTTTTGAAATAAAATTACACGCATAAAAGAGAAAAACGATATATTTTTTATATAAAAATTTTTTTATATGATATCGCGGGCACTCCTAAATTTATCTCTAGCCCTTGCTTTATCGGTCTTCGGAGTGCGTACGATAGAATTTTAGTTGCAATTTCAATCAGATTATCAAACACTACTTTATTAGCCGTTTTTAAAAAATGAAGAGGGACAACTTCAAAATTATAGCAGTCATAAAACAATAATAATAAAAATTACTTAAAGATAATCTTAACAACAAAATTCATAAATAATTAACACACTTAAAATCTCTTCAAGACTGAATCATTTTTAAATACAATTATTTTCCTCGCTTCCGCGACAATGAATTATGTTTAAAAATATGCATAATTTATTATTATGTAAATTATCCAAAAAAAATAAAATAAAAGTATATTCTAAAAATATTTTAATCATAAAATATTTTTATTATATACTTTTATTTTTTAGTATTTAAAATAATATGATGTAATCATTGTTATATAAAGCCATTATCATTACTAATTTCAATTGAAAACCGACACTTGCAGATTATGGGAAAAAAACGTCGAACTCCTTTTTTGACTTGCCAAAGCGCGTGTAGCATAATTCTAAGCCTAAAATTGAAATTTGTTTTTAAGTTTAAACTTAATTTTAACTTATAGAACGAATTTTTTTGAATTTCGGTTTCTTGAATAATTATCGTCCGTAAATGTCGGTATATTTTTAATTTATGCATTTGCTATAATATTTAGAATAAAACACCATACCTTGTAGCAATTCGATAAGTTTATAATAAATTAAATCCGAAATTTTCATAGCCTTATACAGGATTTCAAAAATAAAATTGGATTTTTTTTGAGCAAATTAAAAATTCAAATAACCCTTGAAATTTGTATTGCTAAAAATGAATTCGATTACGATTTTTCTTGCATTTCTTCTTGTGATTGGAGCACTCACAAAAGATATCACCGTGGACGATTTTATCGGAAAATGGAATTACATAAAAGAGAAAAATGATGCTTACCGTACGCATCTAATAAACATGCACCGTAAGTAATTTTTTCAATTTTTTTCCAAGAAAACTTTATTTTTTTAAAATTTTGTACAAGTTGTAGTTGCTTGGAATAGGGATAAGATTTGTTGAAAATATTATGCGCAAATTCAATTTAATATACTAAATTTTAGGTGGTTATTTTCCAAATTTTAATGAGTCATTAAATTTTAATGAAAAAAATAAAAGGAAAGCCTACCATCCCGGCGGGAAAAGGACCCAGACTACAGGACATTCCATTTTTCAATTTGTTCTTTTTATTTCCTCTATTTTTTTAGTTTTTATTGTTTGTCATATTTTTATTAAATTTATGAATTAAAAAAAAAATTGGATGAATGTATGGGAAAATGCTTTTTTAAAGGTGATTTTCGATTGTTCTTTTGAAATTTGACACATCGCACTTTTGCGCTTTTCCCACTTTTTGGCGCATTGCTAATTAAACTTTAAAATTTGAAACCTTAATAATAAATGAATTTACATACATACAAGTTTAACACTAAGATCACTTAAATTAATGCCGATATAACCAGCAAAATTTGTATGAAGAATGAAAAATTGCTTTTTGAACTGTATTTAATCTCGACTATTCTATAGATTGTCCAAATTGATTATCTAAAACTCAAAATTCAGTATGTCATTTGAATTAGCGTAAAATTCTAAGTAAATTTAAATGAAAATAAAGGCCATAAATATATTTTAATTTGAATTATAATTTTAACATATGAGCCCAATATATTTTTCATTAAATTTTAGAATTTTGACACATTAGGGATACAACGAATTTTCGAAATTGAAAATTTATTTTCGTTGCACCCTTGGTGCATATACAACATACAACAATAATTGTTCTGTAAGTTTTCTTAATAATTTTCTTTCTATAACTAAGAAAATCCAACAAAAATGGTTAAAAAAAGAATACAATTGACTAGGAGAGACCCAACAAAACCAACTAGAAAGTTGTTTTTTTATTACAAAAACTGAAAAATTTAAAGACAACATATTGAAAATTTTTAAAGTTTATAATAATTACTTATGAAATGGAAAACATTTATGGACAAATTAAAATCATTTGACGCGCTAGCTTTATAGTTTTTGGTTTTTAAAATGGGTCTTAATGAAGTTTGCCTTTGGACCAAAACCAATTTTTTGCTCTACAAAAGGTGAGTAGACGTGCTCCATTAATAATTAATTTGATACAAATAATAATAACTAAAATAATAATAATTAAAAGCCTTCGCAATTATTTGCCTTTTTTCATTCTAGACATATTAATCACATTTTCGGTGTTCGAAACCCAAAAAATATTAAGTAGAAAAACATTTTCATTTATAAATCACATTTTTAACAAAAGAAAAATTAAAATGTTTTATTATTCCTCACAAAAAAATTTGTTTGCCTTTTAAGTAACTTTTATGATTTAAAAAAAATTGCGATTCTTTCGATTTTATCGCTTTCTTACTCAAATAAATGATTAATCAAAAAAATCCCATTTCATGCAAAATTTATTTTTCAAACCTTCTTTAAATTGTTTTTAAAATATTTTAAAAGAAAGTAACACAAAAGGAAAAAAAGTGGAAGTGAATGGGCGCATACATAAAATTTCAATAAAAATCTGTATGATCCAGCGTCATAGGTAAAAAAAATAACGTATAAAAGACATAACTATACCGAAAAAATACTTTTTTATAAATAATATGTATAAAAATGGGAATAATATAAAAAAATAAAAATACACTTAAAAAGTAATAAAAAAAGCGAAAAATTCTTAAATTACTACTTAATAGAAGAAAAATAATTGGCTACACGGAAAGTTTTTCGACAAAAATACTAAAAAAAGAAGATTTTGCCCGACGAAAAAATTTCCTTTCAGCCAATAAATTTGAATCTATTTTTAGTAAAAAGTTTTAACATTTAAACATTCCAATAAAATTTATAAATTGTTTAAATTATATAAATAAATTATCTCTTTTCAACAAAAAGGTTAATTTTAATTGTTAAAAATTAATTAATTTGTGATTAATTAAATGGAAATATAGTTTTATTAAAAGAAGAAATAAAATAGCAAAATAAAATTGAACATATAAAATGAATGAATGTGTAAAATTTTAAAAATTAAATAAAATTAAACAAAACTTTAATTGTTTTAAATTAAATTAAATTATAAAATTAAATAAAATTTAAGAAAGAGTTTTTTTCGCACTTTAATAGAAAAATAGAGAAAAAATTTTTTTTGCAAAATCCCAATATTTTTCCTATTATTTTTTTAAGTTTTGAAAAGTTATTTTATTAATTCATTTTTCACAATTTATTAAATCAATTATGCGGGAAAAAATTCCAAGAAAAGTGAAAAATAATTTAGAATTTCAAAAATCCACGTGTATTTTTTGAAAAATCATTGTTATTATGGGAGAAGAATACATTGCCAACTTTTTTTGAAAAATATTCGCACATGTTATGGGGTGCGCTGGCATTATAATTGGCTAGCCAAATATGAACCTGGCTGAATTTGAACTCTACAGAGTTCAAATTTTGAATTTCAAATTTGAAAAGATGAAGTAAGAAGTTGGCATTATTTTTATGCCTGATTTTGATCCATTCATAAATTGAATTCCGAAAATTCATATGTCATTCAATTCAGAGGAAAATTTTGGATTCAACTGAATGAAAATAGAGTTCGAAAATATGAATCAGATTCCGAGATAGAATATCAATTTTTTAGTTTGTTTAAATTTTGAGCAAATTCAATCGATTTGATTCCGGAGGAAATGAAAAGAAAAGAATGAAAGCAAAATACGAAAATAAAATAATTGTCACTATTTTCAACATTTTTGGCTATTATTATTGTAAATTTTATTATTTTTAATATCTTCGCGATTATTTTTTGTACGATTATTTTTATATTATTAAACATTCTACTAAATGCGGGTAAAAAAATTCTTTCCTTTTTTTTCAAAAGACATTTGAGTAAAGGGTGAACATGGTTTTTTTCCAGGTAACTGTCCCTTTTCTCCATTTTTCAACCAAAAGTGAAAAAAGTTATAAAGATAAAGGTAAAAACGAAATTTCAATCAAATTTCAATCAATTTCAATCATTCAGCATAATACAAAAACCATGTTTCGATTCATTTTTTTCTTTTTTAACATAATTGTTTTTGTATTTCAAACACATAAAAACATTTTCAAAAAATAAACTTTTAAATAATTTATTTCATCAAACATTTGAATAAATTTACTAATTTTTTAAATTTCTTTTTAAACTTTTTAAATAAAAGTTTTTCTGCTTGTAAAAATTAAAATTGTTAACTTTTAAAAAACTTAGCTTTTTAACTAAATAAATTATTAATATAATAAACGAACTAAACATATTATTTTTATTTCGTGTGTATTGATATACTCGAACAATTTTTGAATTCTGCACCGGCCTTCATCCTGTTATCATACACATAAAATTCGGAGAATATTTTTAAAGAAATCGAATCAAAATATAAATTAAAAAGAAAAGTTTAAAATTTCGGAAACAAGAATTGCAATATATTTCGGGTTTCAATAACCATATATTTTTGGATTGCATGTAATTGTAAAAATATCTATGATCACAAAATCTGATCCACTCCATAGTGGGAATTTTTAAATTTTTGTCACGTTACACTCCAAACCAGCACTATACTATATAAACATTGTTAATTGCAATTCAAATACTTTTAAATTTATATAAGTAAATTTTTTAAAAAAATTAATGCATATGGACTTAGAATTAATTTACAAAAATGGCATGCAAAATCCAACATCCATTTTAAACACGCTCGAGTTTCTAGCCTGCTAATTTGGAAAATTTTGAATTGAACGTATCTATAATTCGGAAAAAAATCGAAAATTATGAAGGCAACTATCGGAAAAGAATAAAGAATACTAATTTTTCAAAATTTTAACTAAAAAAAAGACAAACTAATAGAAGGATACCGGCCATATCAGTATTGAAAAAAAACGAAAAAAAATACGCGGAAATATGCATTGCAAAATGAAGAGAAATATTTAATTTATTATTTCTTGAATTGTATTTTTAAATTAATCATCAGAGTTTTCGATTAAACATAAAAATAGCAGTCAGTTTAATGTTTTTGTATTTTAATGCAAAATCGAATACTAAATAATTAACGCAATTACGCACAGCCATTTATCGAAAAATGAAGAAATAATAAAATTTTTATAAAAGTAAAAGTTAATCAAAATACATCAAGATTCCATAATATCGTGCCATATTGAAGTTTTATACAAAATTCTTGTTTTCACAAATTTTAAAAGAAATTTTGTACTTTTAGCAAATTAATTAATTGAAAAAAAGGGAGTAAAATTCTACTATACAATCAAACGATAGGCATCAAAAACCAAGTGACAGTCATTTCTTCGTTTGCCCTTTTCGTCACTTTTTGAATTGTGCAAAAAAAAACAAGTACAAAAACCGAAAATATTTCTTTTTCGTTTAAAGTAACCCTAATTCCAGATGTATAATGCAAGACCGTTTGGATTAATTTTAAATTTTGAAAAAAAACTTCATTAAAATAGAAAACGGAAATTTGATAGTTTTTTATTTACCTAATTAAAATAACTTTAATTTTCGGCTAAAACTCTTCAACAAATTTCTCCTTATAAACGACATACCAAAAATACTAAATTTTTGAAATAACATCAGACGGCTGTATGTTATATACGACTAGAGATCAGAGTCCTTGCTTTTCTAAACGAGTTCTACCTCAAAAAAGTGACTCCAGATTCATTTGAATTGATTGTAATGTCAATTTTTAATAAACTCAATATAGCTCCGAAGTAATTTTAAAAATTTAATTTAAAATTGTTTTAAACGATTTAATAGTGATTTTTGAAGTTAGAGCAATTTTGGAGTCAATTTAAAAGAAGTGATCAAAATTGTTAATATACAGCCTCGAAGCACCTAGTTTTTCTCAAATTTTACAATTTCAAAATGATGATCATTGTTTTTTATCTTTAAAAAATTTCAAATGATTTCTAAGTCATTTAAATACAAAAAATTCAATTTCTTTTTAACTTTTATGTTGAATAGAAAAGTTTAAAAAAATAAATTAACTTATAAATTAGCATAATAATAATATCAAATTTCGATATTTAAGTTAAAAATCAAAAACAATAAACGAAATCCATAAGCAGTTATGATTTTGTGATAAATAATATGGAATCAAATTTAAAAAAGTTTGAAACAGTTTATAAAATGAATAACTTTGGGATGGCTTACCATTCTGAAGTACCAGAAAAAAATTTTTACTAAAATGATTTGCAACATTTCGTAATGTATAGAAGAAAAGAGGAATAAAAAGAAATGAAAGAAGAAAAGCTCATCACATAAAATTTGAACGGCTTCTAGATTTAAAGCGGATGTCGGGGGTAGATAGACTCGGGTTTTGGTCGTTAATGAAAGAAAAAAGTCAATACATAAAATTTCAAAGAATTTACATTTAATAGTATTTACAGGCAAAAAAGGAAGTGTCTTACTAGCTAGCATGACTACACCTCCCCCTCCTGTCTTGACGAAAAACATTGTACTGTTGAGGAAATATAGCTGAATTTAAATGCTGAGGTTGTAACCATGTTTCGGTTATTAAAACTAATTCATAATTATTAGATTGTAAAAAATAGTCAAGTTTGGCTGTTTTATTGGTAAGGCTTCTAGCATTAAAATAAAAACAATTAAGTATTGCTGCCTTAGCTAGTTTCCCGAAGGAAGAGTGACAATTTCCCTTTTTTGCCCCGGCCAACCCTTAATTCGAATTCGCTAACCTGTTGTGAATGGCCTTAATTTCACAACAAAGTAAATTTTTTTAATATTGGAGTTGATGTGAAGTAACTTTTTAACGATATTTTTATTTAGAACAATAATTGAACAAATTTCGATATAAAAAAAACTTAAAATTTTTTTTTAACATAAAAATATATTTAATAAACCAAAAACTTTTCTGTTCAAGACAAATAAATTTTAAAATTAAAATGAAAGGAAAAATAATCTTTTAATTATTTCTTGATAAAATTTTGATCCTTTTCTTCATCGCTCGCGACAGTGGCGCGCGACCACAATGTTCGAAGGCGACCCAAGCGTACATCCAACAATTCTCGTCGACTTCCAGTCTGTGTTGGTACGGCCGTCTCCGTCACATGTGGCTGTTTTTTGTTGTCTAAAATAAAATTAGTTTGAACCCCGTATTCTCCGATCATCCTTGCGACTGTCTCAAAATCACCGTCCCAAGGGGCCTCACGTTCCGACTCGAGCGGAGTTGGCCAAGGAGAAAGTCCGTCCTTTGAGGTGATCACGATCAGGTTTCTTTTGTATGTCAAAGCTAATTCAACGAGTAACTTGTTCTTTTCCAACTGTCCTTTGAAAATCGGCGGCGGTACAAAAATCACCTTCAAATGCGAGAAACAAGAGGCGAATGTCTCGAGAATGTCAAGACACGTTCGATAATCTTCTGTAGCCACTTCTCCACGAACAACTGATAACCCCATATAAATTATTACGTATTTTACCGAACTTAAGAAGTAAAACTCAGAAAGTTTTAGCCCGAGATCTTTTGCAGGTGAGAATCGACAAAGTACGTTTTTCAACCCAGTTGTGACTCCTTGGATCAATTCGTCACCAATTACCAGATTCTCTGCTTCAACGGGCGTCGCCTTAGGAAAAAACACCTTTGCTCTCACAAGTCCAAACAGTTTTGAGACTCGATTAAAAACAAATTCAACATTCTTGCCGTCCGTTTTTTCGACTTCGAATCGCGCTGGCTTCCAAGGTTGCTCTTGGAAAGATTTCATTGCCGCGGCACTCTTATTGATCCACAAATTTACCACTTTGTCAAAGTCGTGTGCATTGAATGATCGTGTGTTTCCTTTAGCCTTTTGAGGATTTTCGTGTTTCACGACGAGGTTCCAATTGTCGTCGTGGTAATTGAGAATAAATTTGCCTCGAACGTCGATGATCTCCGTAAGATATTTTGTCGTTTCAGCCAAACGACTTCTATTTGAAGCAATGCGGAGAGCCCACTTTATGTACAAGGTGTGAAGCAGACTAGGAATGAGCAGCGGTGCGATGTCTTCCAATTCCTCAAATTGACCGTTCGGCATGAGACCAAAAATGTCTCCAAAGTTCAGCACCGAATAATTCTTCATCAATTCCCAACCTGAATGACTGTCTCTTTTGATTATCCATTCGGAACTCTCGTCTGAGCAGATCGGTGTGAGAGACTTTGATCGTTGTGCCTGAGGGACAATCTCCACGGTTCTGGAGTGATCAGTTGACGAAATTCGTAGCGATGTGTTTTGGTGGGGGCCCTGAATTGCTTGTGGAGTTCTGTGAGGACTGCGACCTCGGCGGGCCCGTTCACACGGAATTCCTCCGGTACGTGGGCGGTTTTCTGGCAATTGATAAGGAACTCTTTCCAAACAATGCTCGACGGCGTGTCCGGGTCGAATTTCGTGAGCTTCGCGTTTGCCCTTGTTTGAAATTGTGTAATTTTTTGGGCACCGAGTGCTTTTGATTGAGTTGTGAATAATTTTTGATTTCAATGGTACATGACAATTCGTTCCGTTGAGCTTGAAACTTGCCGTGTAAGGTTCAGTGACCTTCACTGCCTGTTTCTTGCTCGCAGAATTAACCGTTCGGGTGCTCGAATTAGGACAGCTTTCTTCCGTCTGTTCCTCATTGCGATTTTCTTTCTCGATTTCCTCTTCCATGTTCTCATCATAATCGAGTTCAATGTCCAAACCTGGATCCAAATCCAAAATATCCATTTTTTCTTTCTTTTTATCAGAATTAAATGTATTTTTATTAATTATTTCTTCCACCTTTAAATTAGAAAGAGAATTTAGATTTTTATGTAATAAATTTTTGGAGTCTTTTACTTTTTCAAATTTTTTATTTTTCGAAATGCCAAACTCATCTTTTTTAAATTCTTTTGGAATTGACCTTCTTACCTTTTCGGAGCTATTCTCATTACAAGTCAAAAAATGTACTATAATCTCTTCCGCTCTATTTTCATCTTCTGTTTCTGCGATTTCTAACGGAAATAGAACATTTGTCGGACGAAGATACGATTTTGATTCGTTTCCTAATTTAGCTGTTCTTACTTGACCGTCTGGGCCTTTCAATAATTCAAGGATTCTCGCTAGTTTCCATTGGTTTCTTTGAACATCGTTCTCTGCAATGAGGACGATCTCTCCCAGACGCGGCACAACGCTTGATACTTTGCCCTGGCGAAATTCGAGTCCGTTGCTCTTTTCTCTCAACGATAGCAAATAGTCCTCTGACCAGATCTTCCAGAATTTGTTCACTCGATCTTCTGTTTTTCTTAATATTTTTGTAAGGTCGTTTTTGCACGATTTTTCTGGGAAATATTCCGAATCGTTGGGATCTTCAGCTGCTGACATATTTGACTGGAGATTCATTTGTTCATATGGGATCAAAAAGTCTACCGGTCGGAGAGGTTTAATCACTTCTGTTTCTGAAACATATGTCAGTGGTCTTTGATTTACGACCATTTCGATTTCCGTCAGCATTGTGTGTAGTTCTTCCTGCGCGAGAACTCGTTTTCCCACAACCTTTTTCATTGCGTTTTTAACAATTCCAATTAGACGTACCCAAAATCCTCCTCTCCAAGGTGCTCGTTCTGCGATAAATTTCCAAAAGTATACCTCTTTCCTCGGCTTCTTTTTGAACCTTGTTCGAGTTTAACACGAATCGCCAGTTGTGTTCGATTACCTTTGAAGCTAGCTTGAAGTTCGTACCGTTGTCTGATAAGATATTTGACGGAATTCCTCTTCTGGAAATGAATCTCTTGAAAGCGTGCAAAAACGCTTCCCCTGACAAGTCTAGCGCTAGCTCCAAATGAATTGCTCTCGTAACAAAGCACGTAAATATACAGACCCAAATTTTTTCTGGCTCCTCTCACTTACTTCGGCGAGTGGGGAGGGGACCGAAATAATCCAGACCAGTGCTTTCGAACGGGCGTTTTCTATTTACCCGATCCTCCGGGAGGTCGGTCATTTTTGGGAGTTTGTAGGGCGTACTTAGAAACCTTCTGCATTTCATACAATTCCTTTTTACGATTTCCTGAACTCTACGGCGCCCTTGGGGCAACCAAAATTTCTCTCTTAAAGCAGAAAGGGTAGTAGTTGTCCCCGGGTGAAACCGTTTTTCATGACAATCCAAGACAATAAGCTCAGCGGCCCTGTCTTGTTTGGGTAACCAAATGGGAGTGTTTTCTAGTGTGTTATTATTTTGAATTCTTCCCTTACACCTCCAAATTTTTTCTTTGTCCTGAAATAGCTCAAGCGACTTTTTCGTCAACTCATCTGGTGGTGTGCGACTTTGCGCTTCTTTGATTAAAAATCTTTCCGACTTTTGAATTTCTTCTGCTGTTGGGTACGTTTTTTTTCGCTTTTCTTTATTATTGTGATTAAACCAAAATTTTCTGTTTTTAGATACATTGCTAATGAAACGAAAAACAAAAGCTGTTACCCTGCATGCCTTCGACCAACGACTGTGTTCTTTCAGATTCATTGTCGATTCTTTTTCGTGTCGTGGGATTGTCATTTCTTTATTGATAGGATTTATTCTCGACTTAGCGTATAGCGGGTACGATTCTCCGTTTTGCGAGTGTGTTGCATAAACTACGGCTCCATGGGCCAGTTTGGAAGCGTCCGCGTAAATATTTAAATCAAATTTTTCTTGAGTTTCTCTAAAAATTTTCCTTTTTATTGTCAAAGCGGTGTTCCATGTATCTCCAATTTTCTTCCACTCGGTTAGATCTTCTTCAGCGAGTGCGTCATCCCACCCTAGTTTTTTCTTCCACAACTCTTGAAAGAATGCTTTCGCTTTTATCATTGCAGGGGATGCCCAACCCATAGGATCGTACGCCGACGCGATCGTCTTTAACACCTGCCGTTTCGTTCTTGCGTTCTCATCAAAGTTCATTTTTAGTGTGAAAGAGTCGGATATGGTATCCCATGTCATTCCCAAAATTTTTAAACTATGACTCGGGATTTGATCCTCTGGTTTGAGTCTTTTAATCGATTCGAAATCATTGGAAGCAAATTCTCTTAAGTTCATTGAGACCTTTGCAAGCATTTCTTTGCAAGCATTTTATGCAAGTTTCATATGTTTTATCTTTATTCTCTAAGTATATAAAAATATTGTCTACGTATATGTTTTCCGCCATTTCAAGCGAGAGTTTTGTATTTTCCCGAATTAAGTGTTCTTTAATTGTAGCGGCTAACAGAAATGGGCTGCAATTGAGACCGAATGTGAGCCGCTTGAATCGTAAGTCTTTAACTTTTCTTCCCAATCATTTGCAAACGGATTTTTCGGCCATAAAAATCTGCACGAATCGCGATCGTTCGGATTTATGAGTAATTGCAAGAATGCCTTTTCAATGTCAGACACTGACTACCGACGGAAGTCTAAATCGAAGCAAAATCCCAAGCAAGTCGCATAGTAAAAGTGGTCCGCGGTGGAGACATTGATTGATTGACGGGTGGGTTTTTCCCGCTCCCGCTCCGCCATCGTATACCACTCTGACTTTTGTGTGTAACTTGTCCTCTCTTATTACCGGCTGGTGGGGCAGGTAATGCACTAGTGAGTTGGCGTTGTTGAGCTCATCGATCGGCACTTCCTCAATCATATCTTTTTCCGCTAAATCGGTTATGATTCGATGATATTCTTTTAAAAGCTCCGACTTTTGTTTCAGCGTTTTCATCGATCCTTTGAGTCGTCCCCTTGCTAACCAATAGTTGGATCTTAATTTGGCACGTTCAGGCTTCCAAGGCAGTGAAACTTCGTATCGATTGTCGACGATTTTTAAAGTCTTTGAACGAAGATAGAACTCGGCGGTCCTCCTCGTTTTCTGACTCGTCGTTCAAACCGTTTTCTTCCGCTTTAAAATGTTTGTCGACGATCTGAAATAGGTTTTCGTCGTCTCTGTTTTGTGAGTCCGTGACATCGGAGCAGAGTAAAGTTACCGTTGAATTACGATTGTCTGCGGTCCCTTTGCCGCTTACGAGATTCCCAACGAGAGAATTTGAAACGACTAAATTTTCTCCAATTTTTCCCGATGCGACAATTTCGAACATGTGAAATTGATCTATTCCAATCAGAATGTCTGGTGATCGCTCTTCCACACTGACATTTTCCAACTTAAATTTTTTAAATGATCTATTTGCGATAGCCATTTTCAGTTTGGAGGCAATTATTGTGCTAATAACATTTAATTTTATTTTTAATTGTTTACCATTTTTTAAATTTACATTAACCGAAACGAGTTTGCTCTCTATATTTGTTTGATTGGTGGAACCAAATGTGTTTATTTTTATTAGTTCTTTATTCTCAGCAATCAAACTTAACCTTTCAGCAACACTTTCTGTTATAAAGCTTCTCTGGCTTCCGCTATCAAAGAAGAACGTCGCCACCGCTTTTCGTTTTGAATCACAGGTATTCTCTATTTTTGCCTCGGCGGACATGAGAAAAGTGTGTTTCAAATCGTCTGAGATTGTAGCGGTTGAAACTGTTATCTCTTGACTGCCTTTTTTACGGCTGCCACAGAAAGCAGTGTTATGCGATTCTTTGCAATTTCGGCATTTAATTTCCCTTTGACAAGCGTCTGTTTCGTGTCCTCTTGCCAAACAGTTTTCGCAAAGTTTTCTCTCTTGAGCGCGATTCTTTCGTGCTTCAACTGATTTGAATCTCCGACAGGTGTCTGGCCAATGATTTTCGTCACAGAACCTACACGAAATTTTTGGACTGATTTTTTTCGTCTCTTTCGCCTTTCCGTTACCGTACCTGTCTGTGAACAAAGTCGATGGTTTTGAGGGAAAGTTCTCTGTCGTTGCAAGCGTTACACATGGTTCTCTTGAATTGAAATTTGAAGGTGTTTTGCTTTGATTGAATGGTTTTTGATCGGGTCGGTTGGCGTTTAGAACTTGAATTACACTCTCTTCTTTTTTGATTACTTCGCAGAGAACTTGTCTGAAAGTGCTCGTATCCCATTGGTTTCTCAGAGATTTTTGATCGAGGACCTTCTCAAGAATCGGACGATTTAATTTCTGTTCTAGAGCCAAGTAGATTGAGGCGGCTTCTGTGTTTTCACCCATCGATTCTAGCTGACGGCACAGACATTCGATTTTGTACGATAAATCTCGGCACTCTTCAAATCTTGAACAAGATTTCAAACCATGAAGTTCGTTGTATAGAGATCGAACGAGGCTTTCTTTTTGCCCGAATTTGTCTCTCAATAAGCTCAACGCAACTGGATAATTTGCTTCACACAGAGGCAAGCCTTCAATTAAAGTCTTCGCTTCACCTTTTAATAATGATCTTAAATAGGTAAATTTTTGAATTTCGCTCAGCGGCGATTTGTCAATGGAAACTGTAAAATTTTCCTCAAATTCTCTCCATTTGTTTTTATTACCGTGAAATGTGTCTAAGTGAATTGTGGGGAGTTTTACTGTGCTTTTTGTCGCTTGAGGCACGGCGGCCGGGGCGAGATTTAGACTCCAACTTGTATGCTCTTAGTTTGTTTTCGACATTTCTTTTACGGTCTCTGGCTGTGCTGAAAATCGTCCAGTCTTTGGTGTCTTCGAACACGGCTCGTTCGTCACGACGCTCTCGCGTGGCTTTTTTAATATAGTCAGCCCATTTTGATCGTGCCTCATTGAGTTCTGTGACAGCGTTGTTAATGTCTGCTATCTCACTCTTACCACTTTCAATTAGATCTTCTAATTCATGAATTGTGAGCTCTGCTGAGATGTCAATTTGTCTGGTTTCGATGTCCCTCGGATCTTCCAAAACCTCTTTGAGCATTACGTAAGCTTCCTCAATTTTCCTCTGATACGGCGAAGTCGGGGCTCCAATCGAACTCTTTCTGTCATCCATATTTATTTAATATATTTATTTGTTTTCAAAGTAAAGGGTGTCGGCGCATTTTTTACTTTTTAACTTTTAAAATATTAAACTTTAAATTAATTTAATGAAAAGTAAACTTAACGTCGGCGCGTTTGTCACTTTTTCTTTCCTGAATTTAATTACACAACTTAAACGTCGGCGCGATCGTCGCTGTTTTTTATTAATTTTATTTTTACAACTAAAAAGTCGGCGCTTTTTTCGTTGCAGATTCTTTTTTTATTTTTGCTTAGCAAGGTCGCCACTTGTTGTGAATGGCCTTAATTTCACAACAAAGTAAATTTTTTTAATGTTGGAGTTGATGTGAAGTAACTTTTTAACGATATTTTTATTTAGAACAATAATTGAACAAATTTCGATATAAAAAAAACTTAAAATTTTTTTTTTAACATAAAAATATATTTAATAAACCAAAAACTTTTCTGTTCAAGACAAATAAATTTTAAAATTAAAATGAAAGGAAAAATGATCTTTTAATTATTTCTTGATAAAATTTTGATCCTTTTCTTCATCGTTCGCGACACACATTTAGCTCGACGTTATTGAGCTCTTTTCGCAGGTTGAAGTCTTCATCACGCTGCTCTTTTGTCAGGCTCGGTCGCACGAACACGCCCTTGAACGCGGTTGATGACTTTAAATTTCGGGCTGCCATCAAGACGGTCCTGTTGTTTGGAGTTGCCGAGTACAACTTTGGTGAGACGGGGACGCTTGTCGTCTCCATTACCCATGCGATATGTCGTCATCACCTCGGCTTCCACGTCGAGTTCATCGAACAGCTCCACCAACTTCTGTTTGTCGGCCAGTGAGCGAACTGACGGCTTTCCTGTAGCTTCGGGCAAGCCTGCAATTACGATTGATCTGGCCCGTTCAACTATTTTAATTATGCAATAATAACACATGTACATAAATATAACAAATTATATTATAACGTGATTTAATACAGGGTTGGGCAAAAGTTTTGACCCATCGTTTTTTAAACATAAAATTTTTATTAATCAACAAAATTCAACAATGTTATACATATTCGAAAGCTAATAAAATTTTCTACAACATAAATCAATAACTATTCAAAATGGCCACCTTCAGCCGCCACACAGGACTGC
This sequence comes from Bradynema listronoti, assembly GCA_024678965.1. NCBI lineage: Eukaryota > Metazoa > Nematoda > Chromadorea > Rhabditida > Allantonematidae > Bradynema > Bradynema listronoti. The sequence continues at coordinate 7,443,616 of JANLNO010000001.1, read as the reverse complement.
AGACGCTTACGGAAATTTTTGACGATGGTCGCAAGCGTTTTTACAGTGATTTCGTCCCATGCCTTCTGAAGGGAGCGCTTCAGGGACTCGACGGTGGTGTGATTTGTAGAACACGCTTTTTGCTCCAGGATGGACCAAATTGCAAAATCCATCGGGTTCAAATCGGGCGATTGAGGCCACAGAATTGTCTCTCAGAAGTCGATTTTGTTTGTTGTTCCAAAACTCGATGGTCGACCTCGCTAAATGAGGCCGGCGCCCAAAGTCCTGTTGCAGCTCCATTGCTGTTTTTATTTGTCGGTTCAGGGGTCGGCCATTTTTTCAACAAATCTTGAACTGTTGATCTTAAGCTCCACGAAAAACAAGCGGCGTCTTCCTTTTTTTCCGAAATTCGACATCTCGTGGCGTCGGATCGCCTTTTCTAAATTCTTTTTATGCGTTTCGAATAAATTGCGATTTCGGTTTCAGATCATTTGCTTGACGCTCAATTGTTGTCTGGCCAATCACCCAAACGATTTTTTTAATTGGGTGATTCAATATTTTTCCGATTTTTTATTAAAAATTTAACAAATTTTATAACAAATAAAATTAACTTAAAAGAATATTTAAAAGGTAACCCAACCAAGCTGTTCGAAGGACAAATGCGCCCCATTTTAAATTAAAGAGAAAGGAAAAATGGCATAGGGTGATAAAGGATGGCTGAGTCCGACTATACGGGGTGTGGCGAAGTTTAATCGCATCGAGATTTTGATCTTTTCCTGGTTTGTCTAGAGTGCTGGTTTGGCATTGTCTTCGGTCGCAGGAACACTTGCTTTCTTGATCAAGCGGGATATTTTTTCGCCGTGCTGCCACATTCGATCAGTTGGATGCAGTAAAGTGCGCGTCGATTGCCCGGCCTTTTGGGAAATAGCTCCAGGCTAACGACGCTCGAAATTCCCCCAAAAACAAAAAGTGCCTTTTGGAAAGCGATCACGTTGCACCGGTTCCGCTACTTGACCGGGTTCAACCCAATTGATTTCGTTTGTCTAAGTTACAAATAGACCACTTTTCATCGCAGGTCAAATTCGACGAATGAAACGAGAAATCCGGGGATTTTCGAGCAGTTTTCTAAATTTCTGACACGTTGTTGAGCTTGAATTTTAGTCAATTCACATAAATTCGGCAGCATCTATTGACTTTTCCAAGAGTGAAGATGTCTACAACTGATGTGGAAAATGCTAGTTCGGCCGAAATCTGCGAGTACTTTTCGAGGGATTTGTCTCATGCTTCAAGGACTGCTTCAGATCACTGTTGTAGCGTTTGCCGGGAACCGCAAATCTCGAGGTCAGTATCGGCGTCGTTGAACTTTCACGAACCAGTTTCGCGCAGTACGATCGAGTTTCACATTGTCGCCTTCAACCGCAGCATCTTCTTTGCGCTTTAGTTGCGTTGAAGCCTTGTTTCGTACTGCTAAGAGGACACGAATTTCAAATTTTTCATAATTTTTCTATAAGCAAAAAATTGAAATAAAGACCAATTAAAGTTTTAATATACATTATGATAGAGCAAGTTCGGCTTTTTAAAAATATAAAATAACACATGTATATAAAACATTTTTATTTGGTAAAAAAACAATTGGACAAAAAGATATAAAAAATCGGAAAAAATATATGAATCACCCTAATAGCAGACGTCGCGCATTTTCGAGCCGTACGCGCTTCATACGCTCGTCCAAGTAGTGGCCTTTTCCGAGCTTGTAGCTACGAAGCTTCAGCTTGTTCCTGACCATTCTGGCAACCGATCGACGACTGATGTGCATCTCCTTCGCCAGCTTGTTCATCGACTTGCCTGGATTTCGGCGGATCCGGCATCTGAGCTTGTTCAGATTATCCGGGGTCGTTGCAGTGGTTGGTCTCCCACTGCGAGGCCTTTCCGCAGTCGTGCCCGTCTCCTTGTAACGTTTGAGAATTCTGTAGACTGTTTTTCTTGGCATACGGAGCAGTTTTATGATGTTAGACTGTGACGTCCCCGATTCGAACAATTTTACGACAGCGATACGGTTTGCTTCACGGTTCATGACTAAAAGCACAAAAAAAATTAACCAAAAAAAATCAACGTAGCTTGTACAGAATTTCACGGGCTACAATATACGATAAAAATTACTGCACATGCTGTCAATAATACTATTAAAACTTAAATTAAAAAACGATGGGTCAAAACTTTTGCCCAACCCTGTATATTTAAGATTTTTTGTATTTAATAATTTTTTAAATTTGTAATTTGATTTACTTATTAATAATAAAGTTTAATTACTCAAGTTTAAGTTTGAGCGAAGAAGCGTTATTAATCGAAATTAATACTACGTTTATTAAATAATTAATAAATCCAAAAGTTTTTACTATTTTAATTATAATAATTTAAAAAAACTAAAATTAAAATTTATTTTTTAAATTATAAGAAAATTACCAACAAAATTATAATAGAATAAAGTCGACCAGTATTTGAAGAATGTTTTTTTGTCTTTCTTCATTCTATTTTTTTTTGTCTTCCTTCATTCTAAAAGTAGTAAAAGATGAATAAATCAAATTATTAGAAAACTTACGAAAAATCATATGTAGTTTTTGCAACAATTCCAATTCCAATTCCTACAAGGCCTGCATAGACTGCTATTTTGTGTGCCAGTCCATCAATTTTTCCATTAAGCCCATCGATTTTTGCATTAATTTTGTTTTCAAGATTTTTAAAAATAAAATTCTAAAATTTAAATATCAATAATTATTTATTTATTAAATTGTAGAAAATTACCAAACGCTCTGTCGAATTATCTTCGATTTTTTTCAGGATTTCAGGTAATTTGTATGAAACATTTATGTTCTCAACCTAAAAGTCATAAAAAATTTATATGTAAAAAATTTATTTAAATTACCATTTCATTTTTATTCAAATTAGAATTGAGTCGCTTAGATAAATGAATAGAACGGCAGTTCTTCTAAAACACTTGATTAATAAAAAAAATTATTAAAATAATACGAATTGATAATTTTAGCTTACCAAAAAATATGAAAAACGGATCATTACGATCAAATTTTATTTTCAAAATTATATATAGGTCACTCCACGTTGAAAGTGATGATAGTGGCGTTATGTATAAAATTATTTTTTATAATTCACCCGTTATACTTTTTTAGTAAAATCAACTATATTAATTTTGTTTTAATATAAAGTGTGTATGCACAATAAACCAATAAAATTTAAATTGAATGACTATAAACTTTGCAACATAACAGTGCAAAAATTTTATCCCCAATTTTTGTCTTTTTCTATAATGCCTACTTTTTCACTTAATGTACAAACTATTTTTGCATTCCAAATTAAAGTCCAAAATGAAAAATCGCTATGATCTTGTTCCCCGTCCTTTGTTCTATAAGTTGGTAAAATTTCAGACCAATTGAATGCCTAGTATTATTGTAAAAAACGTTTTACTGAAATTTCAGTGTTTTGTAAATTTTCAGTTTTTCAGAAAAGTAAATTAATAGAAAGAAAAGAGCAGCTAGAATGGAAAATTGTGAGCAAATAATAGGCGCGAATAATCGCAAAGCTGATGCATCAGCTGATGAAGCCGCTCCGACATCGTTTGTCGACTCTCGGACCTCGATTTCGTCGTCCGACCAGGCATCGACTTCGGGAGTCAATCCCGCGAAAGTGAGTATTTCTAATAAACGAATTTGCAAAGTCAAAAATTGAATTTGCTATGTTGTTTGTCATATATTTTTCTTTATGTAGGTAAAGTTTGAGATCGATTGCTCTGTTAGAAAAAAGTTGCTCTGACGGAAGTGGACCTAGGTCGAATTTTTCAATATTTGATTTTTCAGATAATCAGCTCGGAAGTTCTGTGTACTGCTCGTACAGCGCTAGAGGAAAAAAAGAAGCAAGAGCATTTAGCAAAGATGCGCGAAGCTCGGCGAACTGTGAAAACTGTGACAACGCCATGTGTCGACCCTGAACCCTCAATTTTGTCGACCGTCAATTCCGCGAATGTGAGTATTTCTAATAAATTGAATTTGGAAAGTCAAAAGCTATGAAAATGTTGACATTCCTGCAAACGTGCTCGCTGTAGGTGATCTTAAATGGCTCCCATTCATCGTTGGCTCGTCACATCATGCGTCGACAACATTTTGTCCAATATGTCTTGTGACACGGCAACAACATCGACTACAACCATCGATTGGGCCATTACGCGAATCCAATGCTCAATCTCTTCTGCAGATTGACGCACAAAATGTAGTTGTGCCGCCTCTGCACACACTACAAGGTCTTGTCAACACAGCGTTGAAAGCGCTTTTATCAACTGATTCGAATTGGCTTCACGCAATTTTCAACAATGCCAAAATAACGCCATCGCATCAGCAATCGTCCCTGTTAAATGGCAGAGATTGTGGCCGCTTTCTTCGCTTTATTTTAAACAACAAAATCAACGCCTACTATTCGCATCCCAAGACTGGCGAAAACTTTAACTTGATGCCAGTTTTCGAAGCGATCTTTAATTTAGAGCGATGGGCTGTGGCCGCCAGCTTAGAAGACGAAAATCTTGACGCTAACACTGCGGTATTAAAGTGCTTCGGCGCTAACGCAGAAAAGCGCCTTTCATTCTTCCTGCAACAACAGCTCATCACTGCCTTCACAAATCCAGCTGAGTTTGCGCCAAAACAACGTTCTCGTTCTCGCAGCGTGACGTCCGAAGAAGAGCCTATGTTCTTTGACGGAGAGATAAATGTAGCGCACGACGAAATTGTCGAATGGTACGCTGATGACGAGTAATTAAACATGTTTTAATATCAATTTTTTATGTTATATGTTATTGCCATTTTGTTTAAATAAAACTTCGAAAAATGGCGTATATCTAAATTTATTTATCTGTTGAGACATCCATGCGATGGTCGAATTGTTATCAAATTTCTTCAAATTTCTTTAATGTAAAAAAAGTGTTTTTCGTCTTTTTTTTAAATAGGACCGGTCCTGAACCTAAAATAGGGTCTTAAAAAGGTTCTATAAAAATCGTTATATAAAGAGCCATCCAAGGCAAAAATTTTAACTCGCCTCAGAAAAGTTTCTAATTTAGGAACGTTTTGGACCCTAAATAGGGTTCTGGAGAGCCTGAAACAAAAAATAAACTACAAAAAAATAATTGTCATAAAATTCTGAACCGAATATACTATCTTATCAATAAAATAAAACTAGGACCGGTCCTGATCCTAAAATAGGGTCTTAGAGGGGTGCTATAAAAAATCTGTCCGATAGAATCGAAAGAGCGTCCTCGAAAACCCCTAATGCAAAATTTTCAGCTCGCTAGGGGCAGTAACGTAAGCTCTAGAATCTATCAACACTTTTCCTATAGTGTCAACGTGGAGTGTATAGGTATTAAATCTAAAATATGATAAATTTAAAAAATTGAATCACAACTGAAATTAAATAGAAATGTAAAATGGAAAAGCAAAAAACTTTTTTTTGTGAAACATGACGCCAACAACAATAAAAAATGTCATTTAAAATGTGCAGAGATGAGAGAGGGAACACATTTATTGCTCACAATTACCAACGAAATAATTCATTTAAAATTATGTAAATACAGTCAAACCTCGATCTAATGACACCCCTAGGGACCGAGCCTAGGTGTCATTAGATCAAGGTTTTCGAAATCAGCTAGCACCACTGAGGGATTCCTGTCTCAATTTCTGTCGTTCAATGCACTTTATTCGCCAAAAGACTAGGGAAGCAAAAAAACTGTAAAGCAATAAAATCGGGAAGCATAATTCTTAGAGCAGCAAACGAAAAAGCTTTTTTTCAACATTATCACACGAAAACAATAAGCGAGAGAGGAACACGACCGACCAAGCGAAAAACTTATGCTACGCTTACAATAAGCAATTTTTTTTTGCGGTTTGCGGCGACTTTTTCGCCGCTTTTCTGCTTACAATAAAAAACCGCAAACCGCAAAAAAAAATGCGGTTCGCGGTTTGCGGCGGGTGTGCTTACAATAAAATTGATAAAATCTGCGATTTGCGGTTTGCGGCGAAAAAAAAGCGGTTTGCGGTTTTTATTGTAAGCACCTTCGGCGCAAATCGCGAACCGCAAAAATTTCGCCGCAAACCGCAAACCGCAAAAAAAGTTAATTGTAAGCCTAGCATTATTGTAAGCGTGGCATAAATAATTACTCGTATCTGAAAATCTAAAAATCTCAAAATTAATTTTAATTTCTCAATTTCTCAACTTACAAAATTAAATTTTTTAGAGCTTTTTAATGTTTAAATATTTTAATACACCTAATATGTATTTTATCATTTTTTATTCTGCTTTTTTGAAGATTTATATTGCCGATGAGTTACCATCTACAAAAAAATATTTCCACATTATTGCTCCTTGTTATCCATATGTATGCAAATTAAGCAAACGAAAATTATAAGTATTTCAGATATCTAATTTTAGATATTTTTTTATCTTTTCACTTTTCTAAAATTTTAATTATTTTTTATTGAAATTTATCAACTGATAATTAATAAGCATATGTAGTTATTGTACTGTGTTTAAATCTATTAAATATTATTATTTGCATTTTATTAATACATGTTAAAATTGTTTATTTCTTTAAATAAAATTATAAAATTATTTTGTTGTATTATATAATAAAAACATTTAACATTTAATATCTATTATTAATGTTTATATTATAATATACATTTAAAATTATGGAATGTTTGCGATATCATACATACTTTGAGCAAAAAAGATGAGAATATAAGAGAATATATTGCTGCGTTTATATTGAGGGCATAAAAAAATCGATTAAAGATACATATACAAATTTTGAAAAGAAAAAAATATTTCACTTTTATTCGTCATGAAAAGCAACGAAACTTTGACGATTCATGTTCCACTGACTCAGAAACGTCATAACACTCCAATAAAGAAAATTAAAACCAATGAATAATAATGGAAACATTGAGCGGGAACAGCGATCGATTTTTGAGGGCGAAAAGCGTCGACAGCACCAATTTGAAGTAATGCCATCGTTGTAATTTGAATGGATACCGCCACCTCCACCACCACCTCCAAGACGCCAACCACCGCGTCGACGTTGAATCGTAGGAGTTGTACCGCTGTACATTGTTGCACCTGGCGGTATTTGTTGATTGTGATAAAGATTCATCGTATCATTATATTGCATAAGCGGAATTGTTCTAAACATATAAAAAATTTAGAAGCTTTTTTATATCATTTACAAGAAGTTTGTATAATTTTGTTAGCCTTAAATACTGTTCTGCTTTTCACAAATGAAAATATTTTTAGTATCATTTCAAAATTTAAACTTAAAATTTAATAATATTTATATGATTAAAGAATGCAAGTAAAAAAAATAAACCTGCAGTCACAATCAGGTGGAATATTCATAAAGGCAGGTGATGACGATCCTATGGTTTTAAAGTTGTTTTCTATACTATGCTGCGGTGATTGGGATGAAGATGTAGCGGTGGGTATAAGAAGACCTGGCGCACGATATATATAAGAATTTTGTGTGCCACTTGACGCTGAAGCGAGAACAGGTGCAGGTGGTGAAACAGCTAATCCTCCAGCTGGCGTAGTTGGATAATTTGTAAACATTGGCATTTCTAGTTGCATACCATTTGTTGGAAATTCGTTTGCGCCAGCACCTCCCATCGATGTTAGACCGCGTTTGCGCCGGCGTTCTCGTAATCTGCATTGTCTTTTATTCCAATATGAGACAACGGCATATTCCACCAATGATGCCTAAAATATCACACTATTGATTGAAGATTTAAATAAGGCTAAAAATAATTGAGAGGACAAAAATATTTAATTACATTTCGTTTTATGAATTATTTTTTCTATTTTATTTTAGGTATACAAGGTGATCACAAAGTTCTTGCACACACATTTTTTAACCATAACTTTTTTTATTTAAAAAGATATTTTTACAAACAAACATTTAAATGAAAGCCAAAGAAATTTTATTTAAGATCTTTTAAAAGATTTTCGAAATTTCCGCTTTTAGCCGCCACGCAGGCCTCAAGACGCTTGCGGAAATTTTTGATGATGGTCGCGAGCGTTTTTTCGGAGATTTCGTCCCACGCTTTCTGTAGAGCGTGCTATAAGGATTCAATTGAGCCGTGGTTTGTAGCGCAGGCTTTTTGCTCCAGAATGGACCAAATAGTCGGGTTTAAGTCGGGCGAGTTAGGCGGCCACAAACTCTTGTCCCACAGATGCATTTTGCAAAAATTGATGGTGAAGCGCTCTGAATGTGCCAGCGCCCAGTCTTGCTGAAGAGTCCAGTTTTTGAAATGTTGTTGGTTCCAGAATACTATGAAGTCCCTTAAAATGCGTTTCTGGTAGGTTTCGGCGTTGATTTTAATTCTGTGCTCGACAAAAACGAGCGGCGTCTTGCCATTTTCGCAAATGCCCACCCACACCATGATGGACTTCGGGAAGTGGCTACGCTGAATCGGGCTCTTTTCTAAAAATTCATTGTTAATCTGAAAGAGCAGAAAATTCTGTACAAAACCTGTCGAATTTCGTAGAAGCTGGCGGTCGTTCTGACGATTAACTGAACGCTGAATTGTAAACAATTTTTCGTCGATGAACAAAATCGATCGAAATGTTTTTTTCCAAAAAACCTTGCGCGTTTTCGAGCCGTACGCGTTTCGTACCATCATCCAAGTGATGACCCATTCTCAGCTTATAGCTACAAAGCTTACGCTTGATTCGGGCCATTTTTTTGGATCGATTCGCGGCCAATTTTCATTTCTTTAGCTAATTTTCTCAACTACTTACCGGAATTTCGATAAATTTGGCAACGCAACTTGTTTAGGTTCTCAGGAGTCGTAACGGTACTTCCACTGCGGCGTCTTTCAGCGGTAATACCCAACTCTTTGCAACGCTTAGTGGCGTAATAGTGGGTTCGTTTGGAAATTCCCAGGTCCTTTGCAATGTTTGGCGCTGCTTTTCCCGCATTGAACAGTTGAGCGACCGCAATTCACTTGTCTTTCGAACTCATTTTTTCGAAAAGTAAAATCGATAGCGAAAAACAAATAAGCATAGTTTGCACAGAATTTTACGCGCTACAAAATAGAGTGTAACATAATGATACAATATACCAAAAACTGTACTAAAATTTAAATTGAAAAATGTATGCAAGGACTTTGTGGTCACCCTGTATAAGTATGTATTAGTGATGAAACAAAGCCAATTTTTTTTCCAAATTTCGAACCATTTGTTCTTTTTGTAAAAATAATTCTTTGTAAATTTCGCTTAAAAAACTCTTTTACTCAAAAACTTTTTTATAATTTGTAAATAACTTTTTTTTATTAAAAACAAGTTTTTTTCAAAAATTTATAAATTTTTACAAAATAGGCTATTTTTACAAATAAGCTAAAAAATTTTAAAAAGGTCCGAACTTTTTGAAAAATTCGAATGCGAACTCGATTCGATTTTCTTTAACTCAAACCGAATTCGAACTTAATTTTTTTTGAATCTAAACTCTAACCTCGTTTCACCGCTAATATGTATGTACCTGGGATGTCGCAAGGATAAATTTGAGGATCGGAAATTGGAATTATGCGACATTCCTTGTATGTATAAACGAATGACTTACAAAAACCATAACGAAGCAGAAGTTTAGAAATACGTCGAGACCTTTGATATAACTAACTTTTGGCATCGAGTTATTTGTCGTTGTTATTAACGTCGTCATTGTTAGCACCTAAGAAATTTTTCAATATTTATGTGTTATTTAATTTTTTCGTTTGATTTTTTCGATTTTTTGATGGAAATATATGTACAATTGTTTTTAAAGATATGTCTAATATATAAAAATGATAGAATACTCAAAACTAAATGTATATTAAAATATTTTTTTTTAAATTAGCTCATTTTTAAACTAAAAAAACATATGAGCTGTTTATAAAAAAAGTATGTATTTAAAATACCGTTGTAACACCAAGACCGACACGAGCTGGTGATGCTTCTCGACTTAACCAAAATGATACCCAACTTATACTAACAATAAGCATTGATGGGATAATGATATTCATAAGATAAAATCCAAGATTTCTTGCAAGAATTACTTCAATATACAATCTGTCATAAACACCTAAACATAAGTTTTGTATTAAAATAACTTAACAAATAATTATGTATGATATCATTTTAATTAAAAATGATTAAATTTGAGAAATTGATTTCATACATTCAAAAATGAAGATGGGCAGGGGAAGGAGCGGTATAAGAAGAAACTTAATTAGTTATGTATGTATATATTTGAAAGTCGGTGCATTTTTCAATTTTGGAAAATTAAAATAGGTTGATATGTATATTTCAATTTTTATTAACAAAGTCTAAAATTGTAAGCGACTTCGAGCGCACGTTTTAGTTATCAACTATCAAATCGCAAATGTAAAAGTACATCTGGTTGTTTTTAATATTAAAAATCTATTTTTCTTTTACACGTCATATTGCTTAGTAATATTCGATGTTTTGCTCTTTACAATTCGCATTGCTCAGCAATTTTATTATTTTCATTTTTCATTCGATTCTTGGGAAAGCTTAAAGAAATCATTCTATACAATAATCACACATGTACAAAAATATAACAAATTATATTGTAGATTGATTTAATATATCTAAGATTCTTTGTATTTAATAATTTTTAAATTTGTAATTTGTAATTTGATTTACTCATTAATAATAAAGGTTTTTACCCAGTATCAAAAGATTGAGCGAAGAAACGTTATTAATCAAAATTAATACTACGTTTATTAAATGGGGGCTCAGCCGCATTCCTATCTAAAACAGTAATACACCACCGCTCATTGGGTAATTCGGCTAACAATTAATCCGAAAATTCCAAACAGCCAACCGGCTTCAAACTTTCGTGCGTCGACAGCAGTCGACCCTCTTCACGCTGACAACCGTCAGCTCGCCTTCATCGACAACAGTCAAATTTCGTGCGTCGACAGCAGTCGACCCTCTTCACGCTGACAACCGTCAGCTCGAATTCATCGACAACAGTCAACTTTCGTGCGTCGACAGTAGTCGACCCTCTTCACGCTGACAACCGTCAGCTCGCATTCATCGACAACAGTCAACTTTCGTGCGTCGACAGCAGTCGACCCTCTTCACGCTGACAACCGTCAGCTCGCATTCATCGACAAAAGTCAAATTTCGTGCGTCGACAGCAGTCGACCCTCTTCACGCCGAAGCTCTTCTTGAAGCTCTTCACGCTCAAGCTTCGCGAAAAATCACTTAGTCTACGAGGCTGGACACGCCTTGTGCTTACTCACATCGAACCGTCTACATCTCGACAAAGCTATATCATCTACACAGACCTAATATCCAACTTTTCTTTATGAGTCATTATTAGGCTGATTCATTTAGTCCATTTAACTAATATTTCATTATTCACAAAAATTTAATATCAAGTCATATCAATATTGATAATTATCATATTAAATTTATCGTGGTTCAATTTAATCTAAATACTTTTCATTTCATTTTGCTGACACACATATATTACTACATTAATTATTCATTAATTTTTACACATTTGTTCATACTTTTCAGCACATTTATATTAACCCACATTACATAAAAATCATTCATTAAATTTCATATCCAAATCAATCAACAAATTTTAAGTCTAATTTCATCATTAATTCGTGCTCTAACGTACTTTAAGCTTTAAGCTCAATCAAGTTCAATATCGTTCAATTTTCGTTCTAATTTTTATTTTCGTAGTTTCAAAACAAACTTAATAATGTCACTAAACTTCCAACAGACAATTCAACAATTAACACCACAGATTTCGTCAGTACTCAATGATGTAGCAACGTTAATGGCTCTTCCTCAACCAACTAATTCTGCAGTAGCAAAAATTCGCAAAAAGGATCTACAACGAGCATTAAAACTCATCCAAATTTATCTGACTGAAATCAAACAAGCTAAAATTGGATGGAACGAGCTCATCAAAAAAATGACACAAGCTGAACGTCATGAAGCATCGTCGTATTACGACAAATTCGTAGAGTCATGCGATTTCACGAGAAAAATTATTCAGGCAGATGCAGCGATAATTACGCTGGAAGAGTTATTGGACGACGCCGAGAAATTGATTACTCCAGAGAATCCAGTTATTTCAAATCACGACACAGCAAAAGTCAATTTTCCAACTCTTCGAGTGCCACGCTTCTTCGGCGATATTAATCATTGGCCTACATTCTGGGCATCTTTTTCAACTTCTATTCATAATACGACGTTACCAAATCAACAAAAATTCAACTATCTTAATTCAAGCCTGGGAGGTGAAGCTGCATTAATCACTAAAGGTTTAGCCATCACAGATGATAACTACCAAATTGCTGTTGATCTTTTGATAGAAGAATACGGCCAACCAGAACAAAATCGGATTGCATTATATCAACGTTTGCAGAAAATTCAAGTTTGTTACACTACACAAGAAACAAAGAAAGCGTTTTTAGAATTTGAACAAATCATAAGACAGTTGGAGACATTCGAAGAAGATGTCGAAAATCCTATGCTACGACTTTCATTCGAACAGAAACTCGCAAAACATATTCTTGGTAAACTCAATGATTGCCGGAAAAAATACGCTTCTTGGAATACAACAGCGTTGAGTACGGAACTGAAAGAAATTTTCCATAACGATTCTGTTACACAAGCTCTTCTTGGGAATCGAAATTCTTCTAAACCGCAGAGTAGATGGCAACAACGTACGCCATACGATACAAAACCAGAATTTACGACATCAAAACCCAACGACACAACTCTGACATTTGTAACGAATTTAAAACAATCTCCGAATGCGCAACGAGTTCCAAACCGATCAGTACCAATGACACACGGACATAGAGGAAACAAAAATGTACAATCATGGACTCCCTCCAATCATCCTCAAGAACGCGCACAACGCTGTCAATTATGTACAGGACCTCATTCTGTTTTTAACTGCACGGCGTTTACCTCTCCAGAATCACGTATGCAACACGCGCGAGAACGAAAGCTATGCATGAACTGTCTATCAACTAAACATCAAACAAATCGATGCGAATCGCGGTTCAAATGTCGCATATGTACGCGCAAACATCACACTGCACTTTGCGAACGTCAGATGAATCGTACGAACACGACTAGTTGTATCAATGTTCATCCAATTCAGACAATAACTAATGAAATTCAAACCGTTACGAATGAGATACCAGATGCACAACAGTCCCAAGTAACATCACTGACGACCAATGACACTGGACACAAGGTCCTATTGTCTACAATTCAAGCAACTGTTTCTAATCCAATTACGAACAAAATGATCAAAACATGCATTCTATTGGACTCTGCCTCTCACAGAAGTTTCATAACAAACGAGTTGAAAGAATTGCTCAGCCTCTCAAGTGTCGCGCCTGAGCAATTAAAAATAAGCCCATTCGCTTCCAAACGAGCAACTAACCACGAAACACAAGCAATTCAATTTTATATATATTTCGTGAATGGTCAAAAGAAATTAGTCAATGCCAACTCGGTACCTACGATAACACAACAATTAACACATATTTTTCTTCCGCACGACAAAAACTTTACCAGCTGCGACATCGAGCCTAGTCACGCGGCTCCTCAAATACTTCTCGGCGCAGACATATTTTGGGATATTGTACTGATGATTCCTATTCAAACTCATTTTTCGGGAATACAAATTGCGCAAACAATGCTCGGCCCCATGGCCATAGGTCGGAGTTCAATTACATTTGACGACAATGAAACACATCCACAAATCACATACGTGCTAGCGGCAAACAACGAAAACCCTCAAGACTTATCAAACATGTGGTCTCTAGAAGCCATCGGAATAAATGATCCGACAAATATATCGGACGACGATATTGCAATGGAAATGTTTAAGGAGTCAGTGAAATTTAATGACGGTCGCTACGCAGTCAATTTTCCATGGCGATCCAACATCCAACATCTACCCACAAATTATCAACTCTGTCTGAATCAATTTAAAGGATGTATCAACCGATGGCGAAAAGATCCGAAATTGATAAATGAATGTCAAAAAATAATTCAAGAGCAAGAACACCGAGGGATCATTGAAGAAGTCTCAACAGACAATAATCCAGGCAACATTATTCATTATTTACCATTCTCATGCGTAGTACGCAGAGACGAAACGGGCGAAATCTTGAAGGCCAGAATCGTCTATAATGCTAGTGCACGTTCGCGTCGTTCGACACTTTCATTGAATGATACGCTGTTCCGCGGTCCTGTCATGCTACCAGATATAGCCGGAATGCTTCTCCGATTTCGGTTGTCTCCGATTGCAATTTCATCGGATATTGAAAAGGCATTTCTCACGCTAAGTTTGCTACCCGAAAGTAGAGATGTAACCCGCTTCCTTTGGTTAAAAGACGTTAACGGACCAATTGAACCAGCTAACATACGCATAATGAGATTCACCAGAGTACCTTTTGGCATAGTCAGCAGTCCATTCTTACTAGCTGCTGTGATACAACATCATCTCAACAAAATTGGTACTCCACTTGCAAGAATAACTTTAGCTAACACATATGTCGATAATGTAATAATTCCATCGCAATCAATTGAAGAAGCAAAAAATTGTTATAAAGAACTGAAAAAGATGTTCGACTCAGCTTCAATGAATTTACGCGAATTTACCTGCAATAATACAGAAGTAATGAAATTCATTGCGGAAAAAGACAAAACAAAAATAAAAATTCAATCAATCTTAGGAGTAAAATGGGACACAATTAACGACACAATTACGTTCCAAATTCCTAAAGTACATCCTGTAATTGAAGACACAAAACGCAAAGTAGTTCAATTCGTCGCAAAAAACTTCGACCCACACGGACTCATGAACCCAGCTCGATTGCAAGCTAGACTGTTCATACAGCAATGCTGGATCGACAAATACGAGTGGGACGACAAACTTCCAACTTCAATGATTCAAAAGTGGACAGAGATACGCGACAACTGGAACAGTCCATTAATGACATGGCCTAGACAAATTTCACCACACAATTACAAGTCGGTCCAACTCCACGCATTCGTTGACGCCTCCAAACTAGCATATGCATGTGCGATTTATCTTCGATTCATAACAGACGACAGTATCAACACAACATTCATCTTCTCAAAAGCACGACTTAACCACACAACGCCTCTAACGATCCCCAGGATGGAACTATTGTCAAATCTTATTGGCGTTCGAGCATTGAATTTTGTCAAAAAAGAGATACAGCCAGTCCTACACGATGTTGAAGAAAAAACTTTTATATGGACAGACTCACAAGTCGTCCTCAGCTGGATCTTTTCCAACACAATTCAGCAAACATTCATCCAAAATCGGCTCAACGAAATCCGGAAGACAAAAAACATCGAATTCCGTTATGTGCCATCCCAACAAAATCCTTCAGATTTAAGTACACGTGGCTGTTCAATGAAAGAACTACAACAAAATGAATTTTGGTGGACAGGCCCAGAGTGGTTAAAAACTGAAACACAACATTGGCCATTGCAAACTCATTGGCCGCGCGAAGAAGATGAAATTTCCAACGCTCTGAACGAAGTGACGTTAGCTGCTACGGAAGCCAACAACGCAAATGAGTTACAATTTTACAATCGCTATAGCTCGTGGACTAAAGTACTGCGAGTATCAGCGTACTTTCTTAGATTTATTACCAAATTCTCAATCAAACCGCAAGGTAAATTGTTAAAATATTTACCAAATAATAATTCTAATGGACCTTTGACAGCAACGGAAATCAAAGAAACGGAACGTTTCATATTCCGTTTAATGCAATTGCAGATGCCGCCAACAAGTATGGAGAAGAAGACTCTGAAAATAAAAGAAGACAAAGATGGATTACTCAGATGCCCGGCTCGCGTATCATTGGAAGATACCGACCCCATTTATCTTCCACGAGAGCATTACTTGACTCGATATATTATTCTGGACCTTCATCAGAAAAATTTACATAGCGGCACTCCTCTCACACTCGCCAATTTCCGAGAAAAATTTTACACAACGAAAGCAAGATTACTTATACGATCAAATATCCAACGTATGTGTCTTACATGCAAACATTTATCAATAAAACCGTTCGCGCGACCTCCATTTCCAATTTTGCCTCACGACCGCACCCATCGAACGCTACCGTTCCATAGTTGCGGTATTGATTTGTTCGGTCCGCTCAATGTCAAAACGGGATCGGACACAACAAAGAAATGGGTCGTGCTTTTCACTTGCTTCTCAACCAGAGCTATTAACATGGAAATCGTTTAGAATCTTACAGCACAATGCTTTCTGAATGCTATGCGTCGATTCATTGCAAGGAAAGGCAAACCAACAAATATTTTGACAGATCAGGCAACAAACCTATGCCTCACAAAAGAAGTTCTTGCAACTCTTCAAAAAAACATTGCAGCAAAGGAAATAAATAAGTTCGATAACGAAGTACTCAACTATCTCAGCAATGAAAAAATTAATTGGAAATTGACAACACCATCCGCACCGTCGGAAGGCGCCCTATATGAAAGAATGATCAGAGACATAAAAAACTGTATGCGACGATCAATTCGACAGAAGAAATTAACTTATGATGAATTACACACATTTGTAACTGAAATAGAAGCACTTCTCAACACACGACCCTTGTCTTATGTAAGCGAAGATGGCGGGAGAGCTATTCGCCCTATCGACCTCATGGGTATCAATTCCAATTTCCGAGGACTTCCTTTACGTATCAATGAAGAAGAAGAAAAAGACCCCTCTTTTCAATTCGAACCGACGTCCGCAGAGAAACTTTTAAAAGAAGTTCAAAACAAATCCAAAAAGCTAGACGCATTCTGGAATCTATGGAAAAAGGATTATCTATCAACATTGCGAGAAAGACGCGAATATGACACCTCTATGCCATTTCCACAAATAGGAACGGTCGTTCAAATGGCTGATGACAATCTTCCTCGAGGTGCTTGGCGTCTCGGAATAATAAACGAATTGTGTCCTAGCTCAGACGGTATCGTAAGAAGCGCCAAGATAAAATTATCTAATGGTCATATTTTGAAGCGTCCCCTAGTCCTGCTCTACCCGATCGAAATACCAGAACGATCGACGACAATTAATACTAACGTGACAACTATATGTAATGACCACGAACAAATTAAACTTCAAGTGTCAGAAATGCAGCACGCAACGAAAAAACCAACAATAACGTGCAAACGCTCAATTATTTGGTTCATGTGAAGCAGGCGCACTCGAATTAATTGTAGCTTCAATTGCCGTATTTTTAGCAGGTGTTTTAATATTAAAATTGTGTATTCGTTATCTATTTATTTTTATATTTATTGTTAATACTTTCCTTTAATTTATTCTCGTTTCTTATATTCTTATATTTCAAATCTAATCAAACCTAATCAACCAAATTAATTAAAAACTAAAATTCATACTATAAAACATAATTTAAATTATCATCAATAAAACTAAATAATGTGCCCTAAAAGTTTGATCAATGCAACTTAATTTACTCCTTGTTTCTGGAGTTTTAGTTATCAACTATAAAATCGCAAATGTAAAAGTACATCTGGTTGTTTTTAATATTAAAAATCTATTTTTCTTTTACACGTCATATTGCTTAGTAATATTCGATGTTTTGCTCTTTACAATTCGCATTGCTCAGCAATTTTATTATTTTCATTTTTCATTCGATTCTTGGGAAAGCTTAAAGAAATCATTCTATACAATAATCACACATGTACAAAAATATAACAAATTATACTGTAGATTGATTTAATATATCTAAGATTCTTTGTATTTAATAATTTTTAAATTTGTAATTTGTAATTTGATTTACTCATTAATAATAAAGGTTTTTACCCAGTATCAAAAGATTGAGCGAAGAAACGTTATTAATCAAAATTAATACTACGTTTATTAAAGCACGGTAAGATTAATTTTGGCTAGCCTTAACTTTAATAAACATGAAAATGTATCATAATGCAAGTTTTTTTTACCTGATGATGTGACTGCGTTAGTAATGTTGACACGAAAGCCGGTACGCCGAAATTGTGGTAATGTAAATGCTCCGAAAGCGACTGCTTCCTCGGGCGCACGATTTTCCGCCTTACGCTCACCCCAGTAATAACTAATATCTGCAGTGGTATATCCATAACTTTCAATCTCAAGCTTACAAGCTTGTGAATCCATTGGAAACAAACGAAGTTCCATTGGGCATGTTGCTGTTACAGTTAATCGTTGTGAAGTGTATACCTAAGCATATAAGGCATAATATATATCATTATTAACGGTAATATCTGAATGATATAAATAAAAATTTTAAGTTTTTACCAAATAAGTAAAACAAACATTTATGATAAAAAATTATAAACATTTATTTTTACAAAATATTAGAATCTGTAACTTTAGCTTCTATAATTACATATACATATAAATTTTTCTTTAAATGTTTACCCTGCCATCAGGTTCAATTCGCAAAAAAGAATTATGCGTTGTGGCTGTATGGAAGAATGATTTCTTCTCATTTGGAAACTAAAATAATTTTATAGGTTGTAATTTGTGTTTTTAGGATTCATATTTTATTTAGACTTACAAAAGTATCTGGTTTCCAAAGTCGATCGAGATAATCGACACCGACAGTAAGCGACTTGATACTTTCAAAGCCGTGTAAGTCAAGCTTTCCAAATGCAAGACGAGGATCATGCCATGTTTGGCGCAGATAAAAATCCAATGTAAAATCCATATCAACCTATTTTAATAAACTCTTTCAAAATTAGACAAAATAAATCAGTTCTTGTCAGTTTCATTCTAAGTCAAAAAAATTTTTTTCAATCCTTATTATTTATATTTACTTATTGTTTTTATTACTAATTGTCAGTTATTTTTTATAGTCTTCCATGTTACTAATAAATATATTATTCTTTGTGTTAAAAATTACTTCTGAAACAGCGCTAATACTTGAAACATGAATTGTAATGCCGACATCAACAGATCCTTCGCCATAACGAGGCCGCAATCGCTTATCATATTTTGATCGATCAGTTAAACGATTCAAAACCTAAATTATTGTAGATATATATAACATTATTAAAACTAATAATATGAAAAACCTGAGAAATTATGCTAGTATTGGCTGTTGCACCACCTAATGGATCATCTTCTAAGTGTTGTTGAGACCAAGCCATAACATAACTGTGACCAATAAAAGTTGTAACGAAAAGAAGTGCACATACGATATGAATCAATAAAGAAATAAGGCTGATTTTACTTTTGTGATATGTGTTTTGTAATATCCAATTAGTCACATTTATTTTTTTATCATTATCTTTATATTTATTCCAATTACAATTGTATAAATAAAAAGATGCCTTTTGTTTGTTTCGTATGCATTGAATGCAACCCGTTTGTTGTTTCAAATTTATTAATAAATTTGTTTTCCTTCTAAAATTATTATCATCGTTCGTACCATCAGTCATATTCCGTCGTTTCCACGACTTTTGAAAGTAACATCGGCAAGAATTATCCGAAATACAGACATTTGAATATAGTGATAAATTATAGTTAAAATATTCATAATTCGCATTTAATATTTGTGTATCACAATTGAGGTCAATAAGTTTGGAAAATTCCCCACAGTCGTCACTAGTTATTATCGATTTATTATCACAATCAATGGAAATTTCTCCCATCAACACCCAATTCAAAACTATGTCTAAAATAAAAATATTTAATAAAAAACTAAGATTTGTTAAGAAATAAAAAATAATATTTTTTTAATATAAATCCATTTACATATATTTATTTTTAAAAAAAAATTAGACAAATTTAAAAAATATGCTAATCTTAATAAAAAAATACCGATACACAAAATTATTTCATCTATTGAAATTTATTTTTCTGGCCCTGAAAAATAAACGAAGAGCAAGAAATTTTTTTCTTTTTAATTTTTATTTCAAGCAATTTTTGCCGAATTAAAACGAGAGTGGGTAAAAATTGAATTATGACTAAAAGTTATTGCTTTATTTCGTTATTTTCATTAATTTTTATATCTATTTTTTGATATGGCTTGTTTAAATAAAAAAAATGTGCACGTACGTTTAATTGCAATTAATCAACCGGATTACGCATAAGACCAATCCACATTTTTATTTAAGTTTTATCTATTTATTACGTTTTTCGGTGTTATAACACAAATATTACATACCTATATAATATAATTAAATTAAAAAACAATGAACTTCTTAAATTAAAAATTTAAAAATTTTATTGAGGATATTATTATTATCATTAATATCTTTTATTACTTGGTATTAAATTATTACTTATTGAAATTAAACTTTTTAAATTATTAATTAAATTATCTCACTAAAAATCAACATTTTTTTTCAAATCAACATTTAAAAACATATATATGAATAATATTTTAAATAAAATTTTGTAAAATTTGTAAAAAAATAAAAAGTAAATTTTTTTATATAAATATAATTTACTTTTTATGAAATATTTCCCAAGGGAAATTTTCAAAGGTATAAAAAATAAAAATATTACTTAAAATATATTAAAGTAAGCTAATATTTAGTAATAATCCTTTATACTTTAAAATATATGTACAGAATTCAAATTTTTGAAGCAATTATATATTACATACATATAGTGTAATAGTGTAAAATGTTTTTATTTTCAGACAACAGTAAAACAACGATTAAAATTATTATTTAAAAAATAATTTTAAATTTATTATTTTTCTAATAAAAAAAATAATAAGAATTAAAATAAAAAATAAAAGTTTTAGTAATTTGATTCCTGATGACATTTTAAAGAAAAAAGAACAACAAAAATTGAAACACGAATAATGACAAACGTAACAATCAAAACAAAACATTTGACAATTGAGCTAAATAACGAGAAAAAAGTGGAAATGCAAAAGAAATCCTTAAATTTTAACTTAAATTGTTAATTTTTAACTAAATTAAAACTAAATTCAAATTAATAAATTATAATTACTAAATTTATTTAAATATATTACTCATAAAAAAATAATATCAAAAAGTGGAATTAGAAAATTATATTTGATCCACGTTTTATTACTCAAATAATACCAACATATTTTTTTCTTTATATTTTATTCTGCTATTATGTGTTGGATACAAACAAATATGGGAAAAAAAGTTACAATTAAATTTGTAAAGCCACTCAAAATATTTCCAAAAAATAAAAATTGACTTTGTTTTTCAGTTAAGAACTTATTTCAAAAAATAATTAATAGAATTAAATTCTAAATCTAATAAATTTTCTAAAAAGTAGCATTTTGCACCTCAAAAAGTTTAAAAAAATGCACAAAGATGCCTAAATGTAGTCAAAGTTAAAAAAATGCACAAAAATGCCCAAATGTAGTAAATCAAATTTTTACAACTGAAAAATTCCAAGCAATGTGTTTAACGTTTTGGATTACATGGAATATTGGTAATAGTTAATATTGGTAATAGTTATTATTATCAATATTGTATATAAATTTTTTCTAACCACTTCTTAGTCGGATAATTAAAAATATAAACATTTCTATTAAAATCTATAATTTTTTAAAACTATTCAACTTTCAATACTCATCGGTATAGATTTTTATTAGATTTAACGGTACAAATAAATAAATTTGTATTGGATTCAAATGCTTGCGCCATAAATTTATTTAAGAGTGAAAATTTTTCGAATTTAAAAAAGTGCTTTTTGGAAAAATTAAGTAAAATTTTGAGGAACATTATTGTCATTTAAATCTTTTATTTTAAATACATGACGAAAATTTTATTAAAAAATTTAAAAAATTCGCTTCGTTCTTATTCACAATAATAACTAAGTGTGAGTTTACAAATTTAGTGGTGAAAATTTGTTATCTTATTAATTTATAGTGTTCGAATTGCATATTTTTCTTTTTTTTGATAATTTTTTTCCATTCCCTCGTATTATTCAAGTGTGGCTACATGCACATGCTTCAAATAATAATTTTTCTAGACTTAAACTTATTTTTGCACTTCCTTTTTTTCATGTCGTTTCTTTTGGTTTTTTTCTTCGTTTTTTTTCTTTTTTTGTCAATGATGGAAAAAGGAGAAATGGGTAAAAAGCCAGAATTCTGTAATCAAAGAGCGGCAAAAGACATTTCTTTATCGTTTATCTAAAAAATAAAAATATATAAAAGATTGCACTTAAGCGCAAAAACGGCAAGAAATTGTGTACTTTCTCTGATAAAAAAAAGAAAAAGGAAAAGCCAGAATCGAAAAACAAAAAATAAAATATAAAGAAGTGTCGTTATCCTCGTAGTTTCATATTTTCAATTTTTCTGCTAATAATTTCTTCATTACTTTTTAATCTCGTCTTTTTTCATTGATTAACGGGAAAATGAGTTGTCGTGTTTTTGAAAAAGTGGAGAAAAGAAGCAAACATAAAATTTATTAAAAAAATGGTTAAAAATAAAGTACATGATTTATGTAAAATACATAATATGATACAACAAAGACAATTCTGGTAACTTTTCGAAATATATTTTCATTTTTGTAAAAAGTTTACTTCTTCAAAACTTCTTGATATTTTATTTAAAATAACTTAATATATTTTGATAAAATGACTGCATATACTATTATACAATTGAGTAATTGGATTAATTAAAGGAATAAAACTCCAATTTGATTTCTCACAAGGAATATTATTAAACAATAAAAAGCTACTCTTAAGAATCGAAAAATTAATGAAAAATATTCCCAGAGAAGTATTAATAATATATTTACTTAATCTAATATTATTGAATCATAAATATATAAAATGCAATAATTTTAAATCAATATACCTATTTGTAACAAATAATTAGCAAAAGTTTAAAATATAAATATATTTTTTACAAAAATACAAACAATAGCTTACAATCACAAAAATTTATTTATGAGGAAATTAAATTGTAATATGGATATGAAACACTATAAATCTAAACACATAAAGTATATAAATTGTAAAAGCTAAAAAGCAAAGCTCTACGAAAAAGAACAAAGTTCCTGAAAAAATCCTTGACCAAATAAATGTGTCCGACGCACGCAATGAATAATCAATTTTACTAAATTATGCGAGAATTCCTCCATTTCCCTGTTAAACCTATTTCCTATATTCTCGCCTTAACTATTCTTTTTTCGAAACAAAATAAATAATATTTAAATATGAAATATTTAATAGTTGAAAAAGATTAAATGGTAAGATGTTAATAGTCTAATTATATCTTATTTAAAAAATATTAAATAATGTAATTTTTCTTTGTTAACAAATTTTATAAACACTAGTTAATTACAAAGTGCGTGATGAGTTAGAAACATGAAAAAAACGTAAAAAATAATCTTAAAAATTAATAATTGTAAAATTAGTACTTCTGCTTTATCTGCTCACAAAAATTGTGAATTTTTAGGGATTTTAATGGGAATCCAAATTTAAAATAATGAAAACCCAATATGAATTATTGGGTTTCATTTGGGTTCTAATCTTAGATTTTTTTTAATTCTTAAACATCACTAAATTTTTTTATTACCCGTTGAGTAGTAGAGCTTTTGGTAAATGAATTTTCTTCAACTGTTTTTTCATCAACCTCAATAGAAGTTAAAACTTTTCACTCATGTTTAAATGAACTTTTTATGGAACGTTTTTTGTCGTTTTTTTCTTTTTCGTGGATATTTCTTCAGTGTTTAAATTGTCTCTCTTATTTTCTAATTCATAATATTTAAATTGTCTCTTATTTTCTAATTCATAATATTTAGCTCGTTCTGTTCTATTGTGTTTTTTGAACTCGAATCCGATATTTCCATAAAAGATAAACGATCCTTTTTTTGTCTCAAATTACTCTGAACTGTACGTTCAGCGCGCGTTGCAAAGTATCAATTGTTATTATGCGCTTACGAGATGCAAATATTAACTGCGCGAAATTTGCAGTAATTGAAGAAAATTCCGCGTAACTAACCTGCTTTTGGTTTTCCACATGTGGCTCTGATGCTTTAGGAATTTATCAAACATTTGGAAAATCGAAAAACCAATTACCTGGAATCTCTTTATATTTCTCATTATTAAGGTCAGCTACTCGATCAACATTCATTATTGTACCTTTGTATATAATTTATAAATTAATGAGTTGATTTCTCTGCAAATAGTAACAATTATATAATAAATTAAAACATGAAATTTATATATTTATATAAAATATTTAAATATTAAAAAATCATGCGGGCGTAATGTAAAAAACATTTGGTTTACAAATATTTCCGTATATATGGAAACAAAAAAATCATAAAGCGTTTTTGCCATTGCAGCGTAAAACAATGATTGTACAATGGAATTTGCCAGACTACTGTGTTCCTGAATTAGCTATTCCATTTCGAAATAAACAATCTGCATATCAGGATACGGCACCATGTTCATCCACATCAATAAGACGTGCTCAAATGCTTTATGCATTCGACGCGTTAATTCATTTTATATTGGTGCGTTTACGTCTACTTTAATAAAAAAAAGTGCTCATCGAGAAGACGAATCCATTGAAATATTGCTCCATCGAAGGAAATCAAGAAACTATTCCGCTAATTTTTTGTTTATTAGGTTGTCCCATAAATTTTTATACAAATTTTATTTTCAACTAAAGTTAATAACAACAACAAAACAAAACACAATTTATCTAAACAAAGTAATTGCCATTATTATCAATGACCTTCTTCCACTTTTCACGCATTGATCGGATTCCATCAGTGTAGAATTTGATTGGTTTTGAGGTGAAGAAGTCGTTGAGCGCTGCCCTGATATCGTCTACTTCAGTGAAGCGCCTATCTCGGAGGAAGTGTTCCATTGACCGGAACAGGTGGTAATCGGATGGAGCAATGTCCGGGCTATATGGTGGTTGTTTGATTTTTGTCCAGCCTAATTCTTCGATTTTTGCCACCGTCATTTGTGCTGTATGTGGTCTGGCGTTGTCCTGGTGGAAGTGATTTTGGCGTCCTTCCCATGACATGCAGATGACGAGCGATGGTAGACTTGGACGAATTGAGTGGGGTTTTCAAGTGGCTTGATGCTTTAGGTTTTTAAAAAACTTTAAAATCAAAACCTTACCTGGAATCCTTATATTTCTCATTTTAAGGTAGACTCGTCCCTTATTGTACCTTTGTCTTTTTTAATTAATGGTTGACTTGCAAATAGGAAACCAATTAAAATAAATTCTGGTTTGTTATTTATATAATTTAAAATATTTTGGCCGCTATGTCTTTTGGTTACAAATTCCGATTGAAACAGAAAATCAAATCGCGATTTTTCACGTTGACAAAAAACAATGATTGTAAATGAACCCATAACTTTTCCAACTAAATTTTTTGAAAAAAACCAATCTCATATCAATACGCAAGTAATCGCAATAAAAACGTGCCTTTTGCATAAGGGTTAATTCATTATATTTGGTTATTCTTTTAAAAGTCTCATGAAAACAACCCAAAATTTTGTATAAGAAATCAAGGAACATTCCTAATGTAGTTTGACAGTTTGTTGAATATTATCTGTGTCATTATAGCATTTTTAAGTGAATTTTGTTGGTCAAAATCTGCCCCTGATATTTGTTTTATCTTGTTTTTCTTCTGTACCATATATAAAACGTGCACATCGAATAAAAATTATAGTCATTTTATCAGTAATTTAAGTATTTTTTAATTGGTATGTTATTGAATTTAAAAGTTAATTTTTATAACAAAAAATTGTAAAATAATTTTAATAAAATATTTTAAAATTTACATATCTACATAGTTTTGGGCAACAATAAAAGTATTAGGTTGAGGCAAAATTTTTTACCCATCCACTTCAAGTGTTTACTGTAATATTCTGCAAGCTTCTAGAAAATTTCTTTTATAAGGTATATAAGCAGCGCAATCTAAGCTATCGAACGATATCTTTTGGATCGCAATTTTTGTTCAAAATGGTGGAGAAAATCGAGCTCGACAGACGACAGATTCGGGCCCTTCTTTTTTACGAGTTTCGTTTACACCATACAGCGGCGGACGCAGCACGAAACATTTGCGATTCGATGGGCGAGGACATGGTCTCCTGTGATACCGCAAAAAATTGGTTTCATAAATTCAAAAATGGTGTGTTCGAAATCGAAGATAAAGAGCATCCTGGAAGACCCAATCAACTATATGATGAACGTCCTTTGGAATTAATTGAAGAGGAGCCACGTCTGTCTACACGTGAACTTGGAGAGCTTCTTGAGTGTGACCAAAAGACGATTGATCGTCATTTGCATCAACTCGGAAAAGTCTCAAAACTTGGCGCTTGGGTACCCCATCAATTGTCGGCCGCCCAAGAAAATCAGCGCGTTCGAGTATGTGCACAACTTTTGACTTTCCGTCGCACATTCGATTAGCTCAAAAAATGTGATTACTGACGATGAGAAGTGGGTACTCTATGCTAATCATACACGCAAACGCTAGTGGCTCAGTCCGGGAAAATCAGGAGTTCCGACACCAAAACCCGATTTCCATCCGAAGAAGGTCATGCTTTGTGTTTGATGGAACATGAAAGGAATTGTTCATTGGGAATTATTGCCATCTGAAACTACGATTACCGCAGAGTATTATTGTGCCCAACTCGATCGACTGGCTTCAAAATTGAAAGAAAACAAGACCAAGTTTTCCTCTTGCACGACAACGCACGACCTCATGTTGCAAAGAAGGCGTGTAAAAAAATCCAGGAACTTGGATGGACGATTCTTCCACATCCACCATATTCCCCAGATCTTGCGCCTTCTGACTACCACCTTTTTTTGTCGTTAAGCAATCACATCCGTGAGAAAAAATTCGACGACGAAGAGCATCTAAAAAGCGACTTGGCGGCGTTTTTTGATTCTCGCTCCTCTGACTTCTACGTTCGTGGAATTAGCTGTTTGCCAAAAAAATGGCAAGATGTCGTAGATAATGATGGAGCATACCTTCATTGATTTGTTTATTGTTATTAGTAGAAAAAATAAATTTGAAAAGTGTGAAAGAAATGGGTAAAAAATTTTGCCTCAACCTAATAGATCTGTTTTATGTGTTGAATTTGTTCGGTATTGAAGAATTTTTTGATTTTGTGTGTCCTGACCGTGTCCTCGCCCATCGAATCGCAAATGTTTCGTGCTGCGTCCGCTTCTGTATGGTGTAAACGAAACTCGTAAAGAAGAAGGGTCCGAATCTGTCGTCTGTTGAGCTCGATTTTCTCCGCCATTTTGAACAAAAATTGCGATCCAAAAGATATCGTTCGATAGCTTAGATTGCGCTGCTTATATACCTTATAAAAGAAATTTTCTAAAAGCTTGCAGAATATTGCAGTAAACACTTGAAGCGGATGGGTAAAAAATTTTGCCTCAACCTAATAAAATGAGATTTATTATTATTGTCGATATCCATTAAACTCATCTATGCGAGACTGAATACCTAGTCGTAGTCTCAAATGCACTATTTCACATCGATCCCAAATTTTTACTGGTGGGCCCCAATAGTTGACACCGGACGAAACAAAAATTTGGCTACCAGATGCTGAGTCACGGTATAAGCCATGAAGAAAAGCATTAACATAGTAAGCTAATGGATAAAAAATATACAGTTGGCCTCCGCCATGTGTGTGACCTCAAAAATATACATTAGTTAACATTTTGTGTAGAAAATAGGAAATATTTACATGTACATACATCTTAATTGCATTCTTTTAAATTATAATGTGTATGGTAAAATAATATAAATTAAAATATAGCGTGTAACAAAATTATAAGACATCTCCATTTTTTGCGATATCTCGTGTTACTTTCACCCAATCTGCCAAAAATTTATATCACATATGTAAATAAAGACTAGAAGACCGCACAAACATTTTTACGACATTATATTTAATAATTATATGTTACGGCCAATATTAGAAATCGGCCACTACTAATAATGGCCGGCCATTATTAATAATGGCCGGTCAAAACTAATAATGGCCGGCCAAAATAATTATGATTAGCTAAATTTAATTTTTATCAAATTTTCTTTAATTTCTCTATCACGAATTATTTTCAGTTATTTTTTTATAAATGGTTAATGCAATTTTTACACAAAATACAAATTCGTTAGTATATATTTTTTGCGTGCAATTCCTCGTTTGTCTCTGTCGACGAAGTAATCCAAGGAGACTTGACTCTTCGATCAGCAGCAGGTGCTGCATCTGTGACTGGAATGTCACAAGGCTTCGTTCACTGTTTATGCCACAGAAATTGCGATACAAAAAGATGCGGCTGCAAAAAGGCCGGTTTGCAATGCAACAGCAAATGCCACTCTAATAAAAACTGTAATAATAAATGATTTTATAGTGAATTAGTGTATTAGCGGAAAAATATTAATTTTGTTGTCGTTGTTTTTCGTTATTTTATAAATAAAAATATATACTAACGAATTTGTATCTTGTATAAAAATTGCATTAATAATTTATAAAAAAATAACTGAAAATAATTCGTGATAGAGAAATTTAAGAAAATTTGATATAAATTAAATTTAGCTAATCATAATTATTTTGGGCTGATATTGGCCGGCCATTATTAGTTTTGACCGGCCATTATTAGTTTTGGCCGGCCATTATTAGTAATGGCCGGCCATTATTAGTAATGGCCGATTTCTAATATTCGCCGTAACATATATAATAAAAATTTTATTGACGAAAAACGTAATTTTAAGTGTAACAAAAATATAAGACATCCCCACATAATACACACTTTAGGGATAATTAACAACGAACTCATTATAAATCATTATAAATTAATATTTAGTAACGTTGCCTTGACCTTTAAGAACCTGATTCATTCGCTTGGGAATACTACTATACAATTTTTCATTGTTTCGACGCTTAGACGACGCCATGCTGCCAAGATCGCGTGTTGAAGCTCGCTTGCAATCGCTTGCAATCTGTCGAATCGCTTGCAATCTGCATAAGTATTGCTATCTGTTCAAACAATTACCAAATGTGTTACTATATCTCTGAATTGAGTTGTAATGTTACCGAGCAAAGTTTATTTTATTTAGCTTGTAACTCAATTCAGACGAGTCTAATCTTTATGGGTCCTTTTGCATCTTATGCAAAAATGTTTGAGCTTTAAGATGTGCTAGGCCCTGATACCATAATTTTCGTATTAAGACCCAAAAATATCGATTTTTTCAAATTTTTAAAAAATTTTTCAAATAAAATTGCGTCTTCTGTAAAGATAACTTACTGTAAAAGGATCTTATAGATATAGTAACATATTTGGTAATTGTTTGAACAGATAGCAATACGTTTATGCAGATTGCAAGCGATTCGACATCGTTGCCGAGCTTCAACATGCGATCTTGGCAGCATGGCGTCGTCTAAGCGTCGAAACCTTAAAAAATTGTATAGTAGTATTCCCAAGCGAATGAATCAGGTTCTTAAAGGTCAAGGCAACGTTACTAAATATTAATTTATAATGATTTATAATGAGTTCGTTGTTAATTATCCCTAAAGTGCGTATTATGTGGGGATGTATTATATTTTCGTTACACTTAAAATTACGTTTTTCGTTAATAAAATTTTTATTATATATAATTATTAAATATAATGTCGTAAAAATGTTTGTGCGGTCTTCTAGTCTTTATTTACATATGTGATATAAATTTTTGGCAGATTGGGTGAAAGTAACACGAGACATCGCAAAAAATGGAGATGTCTTATAATTTTGTTACACGCTATAATTTTGGTTTCTTGAACTGAATTAAAAAAAGTACTCACCAGAAAGGATCAAATCAATTTTTCGTCTGGTTGTATCGATGATTTTTCGCGCAGCGTTAGGTTGATGTGCCAATAGAACAATTGTACTTTCTTGAGGACAATTTTTCAAGGCTTTATCTGCGTCCATTTTATGACCTAAAGTATTTTATTCCGTTTATATTTTTTAATATATATTTATAAATATATATTTTTTATATTTATAATTTATAAAAAAAATTCGATAGTATCATACGTGTTTTTATATATTTATTCAAAATAAAAAAATACCTTTAACAAAAAGAAGCTCCGTTATGAGATCGTCTACACCAACCATGCATATTGACGCATTATTGGACGAAACATTTATAATTTCACATTCATTGTGCAAAATTTTAATATTCAATTTTATACGAAAGAAATCAACCCATTCATTGACATCACTATGATAGTATTCGTGATTGCCTGTAAAGTTGTGCATAGATCTATATCTTACAAATATCAAAATTAAAAATTAAAAATACCAGTAACATAAAAAGTGCCGTAACGCGATTTTAGTCGACGAAGTGGCTCTGCCCGCTGTTTTAAATTATCAAAAAAGCCGTCGATAAGGTCTCCAGAAATAGCGATTGTGCTAACATTCATGTCATTTAGAAGATCAACTATAGTATCCACACGTTTTTTACTTACTGTGGGTCCAATATGAACATCGGTAATAAGCCCAATCGAAAAACCGTCTAATTCTGGAGCCAGCTTTTCGATGTATATATTTTCATGTCGAATCTTAATTATTAACATGAATATAATATAAAATTGAAGATCAACAATAAGCTCAAACCAATGGAAGACGCATTGTCACAATAAGGCCAGCTATAGTGAAAGTAAAACCAATGGCTAGTGCCGAAATTGTGTGCAGACTTCTCGACTTAAATAATAAAAGAGCCTTGGTGGGAAAGAAAAAATCAGTTAAAATTTCGATGCCGATAAGCATTAACAGAAAAATAACTGAATGTGCGTGAATGGATATACATGAAAAACTAAAATTTTAAAATATCTATTGGAAATTTATTTTTGAATTAATATAATGATTAATATTATGCAGAAAGTTGTTTAAAAATCCTAATATATCTGTATTAACAAAACAAAATAAAAATTGCATAATACATTTTACTTTTATTATAAACAATTTTTAAAAATTATTAAAAAAAACTTTAAATACCTTATCATTGCCAAAATTGAATTATCCGGTAGATTAATGTAAAAACAAAGCCAGGCAAAATGAGCCATTCCGATTAAGAATATGGTCGCAAAACGTATTACACATCCAATCTTGGATAGAACAAGATTTTTAACTAGACTAAAAATTAATTTGTTACTATAATATCAAACATTTGAAGTCATGGTTTTTATCGGTTATTAAACCACTAAAAAAAATTCTTAAGCATAGTCTAAGCCTAAAGCAATAGCGGAACATAGGCTAGGCCTAAGCCTAATTAGCCTAACGCTTAGTCTTTATAAGCTTAATTGGTTAAAACGGAGGACAGATAACCAATAAAAACCAAAAAAAAAATTTTGGTGGTCCGATAACCGATAAGAATCGAAGTCACTTATGGTTTATTCCTTTTAAATATAACTTTTTTTAAAACTATTCAAACGACCAACCAACGAATACGTCGATAAAGAATCGTCGAGCCAATCAACATAATGAACTGAATGGTGAATATGGCTTGAAGATGAAGAAGTTGGGCGTTTCGCACGCCATCAATCTCAATGTGTCGCCACACATATACACCCACGTTCAGTAGCACAATTAATGGAATGAGGTATTTCCAGATGACAGACATAGTCGCAAGTCGCAATTACGACTTTTCGACGTCACTTCTTTTTTGTGGTTAAAAAGTGATTTGCTTGGCTAGCATCACAAACCATACTTCTTCATATATTTCAAATAAATAAAATATACTCGAACAACTATATCAAGTGGAGCTATAATAATATCATTAAAATATTAACAAAAAATTACAGGGCGTTCCAAATTGTCGTCGGAATTTGTTTTTTTTATAAATTTTTTATTCCGCAATTGATTTTCAAAATTCTTTTTGCATTTGATTCCCAACGCTTTAGGATTTTGTTTGGCACTAAGCTTGTCAATATTGATTCTGATTTACGAACTTGTTAAGCATTTTAATTTTTTACCATTTTTTCAAAAAACAAGACATTTTCATTAAAGTGGGTAGCATAAGGATCAACTCATCCTAAGCATTAAGTATTTAGATCATTTTGACTTTTTAGTTGAAATTGGAGGTAAAATTCGTTTTAGATGGCAGTATTTAAGCTATCAAATAAAAAATTAGTGAAAATCAATTTGAAAAATTGTGTCAATTTAATGTCAATTTTACATATTTTTGACTTTTTGAAAAGTGGCAAAAAAGTTTAAATGATTAGCAAATTTGTAAATCGAAATCAACATTGACAAGCTTGGTGTAAAACTTTGAGAATTAAATGCAAAAATTTTGAAAATCGATTGCAGAATAAAAAAAGTTATAACAAAAACAAATCCTGGCGATAATTTGGAGCACCTATTAACTTCCAATAATCTCATACATATAAAATAATAAAAAATCTTTACCACGTGCACACATAATTCGTTTTTTACCAAAAACAAAAATATACTATGTTTAAATAACCGCAAAATTTGGCATTGATATTATCATTATAATGAAAAAATCAATGCCAAATTTTTTGTATTCTGAATATTCAGAAAAATGTCTCATTTCAGAAATTCTTAAACGATTTTGGAGTAGGACGTTTTTAAGAAATTTTTTTCTTGTGTTTTTCTTATATCAGACAAGATGACGTTTAATGAGTAATAAAAACACCAAAAAAATTGGAATTTTAAATTGACGGTAATCTTACCGAATAATTTAAAAACCTATTTACTATGTTTTTTTTTGCATTGGCCTTATTTACTTTATGTTTAGCAATTTACAATATCCATTTTTTTTGATTGTTCACCATTCTTCGCGTGGCTAAACTTTTCACTGCCCAACCGAGTGAGTTTTTTTTATAGTAAAATTTGATTCTTACAATTTTTATGAATTATGTGTACATAAAACAACCTAAAATTTTATTTATTTTTTGCTTTATGGCAGCATAAATTGTGATTTACAATCTCGTGATCAGTATTGATTATTAGAAACTTTTTTTTAGTAAAATCGCTATTTGTCAAACGTTTTTTATCAATGGAAGATAAATTTTCAAAGTTGCCAGTTCTGGCTAAACCCTTCTCGTATGACTTGTACCTCAAGCCATGTTTGAAATCTTTCAAATGTTCTGGAACAACGAGAATTGCCGTCGAGGTGATAATTTTTTTTCTTGAATTTTTTTATTTAGACAAAAATTTCTTATTGTTTTTAGGTTCTTGAGAAAACCAAGTATTTTACGCTTCACGCCAATAAGCTCGAATTTGAATCGGCCAGCTTGGAGCTGGCGAATGGAAAAGGTTTTTTCGTTTTCACGTTAGTGCTTCTAAAATTTCAAACAATTTCGCATTGTTTTAGTGCTTGATAATCTTTCCATCCAATTGGATAAAAAATGGAATCTTCTTACTGTTCACTTTCCCATCGAATTGGAACCAAAGAGTCAGGTCAAACTCAATTTCAAATATTCCGGGGAGATCAACAACTACATGCAAGGATTTTCTCGGTTAGTTATACTTATTAAGATATTTGTATCTATTTTATAATAATTTTTGTTTTTAGCTCTGTTTACAATGGCGACAAGTATATGGCTTCCACGCAATTTGAAGTATATTTTTAGCATACTTTTCTTTTAAATATTGTTTGTGAATAAGTATAGTTATTCTTTCTATATCTATATATTCGAATTATGTTTATGAGCTTTAATTTTGAGAACCCGGCACTTGGCCCGGTTATTAGGTTATTAAGCCACTTTTAATTTGAATATATATGGAGAACGTATATTTGAAAAATAATTTTTTATAAATTATTATATATAAAAAATTATTTTTTGAAATATTTTTTTTATGTTGGATGCGTAATTTTGTATGAGCATCAAAATTACATTTTTTTTGTTATAGAGTACGTATGCTCGTCAGGTATTCCCGTGCTGGGACGAGCCCATCTACAAGGCGGTTTTTAATGCTAATATTGAGGTGGACGACACTTTGACGGCATTGTCAAATATGCACGTTGTCGAGGAAATGAAGATCGATGGCGGAAAGAAATTAGTTCGTTTCGCTCCGACGCCGTTAATGTCCACGTGTTTGGTGGCGTTTGCCATCGGTAATTTCGAGTATATTGAGGTTGCTTTTTTAAATATATTTTTGCTTTTATAATAGAAAAGGTAATAGCGTGGGAAGACATCTTATTTGCAGAAATATTAATCGAATAGGGCTAACCTTTTATAAAGTTTTGTTTAGAAATTCGTCACGTGTCATTTTCAAAAATTTTTGTGTCAAATAAAACCTTATGAAAAGTTATGTCTATTCTGAATTTTTATCCATTCAGAAATTTATGCACAAAAAGTCCCAATTACTTTGGATGCATTAACTCAATATTTATGGTCACTCGGCTTATTTATTACATATGCTTTTCGATTTTTAGACTAAGACGAAGAGAGGCATCCTAATGCGGGTTTATACCACGGAAGGAATGAAACAACACGGAAAATTTTCTCTCGATTTGAGCGCAAAAGCCATAGACTTTTTCGAGGAATGGTTTGGTTTGCCTCAGCCGTTGAAGAAAATTGATCTTATTGCGATTCCCGACTTTGCTATGGGTATTTTTAAAATTGTTTTGTAAAATTTCCTAAAATTATTCTTTTTACATAATTTTGGCAAATATATTTTTTTAAACTACAATTTTATGCTTTTACATTCATAGCTTTTTCTTTAAATACCCCAAATTTGTGTACATAAAATGGATTATGTTTAAGTTTTTTTAAATTATAATTACCGATTTAGGCGCCATGGAGAATTGGGGTCTTGTTACTTTTCGCGAGATATTGCTACTCGTCGATCCCGTTAATTCTACGACCTTGAACAAATCACAAACTGCTTTAACTGTGTCGCACGAGTTAGCCCACTTTTGGTTTGGTAATCTGGTTTCTATGGTAAGGAATTTTTTTTGCTAGAGTTATTTTATTACCTAATTTATTAATAAAATAAACTACATATCAGACACTATTATATAGCTATGAGTGATTAAAGTTAAATTACATTTAGGATAGTGTCTTAACTCGAATTTTTAAACGATTAAAAAGCACTTTCTGGTCATTTAGCAAATTGCTTTAAATTTATTAAACTCTGTTATATTTTTACTCCAAATGCTGTTTATTTTTTATAGGAATGGTGGACTGATTTGTGGCTTAAAGAGGGCTTTGCCTCATTTATGGAATATTTATGCGTGGAAAAATTGTGTCCGGAATTTAAAATATTTCTTAGCTTTGTTAGCGACCAGATTACGAGAGCCTTTTCTTTGGACAGTTTATACAATTCGCATCCTATCGAGGCAATATTTATATTTTTTAATCCTAACATTTTTAAACTGGCATTTTTATAGGTGGAAATTAAAAATCCCAATGAATTGGACGAAATTTACGATCATATCACATATTCTAAGTCGAACGCGGTGATCCGAATGCTTTACTCATATTTGGGTGAATCGAAGTTTCAGGCTGGATTGCGAAACTATCTTAATAAATTTCAATATAGAAATGCAGTTACCGTCGACTTGTGGAACTCGTTGTCGGAAGTGTCGGGCGAGGTTAGCTTTTTTTTATTCGTCTTACAAGTTTAGAAATGTCATTCTTATAACTTGGTGAAACTTTGTATAGTTATGTGTTTTTGGGTGGGGACACCAACCATCGGAGCTCGATTTCGGCTAGGGACTTATTCTTTGCCGATTTCCTAAAGTTTTTAAAATGTTTTTTGTTACATTTTTACAAATTAATAGTTTTTTATTCAATTTGAATTGTTTTTATCTTTAAAAACGTCATAAAATTGGCAAAGAATAAAAAAGTCCCTAGCCGGGATCGAACCCGAAATCGCCAAAAAGCATAATTAAATCTAATATGGGTCCGAATAATTATTATGGTTGGTGTCCCCAACTCAAAATACGTACCTACACAAACTTTCATCAATCAAGTTCTGAGGATGGCACTTTTGAACGTCCTCTTTTTCTAAGATACTTTTGTGAAACGCGATATGATTTTGTTTTTGTGTAGTATTATTATTAGCAATATTTATTCGATTTTTGTTTAAGTTTCTTTTTATTAGGACATAGGGACAATGATGTCCGGTTGGACCCAGCAGATGGGCTTTCCCATCGTCTCGGTTCAGCAGATAATTGACGGCGAGACGCGCACGTTGAAGCTCCACCAAGAGCGTTTCCTTGCTGACGGTGGCAGTGATAAGGCGAATCCACAATGGCAGATTCCCATTTCCGTCATTACGGCCAGCTCGCCAAAAACACCCATTCACAAAACGTTATTAAAGGAGAAGAGCGGTGAAATTGTACTGACGGGTATTAAGCCAGGCGATTGGGTTAAGGTGAATTTTCATTTTTTTGCTAAGTCTTTATTTAAAATAATTGTTTCAAATTTAAAGTGTTTTTGGGCAATTTATTTTGCCGTAACATTTTTATTGCAAATTTTTTTATTCTATTCTCAAAAGTTTACCATTTCTTTCGTACAAAGCTTATCGATATTGGTCTTGTTTGCGCATTTTCTAATTTTTTATAAAGGCAAAATTATTAAAATAAGTTATTTTAATACTCAAATCTATTTTGGACTCCTACCATTTTTTAGTAGAAAATAATACATCTCGTTAACGACATTATTTAATTTATTAAATGAAATTTGAACAAAATTCAGATTAAAAAAATTGATTTAATTTCAAGTCAATTTTACTTATTTTTGATCTTTAAAAAGATGTTAAAAACTCTGAACAAAATTCGTAAATCAAAACTAAAATTGACAAATTTAGTAAAGCAAAACTGGGAAATAAATAAAAAAAATCATGAAATGTATTGTTTAAAAGGTTTTAGTTAAACGCTGAGCTCACCGGCTTCTATCGTGTTCAATATACAGGCGACATGTTCGAATCACTCATTTCTGCCTTTAAATCCAAACAACTTGGCGTCATTGATCGTTTCAGTCTTGTCAACGACATTTGGGCGTTGATCAGAGCGGGCAAGTGTCCTGTCTCACAGTTTCTTCAAATCTTCACCGCGTGTGTTGACGAAGATGAGTATATCGTGTGGTCTTCTCTCGAACAGAGCATAGGCAGCATCCAAGCGTTGCTCGATTACGTGGAGGATTCCCAAAAGTTTAAGACGAAATTCAATGCCTTTGTTTGCAAAATTATGGAGCCGTTGGCTAATCGTTTAGGTTGGGATCCGATTCCCAATGAAGGTAAGATTTATCCGCATTATGAAAATTCCCATATAAAAATGGAAAAAATTAGTGTATGTGTGTTTCACCGACAACATTGATATTAGTTTTGGAAGCAATTGCCTTTTTTCCAAATTAATATTAAGCGAGCGAAATTTATTCAAGAAAATTAAGAGAGAATAATTAATAACCATAAAGTTCAAAAATTTTTCAAAAAATGCAAAAAAAACTTCTCATTTCAACCAAATCCTAAAAAATGTGTTTAGACACGCAGCAGAGCATACTTCGCGGGCTGGTTTTGGGGCGTTTATCTAAGTGCGACCACCAACCGACCAACGAGATTGCATTAGCCAAATTCAACGCGCACATTAACAAAGGTGAAAAAATTGTGGCCGACTTGCGTCGTCTCATCTATAGCGCTGCCGCACGCATTAACAAGCCAGAAGCAATTGCCGCATTGAAGCGCATCTACGAGACCGTTGAACTCAATGAAATACAGGTTCAGGTCGCTTTAGCAATGGCGCATAGCACCGATGCGAAAATTCTCGCCGACGTCTTTAAGTATTGTATCGAAGACGGCAAGTTGCGTCCGCAAGACATCGAGATCATTTTCTATGGTGCAAAGTCATCACGTATCGGCAAGGAATATATTTGGACGTACTTCAAGAACAATGTGAAAAAATTGTTGGATTTTTACGGTACCGTGAATAGCTCAAGATTTCAGAAAATCCTGGGCTTGAGCTTTGACGGAAACTACTCCAACGCAATTGCTGACGAGGCTTTGGTGAGTTTGCTTTATTCGAACTTTCAACTTTTCCGACTGATCATTCTTCTTAAAAATATATTGAAAAAATAGCGATCATATTACTTGATGAATAGTTTTTTAAAATAATTTTAGTGCCTTAAAAGCTTTGAAAGTGATTTCTTTTATACATATTCTTTTAACGTCTCATCTATTAAATTTTTCAGGAATTTTTCAAATCCAACTTTGACGAGGAATCATTCAACGTGTTCAGCCGTCCACTAAATCAGGTAAAAATCGCTTTTTGCTCACTAAATAATCTTTAAATGAATAGTGACTTAGTTTTTTTCAGAGTATTGAGGTGGTACGTCTAAATGAAAAACTTCTCAAAGCGAATGAAAGCGATATTTCCGCGTTCTTAACGACAAAATATTAGAAGAATATTTTGACATTTGTTCTTTCATTTGTGTTTCTCCTATTTATTTAATTATTAATCTTATCTTTATCTCTGATACTATGATTATTATATTAATTGAATTTTTTTTGGGTTATAAATAAATTTCATTGTAACAATAAAAAATGCCCTTGCTGAAGAGAAGGGACTCTAACTTTTTGCTATCGGTCTTCTCATTCGGTCCAATTCATTTCAGAGCGTTTCAATTTTGTTGTGTAACGAATGGTTTTCCAAATAAACTTAACAACAAATTAATTAAATCGTTAAAGAAAAACGCGAACCAAGTAACTTCGTTCTTGATGCCTGTGATACTGGGAAAAAACTCAGACTTTGTCACAAATTGGAAGAACCTTTGGAGAAAGAAAGTAGAAAATTAAACGCGCAGGGAAGGTGCAAGACAAGAACTCCTAAATTCGCGAGAAAGTGTGACGAGAGGGATCCAACAACAAATATCCAATAAATGCAAATAAATTAAATCAACAGGACCAAAGTTCTTATAAAGTCAAAAAACAACAAAAAGAATTTGTTTATTGATCTGAAAAACAAATCAAGTTCAACAATGAATAATCTTAAATAAATTAAATTAAACGAAAAATTAAAATAATTAAACACAACACAATACGGCGTACCCTCAAAAAGATGAAAAGATAACTTGTATCAAACATCTTATATTAAAGCAGCCGCATTCAAGAATTTGAGTATCAAAAAAAGAGAAAATACAAATATACAATTTAGCACACAAGACAGAATAAGACGTAGTCGAGTCGTCTTGTTGGCATGATTGTTGTCAAAAGCTTCTCGCTTAGTACCAGTCATTGCGCGACGTAAAGCCTCTTTCACGCGTCAAAAACTCAACCACAGGCGCCTATTAAGATGAGAATATCTTCGAGGAATTTGTGATACTCTTGATCGCTACAATTGGAAATTCTAGTCGGATTGGGTGGGAGATTTGTGAAAGTTTTTTTTTCCTGCAATTTTCAGCTGTTTTTTTACATTATTTCTAGTGCATTCGTCTTTTTTCGCAAATTTACGCGAAAATGTATGTGAATTTTTTAAAAGTACGTCCGCATAGATAGATGTGTGCATCCCGTCCACATATTTATTATGCCACGACCGTGGCATAATCATGCATGATGTAGTATTTTCAAAGTTTCCTTATAGATAAAATAACCTATAAAAAGACAGTTCAACATGTATTAGTAAAATCTATCTAAATTAAAATAGGTTCTTATGCTGCCCGCAAAAAAAATTTTTTTCGTATTTTTTTCAGGTTTTTTGATAGTATCTCGATATGTTAGTTAAAATTCATGTTATTTAGCCATTATAAAAAATAACGCGAGCAAAATAGTTAAAGAAAAACAAAAAAAATTTACTAAAGCAACATAATTATCTTAAGTAAATAAGACGCGGCTGTTCGAAGAATTTTTGAATTCGACTTTAACTTCATTCTGTTATAAACAAAGTTTAGTCCGATTTGGGGTAATCAAAGACAGCATTATATTTGAATTCCCCGTATCAAAAAACCTAAAAAAAATTACAAGAAAATTTTTTTTTTTTGCGGGCAGATAAGAACCTTAAAATATTTTGATTAATTTTGTTGAAACAATTTTACAGATACAAAATCAATTTGTTTATTCACTCTTTTATTCATAAGATTTACAATTCAAATCGAATTAAAAATTTGGTTATTCTTGGAGAAAAATTTCATCTCGGTCAGAAAAATGTTTTGTAATATTATCAGAAACATCCAAATATTGGTTGATATTTTTAAAGATGATCCATTTTTTCTAAATATTATGTGATTGCAGTTTTTATGTAATTAAAGGCATGAAAGATAATGGTAATTATTAATGAATATAAAATTTGAATTGAATTCATATAAAATTTGCTAAAATAACTTATTACATAATCTTATATTGGTAAAACATATTTTTGCTAAATATACTTTGGAATAAAATTTATAATTCGTTTTTAAACGTTACGAACTGGTATAGAAGAATCCAAAGCAAGTTGCTTGATAATTGCGTTGAGCACACGACCTATCGTCCATGTGTGAGCCAACATTACTGGCTGACGTACTATATCGCACCCGACTACTGTAGCGAAGAGAAAAAATTGCTCATCGCCGGCTATGCGTAGCGGATTTTGCAGTCGCAGACGCATGAGCGCAGTACGTTCCGCGAGTGCATTTGGTCGTGGCGGTTTGCATGATTGCAAATTCTAAAAAAATATTTGGAAAAAAATATATAAAAATAAAAACAGCACAAAACAAACTAGTTTATCAGCGTTGCTATTTTTTGGAGAATGATTTGTGTTCGCTTCTGTGTTTATGCTAGTCAATTCCGTGGATTGATGATAATCAGTTATATGTTGTGAGACACTAAAATATCATTATATACATACGAGCATATATATATCAGGAGTGCATCGGAATTCCGATTTTCGATATTTCCCAATTTCGACATTTTTTTCCAATTTTCGATTTCCGAAATTTTGGCAATTTTTTGGAAATATCGAAAATTTTAATAA
Source organism: Bradynema listronoti (assembly GCA_024678965.1). NCBI lineage: Eukaryota > Metazoa > Nematoda > Chromadorea > Rhabditida > Allantonematidae > Bradynema > Bradynema listronoti. Next base: position 7,402,606 of record JANLNO010000001.1, on the reverse strand, counting down.
TTGAAAAAATATTGATATTTGTAAGAAAAAATTTCTTTATAAAAAAAATTTTCCTCTGTTAGATATTTCCGATTTCCGACCTTTTTGCACTTCCGATTTCCGAAATTTAAAATTCATTCCCTGTATATACATTTTTTATCACTTTCTATCAATTTAGACAAGCCATTTTTGAATTTTTATAGTTACTAATTTTGTTAATTTTTAGGAATAAAAATTTAAGATGTAAATTTGAAAAAAAGTATCAACTATTAATTTTAAATAGAAATATTCCGGTTTGACCCCCAAAATTAAATGACTTTTTTAGGTTTTCTGGAGGAATTTGAATTTAATGATGTTTTCCACTGATTTTGTTGTTTTTGTGCAGTTTTTGACATTTTCTAAGCGATCCTTTCACCGTCATCTTGCAAGACATCACCGAATTTTGGCCCGTCTAATTGTTAACTATTTATTGTTAATTATTTATCATTGTTATGTTAACTACTTCTTAGAGATTATGTTATAAAATTATGCCTCGAAGGTGTTAAAAACTGCACAAAAAACAACAAAATCATTGAAAAACATAATTAAATTCGAATTCCTCGTGTCAGAAAACCTAAAAAGTCATTCAAAAAAAATTTTTTGGCGGATCCCATAACCGGAAAATACCTAAAAACATATTTATTCAAAGGTTATACCCCTCCAATGAATTTATGCCTGAAAATTGTAAGCCATTTAGTAAAATTGCAATCTCATCTCTGTCACGAAAATGTGTAGTCAGTTCATCAAAAGAAGAAAGTGCCGTTCCATTGTTTATCGTGGTTGCTGTCCAACGCTTAAAACATTTTTTAATATGTAAAAGTATAAAAATGTCTACATTTTTCATATTTCGACATTTCTTTACATACTTTAGAAGTATCGAGATTTAACTGGCGGACGATCGCATCTGTGGCTTTTTGTATGGTCCAGAAACGCGAAACCATCACCGGAATTCGACGTACGAATCCGTTCTTATCCGGGCTGTAAAGTGACCCATTTTTAACATTGTTATTATTAATTCCGATAACCGTGGCAAATAAAAAAATCTGTTCATCGCCAGCAATATGAAGCGGATTGCGAAGGCGAAGCTGCATTAATGCCGTACGTTCGGCACGCTGACGTTGGTCGCAAGTTAAAGGCTGCTTAAAAAAAGAAATAAAAAATGTAAGAAAAATATTTTTTTTTCTAACCTTATATTTGAGATCCATCACTGTAGCTTGTAATGATGATGATTCGCATTCTTCTTTTTGTCTAGAATTCTTTGATTGCATGCTTGATTTATTCAATGACACGCAGTTATGATCTTCACATTGCCGATGACTAAATTAAAAAAATTTAAAAAATTTGTTAACCTTTGAGAGAAAAAAATTACGAAAAAGCAAAAAGTGTTGAAAACATTTCAAAAATTACAAAGCAAACTTTTTAAATACATAAAAAAGTTAAGGTATTAAAAATCGTTGATTTAAAAAATTATTTTTATTAACCTAATGCAAAAGTTGTCGCCGCAATGCGAGCATTCTATTTTTACAAAATCGCGTACCAAACACTCTCCAAATGAGCAGAGAAACTTGCGTTTAACCATGTGGGTCGTTTGTGGCAATTCCTCATTGCATGCCGCCGACGTGCATCCATGCTCAAAACGATGATTGACACTATAAACAAAATTAAATGAATAAAAAATGGATGGAAATTAACCGCAAGAGAAGATAATTAAAATTATTATGGCTATTCCAAAGATTTCTATATGTATTTTTTGAAAAGTCGTTTATGCCTCCGGAATTGCATTCATTTAGAGCCTCTCCCAAAAAACTCAAAAAAATGTATATACATATATGCTTAAAATCAAATGTTTACGTATTACTTTAAAATTTTACCAAAAGTATCTCTCACAGAATCGACAATTGAAAGGCACAAAATCTATAAAAAAATGTTTAGTTCCTTTGACACAAATAAAATTAAAGCTAGGCCAAACCTAATTTATTGCAAAATTGGAAAGTGCAATGCTTCCCAGCGTCCGGAAATTCTGCCATATTTCTTTAATTATCAGATGTTAAAAATCGCATTAAATCCTTGCCGTTTAATTAAACCTTTCCCAACTAATATAAGCTCTTATTTACATGATGCTCGGAACCTATAAGATCCATTTCAATAATTATCACAGATTAATTAATTCAAAAACCGTTTATTTGCCCATATAATGAAAGCGCAAATAAAATTATATACATATAATATACCTATCTTTCTACAAATAAAGTTTAGCAAATGTGACTGAAAATAAAAATAAAGAAAGAGAATATGAGTTAGAGAGCATACATATTTACATAGTAAATTTAATAAGCGTATATACTATGCTAGATAAAAATAGTTATGAGCAGATCATTGTGCTCAAAATTGGTTAGCAAAATAGCTTCACGATCATACGCAATGTTCACGGTGAGTGGCTTAGCGGTCCAGCTTTTCGGACCGCAGCTTAGTAACGGGTTTTCCAAGTGGCGTAAAAGCTATAAAAATAATAAGTAAAAAATTAATTTTTAGAAGAAAAATTCGATAAGGAAATAAATTTGTCATATATATATTTATATCGTTAAAAAAACAAAATGTTTTACTTCGTTGACATTGAAAAGCGTGTTTCGCAAATGAAGAACAAGTGGACGAGAGTTTTCGCCTCGCTGTGGCAAACTTTCGCAAAAACCGATTGCAGTAACGGCGGTAATATGCGAGCATCCGCTAACGTCGAGTTCACGCAATTGTGAGCACTGCTTTGCAACGCTTCGTGTAAACTTATCCGAAATCTAAAAATGTACATATTAGCAACAAACGTGTTCGGCATTTACTGCAATGCATAACAAATAGTATTTGCTTTTGTTTAGAATTTCGTTATATATTTTTTATTTTTTACTCCTTAAATACTCCTTAAAAATTTTTCAAAAAGCCCTACCAAATCGTTGTCGGTAACAACAATCGTCTCCAGGGTGCTGAACGAAGGCGTCAGCATGCGCGTAAATATGCTCTCAGTAAGCAAATGCGGAAAACGACAAGCGTAAAAACGAGCGGAAATAAGCGCCGAAAAGCGCGCCATAATCACCAGCGTCCAAAGGTGTATTTGTTGAAGGTTTAGTTCGTGAAACTCCAATTCTTTTAATTTCTCACCGCATTCGCGCAACACAACGTGTATTGAATAGTCGTTAATAAATTCTTTATCTGTCTACAATAAATATTTGTATTTTTTTAAAAATTTCTGGATGTTGGCCATAAATAAACCTCCTATAATTTTTTATAAAAAACTGTTTTTTCGAAAATTGTTGGTTTTACAAAAATATTTAGGAACAAAACGAACATACGACCTTATACAAAAGACTGTCCTCAACGATGACGGAACTAAGCCGATCTCCGAAGCGCTGACAAATCTCACGGAGAAAAGTGCTTTGAACAACGAGGTGATCATTGCACTGACAAATTATCGTGGACGTATCGCGTAAATCGTGAAATCTTAGCAAAACAAAAATGAGAAAAAAAACAAAATAAAGAAGAGCAACAAACACGTCTAATGAGTTATTTAAAAAAAATGTACGGCTATGTAAATCTCACATTACACGACTATTACACGCCATTGAATCCAAAGCGATGTGAAGATGCTTTAAGTCGGGTAATTGGGGGGATAAACACTTCTTCCAACGACAGCATGTTAGAGAAGCATTGAAACGAGTGGCCTGGTCGAGCTCGGCGAAAATACGCTTCAATAATTCTGCTGGCACACCGTCCATTAGGCACGACGACTCGTCAGGTTTCGCCCCCGCAACCATTAGAATGTGAACCAAATATACGGCAGCTAATAAAATATGTTTTCTGGATCATGAAAAAGATATTTTAAAATTTGTGAAGAAAATTTGCTATACACAAAGATATTCTTGTCGGTTATTTTAGCCGAATTCGCCGTGAATAAATAATTAAAAATGGCAAAATATTTTATAACAAAAATAAGTCAATAAAAAATTAATGCTAATGGTACATAAAATTTGCAACGCATTTAATTGGCCAATAATTTACACAATTAATCCGATAAACCAATTATTATTTTGCATAAAAGTAAAAGTTTAGCTATTGGGGTGTAATATTAGCTTGTCCAGAAAGCTTTGTCGGATTTGTGTTCGCCTATGAATAAAATTTTTCTATTAATATTTTGTTACGTATTTTATATGTGATTTAAAAGCTTATTTTTTGTGAGTATTGAACACTTGAAGTTAGTTTGTGAGTCTTATGATATGTAAATGTTTGACATTTGATCCAATTATTGTATAGTTTTAGTTGTTCATAGAAAGTGCGTCAAAAAAGTCCCGCAAAATCCGCAACCTGATCTTCCATGAGTTCGAACAGGGACATAACGCAAACGAAGCAGCCCGAAACATTTGCTCCGCACCACCTTCAGTGCGAACCAAAAGATGTTGGAAAGGTTGGTTCGAAAAAGTCCGAAGTGACCCACACAAAAAAAAGTCCCTTTGAGCGTTTGGTGGAGCGCGCCGGTTTCGATCCACTGGGAGCTCCTTCCACGAGGTCAGATCATCCACTAATGTGTACTGCACACAACCAGATCGCGTACAGGCCGAACTGCAAAACCGTGGCATGTTGGTTCTTAATAAATGTCATAAATCCGACAAAACTTTCTGGACAACTTAATAATTAATAAGTTTTTTAGGCTAAAATTATCATTTCAACGTCAAAAGCAGATCTATAAATTTAAACAACAGACAAAAATATACATATATTTTCATTCCCTAAACTATAAGCCAAAGCGTCGGCGAGCTGCATTAGGCTTGGACTTTGGCCGACCCATTTCAACAACTTTGCTCGTTTGCTTCTTGCGGGCTTCGGCCTCCTCACGTAGCTTTCGTTCGTCACGATCGGCTTTAGCACGCTCCATATCCTTTTCCATTAGTGCCGAAGCCATTGAACTTACCTATTGTAAACTAATGATTAGAAAATGAGAAAAAAGACGCAAATAAACTCAAAAATATTTATTAAACAATTTTTTCAGTAAATGTTAATTTAAAAAAAAAAATACCTTTGAACGAGAAATGCCTTCCTTAATGGAGTAAAACATCGGACCGAGTTCGGCCAGCCATTCAGCATCTACAGCTGTCACACTTTGCATATATTCTTTTGCGGTCATAATCAGTTCATGATATACCACATAGTCGGGCGTATAGCCCATTCCATATAATGCAGAGGTAGGATGAAGAAAACACGGCATACCGGTGCGCATATTTGCGTACTCACCAATACCCTTCAGCCTGCATGAAAATTCACATTAGATCGACAACAAATAATCAATTCGTAATCGTTAAAAAATTAAAAGATCTTAATTGGAGCAAAAAAAAAAAACTTAAGAATAAAAAAACACCAAATATAAAAAAATTAACTAACCGGCCGGCATTGAAAAAATATGCTGAACATATGCATTTTCGTACCACGTCCCAATCACTGCCCGACGAGATCAATTCCATTTTTAGCGTCTCCATAATGTCGGCGAGTTGAGAGCGCACTTCGCGGACCTTTCGCATCGCTTTTACGTGTACAAAATTGTCGGCACACCACTTGGCGCTGTACTTATGTCGTTGCCATTGTTGAAACAAATTCAAATAGGTAAGATGATCACTTTCTGGAACCTAAACATTAATTTGAATACTTTTATTTGCTAAAAGAAAATGTTGCCAAAAATTTCAATATATAAAGTATTCCAATATAATTATCTCACTTGAAATTTCTCTTTCCGTGCATCCGCTTCGTCTTCCCTGCTTTTCGGCCTTAAAAAATTGAAAATTAATAGATGCATTCAAATAAGATACAATACAATCTAATACAAATTAAATATATGTATATGTGTTACAGAAAAATAAAAAAAAACGATAATTACCGAAAGAATATGGACGGTACGGAGAGCATGGATACAATTGTGAGAATCTCGGAGCTGCAGCCCATTTTCACTGACGTAATCAACAACTTGGAAAGAGTCGGATCCAAGGGAAATTCGACCATTTTGCGGCCGAGGTCGGTAAGATTACCGGCGTTATCCAAAGCGCCCAATGTCCACAATTGATACATGGAATTCATGAGATTCTCCTGCGGAGGTGCATCCATAAAATGAAAATGCAACAAATCGTGAACGTCTAGCGATTTGAGTAATAGCACAACGTTAGCCAAGTTTGTGCGCTGCAGCTCGGGAACAGTGCTCACAAGCATTTCCTCTTTGTACTGGCGTTCAGTGTAAAGTCGATAGCATTGGCCGGGACCCGTCCGCCCCGCACGACCCATTCGTTGATTTGCCGAAGCCTGTGAGATGGGAAAAATCTAAAAAAAATTCTTGTTTAAATAATGTCAATACATATAAAATATTGCATTAAAGTTTAGCACAAAATTACTACAAAATGTTCCATCAACAAAATAGCACATTAATTTGTATTGCCAAATTAACTTTAAAAAATAAATTTAATAACTTAGTAAAAAATAAGCTGTCTTATTGAAGCTCATACCTGAACTGGGCAAGCGACGAGTTTATCATTTTCACTTCTAAAAAATTTTGAATGGAAACGTAACACTCGCCAACAATTTTTTTTTAATTCCTTTAAGTTGCACGAAAAGCTATGCTTTTTTTAAAAAATTATTTTATTCTAAAACAAATCGCGTCCATTTTTAAGTTTTCTACCTCTTCCCTTGCCCAAGTATGCAAAGCGAAATATTAAATGTAATAAGAATACAATTCCAACCTGTAAGGTGTCCATGCCGACTTTTGGGTTGTAGACCTTGAGTTTGCAAAAACCGGTGTCAATAACAAAGAAAATGCCGTCCAATGTTAGGGAAGTCTCGGCGATGTTGGTCGCCACAACGCATTTGCGCATGCCGCCCGGTGCTCGCTGAAATATTTTCGCTTGCATGTCGCTGGGAAGTTGCGAGTAGATGGGAAGTACGGCGAGAGGCGGCGCCTCGTCCAACTCGTTCAGCTGCTGTGTGATCATTGCACAGGACACCTATTATTTGGCGCATACACAAAAAATATATTAAAAACAAAAAAAAAATCTGTCAAGAAATTCAAAATAGACAATTTTAAGAAAATTCCAGTTACTTTTCAAAATAATCATCGGTTATCCGTTTTAAATTTCCATTGCTTCTTTAACCATTTCGAAACCACTGCGGCGATATGTCAAAAAACTACTATAACAACATGTAATTATTTGAATTACTTTTTTTTGTTTATTTTGTTTTTAGTAAAAGTAAAAAATGTTTATAAGACATAATCGAACGGAAATTGGTTTGCTGAGAAGTTTGAACGCTTTTTTGATAACAACCTCAAAAAAAAAAGAAAAATGCTCTGGTTTCGAATGGGTTAAAGAGCTTTAGCGGTAACAAAAGTAATTGCTCACCTCAATATCTTCCTGACCAGGCATAAACATGAGAATATCGCCTTCCATTGCGCCAAGATGGATTTTAACCGCCTGTTTGACGGCCGCGTCCACATAGTCTTCGACGGGTACACGACCATGAAACGTCTCCACGGGAAAGGTTCGACCGGGAATTTTAAACACAGGCGTATGACCGCCAAAAAAATTGGCAAACTTCTCCGAGTCCATCGTTGCCGACGTGACGATGAGCTTTAAATCGGCGCGTCGCGACACCACGTCACGCAACAGCCCGAATAGCACGTCTGTGTTCAACGAGCGCTCGTGCGCTTCATCCATAATGATCGCCGCGTAGTTGTCCAGATCCGGATCGCCGAGACATTCGCGCAACAAAATACCGTCCGTCATGTACTGCGAAAATCAAACCAATGCGTTAAAATTGTTAATGTAAGAGAAAGCGGTGTTCCACTTTAGCGACAAAAATGTATTATTTAAATATATTTTGATTAGTTTCTTTAAATCTACATACGCACATGCAAAAAGATGTATTATGTTAAATTTAAAACACAAAAATTCTTAAAGTTACGTATAATTCTACCTTTATAATTGTTTTATCGCTGGTGCAGTCCTCAAAACGAATAGCATAGCCGCATTCCTGACCCAGTTCCACGCCCATCTCTTCGGCGACACGTTTCGCGACGCTCATCGCAGCGACACGCCTCGGCTGAGTGCATCCGATCATCGTGCCGGTGCTGCGGCCGTATCCCTCCTCGAGAAGATATTGTGTCAATTGTGTGGTCTTTCCGCTGCCCGTCTCGCCGACAATTACGACAACGTTGTTCTCGCGAATAACGCTCATCATCTTTTGTCGAACGGCAAATACCTAGCCAATTGAATAGAAAATTTAATAATAAGATCAATTTTGCGTATTTTTTTAAATAAACTCTCACAAAAATAATTTAAAAAATTCAAATACCTAATAAAAAATAAAATTATTTTTTAGCTTCTCTCGAATTCTCTTCTTATAGAAATAAACCTTAAAAAATAGTGGCAATCAAATAGTGAATTTTTGAAAAACATGTATTTTACCGGCAAGTATTCACGCTGTTGTTTAATGGTCTTTTCCGTTGAGAATTCGGATGCACCTTCCGAATCCTTGAGATGAGAGGCAAATTTATGTGACTCTCTAAAAATATGATAAAAATGAAATAACAACTAAAATGATTTTGGTGAATAATATAATAAAATTAAAAAAACTAGATAAATATGAAGAGATTGACAAACTTATAATCAGAATTATCGCCGTCAGATATCTCCGGTTTAACCTGAATACCCATAATATTGCCCAGCTGACTGCCGGCTAATTCCCAGTGCTTTTCTTGAGCCTTTTTTCGCTCCTCCTGCTCTCGATAAATTCGAACTTGCTTGCTGCCCTTGGTAGCAGCAATCGCCAAATCCGATGTGACATCTTTTATCTATACGCATAAACAAATATTGTAATAAAATAAAAATTAATATGTAAAAGATCAAATAAGCTCGCTAGAAATTTTTTTTTAGTCCCAAAACTCGACAATCTGCTCGACAGATGGGCGACAGTTATCAAGGCGCATAATGATCACATTGTTAATTCATGAGTTAATCAATTAAAGATATAAGAAAATTTTCTTTTTGGTACAAAATTTTCTTTTCAAACCTAATGCATTGAGATTTTTGGAGGTGCTAATCACAAATTCAACAACGTCTTTTTACGGTAAGGTCCTTATTGATCATAAAATAGGATGAGAAAAAATTAAAAATCCCACTTTATCCATGTGAATATGATTTTATGGACAATTTTAACCGCTGATTATGTATCAAACAATATTTTTTAATATGATTCAAAAAAAAATGATTCTAAAAGCCAAAAAAGTAAAATTTCGACAGTAAATCACATATTTTAGTTCAAAAACAAAAACGAATATATGGAATTGTAGAATTTAAATTTTTTACTTTTTGAATCCCAGTCCTATTTTCGAATCATGCGGACATTATAATAAAAAAATATTATCAGATTGATAATTTGTGTCCAAAATTGGCCACAAAATTATATTTACACCTAGAAATTAAAATTTTCAATTTTAGAACCCTGGTCCGAATTTGAAATCAAGAACGACGATTTATTGTAAAAAAATATTAGCAAATTTGTAATTAGCACTCCCAAAAACCCAAATGTAAAACATTTCAAACAAAAATTCCAAAAAAATGTCTCAAAAGCATATAGAAATTAAAAAAAAACAAAAAAAATTATCTAAACTTAAAATCAATAAGATAAAAAATACCGGAACAACAGGTTGTGTCTGATATGTGTAGGCAGTTCTACCGTCTAGAAACGGTGGAACAATGTTATGAACCATTAACGAGACGCGATTTTCATCGTTGTCAAGACTTTCATCCATCTCGTCATTTATCACAATAACACCTAACAATGAAAATATATTATTTTAAATCAAAATAAAATTTTCAGCTTATGTATCTTATATTTTCCCATTCTCCAAATACTTATCCAGCCTTTTTTAATTTAGATAACAACAAAAATTACTCATATCTAAAATTATTTACCCGATCGAGCAAGTCGATTGTTTTCCCAAACTTCATTTTCCTTTTTGATTTGCTGCTGACGGACTGTCATTCGCGGTTTTTGCCGCGTCTTTTCGTAAAGCTTTTCGCGCTTCTCCACGTATTCGTTAGAGAAATGAGCAAATGGATTGTAGTCCTCTCTTTCCGTAACGTCTTCCCCCTCATAATCGTTATATGATTGAGGAAATTTTTTCTCATCTTCGTCATCACTTCTAAATATAATAAATTTTAAATCTAAAACATTCTAAACATAAATTAATATTATTACCCAGTATATTCTCTTTTTACGGGCTTAAATCTCTTAGATTCTGGTTCATGAAATACATGATCTTGGTACGAATCCTTCTCTCGTCGATGAGACATTATTAAATCTAAAATTTATTAAATACATATAATGAAAGCTAAAATCTAAAGTCCAAATTGAGCATACATTCTCGGAAAAAATTGCAGTTAAAATATTTAGTGAAACCTCAAGCTAATCGTTACAAAACAAAAAATATTTATATAGATAGCCGATAGTAATTAGTAACTATTAGGTTGTTGCATAATTTTCTGACAATTTTTTTTAAGATTTTTCTAAAACTTTCTAGAATGTTCTAGAAACATGCTGTTAATTTATATATAAGGACCACTCAGTAAAGTATTGAACAACAGTTTCAGTATTGGAAATCTTATTTGTTATGGCCGAAAAAACTGCGCTTGACCGTAAGCAGGTTCGCATACTGTTGCTTCACGAGTTCCGCCTGAAACACTCGGCAACGGATGCAGTCCGTAACATATGCAGTTCGATGGGTGAAGGAACCGTCTCCTACCACACCACTGTAGATTGGTTTCGTAAGTTCAAAAACGGCGACTTCAACATCGACGAATATGGGCATAGCGGTCGCCCGGCGGAACTAGATGAATCGCGTCTGCTGGAGCTCGTGGAAGAAGACCCAAGGCGAAGTCTACGTGAACTTGAAGCACTGCTCGCGTCCGACCATACTACCATCGCACGCCATTTGCACCGTCTTGGAAAGGTGTCAAAACTCGGAGTTTGGATACCGCATGAGTTATTGCCATTTCAAGCAACGAAGCGAGTCAACGACTGCATGCAACTTCTCACTTTTAAACGTACGTTCGACTGGTTGAAGAATCTGCTCACCGGCGATGAGAAGTGGGTCCTCTATGTCAACCATACGCGCAACGCCAGTGGCTCAGCACGCACGACAGCGGCATACCAATGCCAAAGGCCGACTTGAATCCCAAAAAGGTTATGATTTCAGTTTGGTGGAACGTTAAAGGAATCGTTCATTGGGAGCTTTTGCCTAGCGGTTGGACAATTACTGCCGATTACTACTGCGCACAATTGGATAGAGTTGCCGAGCAACTTCGTGGAAAACAGGACAGAGTTTTCTTCCTTCATGACAACGCCCGGCCACACGTCGCTAAGCAGACCTGCCAGAAAATTCGAGAACTGGGCTGGACAATTCTGCCCCATCCGCCGTACTCACCGGACCTTGCCCCAACGGATTACCACTTGTTCCTGGCTCTGAGCGATCACCTGCGGGACAAGCACTTCGACGATGAAGAACACCTGAAAAATGGGCTCGCCGACTTCTTCGCATCCCGATCGCCGGAATTCTATTCTCGAGGAATCTTTCAATTACCAATCAAATGGCAGACTGTTGTAGATAATAATGGCGCATATTTCATTTAATGTTGTTGTTTCTTTTGTTCGAAAAATAAAATTAAAATTTTTGAAAAAAATTGTCAGAAAATTATGCAACAACCTAATATTACAGCATACTGAGAAAGCAAGATACTGTATGTATGTTTGTTTCGATTTGTAAAATTTTTTTGAAAAATTTATTACATATGGAAACATGTTATTACAGAAAGTAGGTAAAAGAATTATATACAATTTTACAAAGGCACAAAGATACAAATAGATAAAAATGTACAATGTTTAAGTTGATTGATCTTCGATTAGGATCAAGCAACACTTGTACTAAATATTTAGTATTTGACCAAAAAGTAAGTTTTTGGGCATAGTCGATAAACAAAGAATAGTCTTTGTTATATTGCATTGGTTTTTTTAAACGAAACAAACAATCAAAAATAAAAAATGAAATCGTATTTAAAATTAAAAAGCTGCAAAGTTTTGTAAGATATAAAGAATAAATAATTACAGGGCAACAAGAAAGTTCGATTATCAATAAAATTTTATCCAATTAAAATATAATTCTTATAATCTACTTTTTTTACTAGAAATAATGTTGTTGTTTTTTTTTCAAATTCCGTAGGTTCGTTTTAAAAATTGTTTTAATGGCAAAATAATTTTGATAATTGAATTTCAAGTCGCTTGATATGAATATAGTGTTTTGTTTATAAGTTACGTATGTAATAAAGCATTAGTTCTTCATAAATGAAATTCATAAAAATATCTATTGTTTACAAAATTAAATGAGCTAACTCAAAACTAATTGAATACTATAAAGATGAATATTTACTCCCTTCGAGGATTTTTAAATTTGAATGGAATACATCTATAAAGTGAATATTCGAACACACGACTACACATGTGCGTATAGAAAATTGATAGGAAAAATAAGATGAGGATAAATTTACGCGTAACAAAATATTTAAAATTAGAATCAGAAATTCTTTAGACAAAACTGGCAACTAAAAAGAAAACTACGAGTTATTGTTAAATACAAAATGTATAAATGCGATCAAATACTTTCTTATTTACAACTACTGTTTTAAGTATTCATTTTTTATATTATATGAAACTGAATAATACCGTATTTTTATCGAGCATAAATTTGACTCTCGCAAATAGCGTAAATTAATTTCTTTTCATTTTTAGAGGTATGATTTTAGATATAATTTGAGAATAAAAAAGTGTTTGTCGAAATCGCATTTCATTAGCAAAACAAAAAGGTGGTAAAGGAAAAAACAGGATAAAGAAAAAATACAAACTGTATAAATCAACTATACAGTAGTAGAATCATTTAGTTTATGAAATCAATTTAACAGAAAATTAATGTTAAAATGAGACCAAAAAGGTCCATTTTATTAGTTTTTCGAAACTGTAACTGGATATAAATTCAGTATGGATTAAAATCCTTCTTTTTATTATTTACTGTTGTGTGCTGTTGATTCCGAATTGACGGAACGTCGGGAGCTACGTCGCGGTAGTGTATTAGAATCGGCAGCAGCACTTGGAGCTCGAGCACGCGAGCGTGAACGACGCGATGATCGGCGAACCGGCGCTTCAATCATAGAAGAATCCTCTATAAGAACCATTTCCTCTTCCGCAATTTTGGTTACCTAAATAATGTTAGATTTCAATTTTTAATTAATAAGGATACCTGTAATGCAGTTTTATTCTTATGAAATATAATAAATTAAATAAATACGCATCGTCTTACTTATTACACATTAATTAATAAATTTATATTATTTATATACCGAATGTTCAATAATGCGCCCAGTATCATCATAAGCTCCAGTCCATGTGCGAGTTTGTGATTCATCTTCATAATCATCCATAAGCTCATTAGGTTTCTCAATGCGTTTACCATTATTTATCTCGTCTTGTTCTACACGTATTGAGCTTTTAAATGCAATGTTTTTACGCGTGCTCACATCGCCCATGCTATAGGAACGTTGCAGAAAGTTGTCTTGCTGTGCCATAATGCTGCGTATTGCCATTTCGCGTGCATACGAGATACCACGACTACCCAAATCAAATACCTAATAAAATAAATATCAAAAATAGAAAATTTTTAAAATTGTTCGGACAAAGTAAGTTAACAAATTACAATAATATTTGTTTATTGTAAATAAATTAAATTCAAATGATAGTTCAACATAGTTACAGAAATATTTCAAAAGTAACCTTTTTATAACTTTCAGTTTTTGCATTTTCAATGTACGCATCAATTTTTTCTTCGTGCTCCAAAATCAATGGATGAATCCACTAAATCATATTACATTTTAAATATTAAATAAATTGAGATAATATGTATATCCGTGAAACCTTGCGATATATTATCGACGATCCTTTAGTCCATGGATTTACAAGATAGACAACAAGACCGATTTTTAGTTCGTAGTAAAACGGAAACCAAAATGAAAAAATAAAATCAGTAATGGTCTCGCATGCACAAAATAATGCAAAAACAATCCAATACATCATCCATTTAACGTATTGTTTTGTGTCTTTTGTTCGTACTGCCTTATAGCTGCTATAAGCGGGATAGAGAGTGCCGAAGAGTATAATAATTGCTCGTGAAAAAAGTATTGAAATCATTGCCGCTCAATATCTATTCACTTAATATTAATTTTGTTTTATATTAGTAAAGGTTTTTAAATATATTTTAAGAATATATATGTTAAGAGTATTTATACAACCATACTACTATTTTTAAAGTAGGTAGTAAAAAAATCGCACATTATTAAAAAAATTTAAAAGCATTTATTCATGCTCGTGCTTTTCGTCTATAAGTATATACATATGCACATGCTAAACATATGTAGTAGCATTCCTCTACCAAATATTCTAATGCGTAATGCCATAAAATAAGCAAAATATTCAAATATTTGATTTCATGCATCAGATGCAAAAGAATTTTGCCAAAATCAGCGACTTGATTTTGTTCTTAATTTTGGCAAAATTAAAAAATTCTTTTAACTTTTGATTTAATTTTGGCAAAGTTAAGAAATACTTTTAACCTTCGATATAATTTTTGCAAAATTAATTGAATGACTTAATTTTCATTTTTATTTTTTGTAAATCAAAATTGCCTCTTAATTTTTGATTTAATTTTTGTAAAATTAAAATTTTCATTTAATTTTGCTTTTAACTTTGATTCGATCAAATCACTTTAGGTTGTTTCATTTAATTAAAAAAATTGGAAACACTGCTTTGGATTGTAAGCACAATTTTTGATCTAATGAAATGCTATCAAATGGCAACAAATTTTACATAAATTTCATCTTAACAATGGGATATTTAAAATGCTAATTTTTCAAATGTCATGAGTACAATGTCAAAGTTTTTGTTTCGTTTCAGATGGAAAATTTCACATTTAATGGAAAAGAAAAAGAATTGTGCGATATTATAGTAAATATAAGTTTTTGTTTATGTATAATTATGTTTATTTATTGCATAAAGTGGCAATGAATTTCGCTTTTAGACAGCATCGATTATATGTATGAACGAAAAAATGAGTCAAATTGCCAATTTCTTATTATTTTTTAAATGTTAGAAAAATGTGGATAATCAGTGTAAGGTTATTGAAAGTTCTTCGCTTCCACTTGAAACTATTAAAAAAAGTGCATTTGCTTTGGTCTCCGATGGAATTTATTGAATAATTTTTAAAATCATGTTCTATAACTTATTAAATTATTTTTAGTTGTTTAAAAACATTAAAGTAAAACACTCTTTAAAAGTTCAATTATAGTCCCGTCGCCGTTAAAATATTTTTAGAAACACAATCATCAAATGAGTAATTGATTGTCAATGAGAAGTAAAAAGACAATTCATTCCTCGGCATCATAATGAAATTCTTTACAGGCAACTATTCCAAATTTTGGATGTTGTCTTTTTCTAAATTTTGTTCGCCAACCCTTAACATAATAATCAATTTGTTGTAATTGTGTCCCGTTAGAATTTAATTTTTTTAAATGTAATGAATTTAAAAACTTAAAAATATTTGTATTAATCACTTTTTTAGTTTGACGTAAAGTGTATTTCGATATTTTCCTAGTCTGGTATGACTATGACTCGTGAATATTTTTTTTTATAAAATTTGTTAAAAAAAATAAAAATAAATATGAAAAATAAAAATCTGAGTAAAACCGTTTGTACAAGAGTATACATAAGTTAAAAAACTGAGTTTTTTAAAAGACACATTAAAATCAGTACTGTTTCATAAGTTTTCGCATTCTTTAATCAAAAAATCATAATTAATAGAAAAATTATTAAATGAATTATCGATGTTAGGAAAAAAACTAATTTAAAAAGGAAAGATTTAAATGAATGAAAAGACTTTTAGCCGACACTGTCGTCCAAATTGAAGTCAGTATCCTGTAGTCTGCAGTACTCCTGCAAATTTTTAAAGTTATATTTTTCAAAATTAACATTTATTTAAAAAAACTTAACAAATAATAACAACAATTTTAAAAAATCATGAAAAATTTTAAATATAAAAAACTTTAAAAACGCGTCAAATTCGTCAATCGAGACTCTTCTCCCCATTACAAATATCCTCGTGAAATTCGCAAAAATGTACCCGAAATTTGCGAAGCGGTATGTCGACGTCGCGGAACAATTGCATTTGAAAAATACCGATGATCGTTGTGAGAAAGCCGATAACATTGCCGATGATATCGCTCGCACCGAGGCAGGACCATTCCTTATACAGTATACCGCTAGCAAGTATGACGAATGTAGTGAAAAACACGTAATAGATTGGCGTTACCATTGACGTGTTAAAAATGTCCAGAGATTTGTTTAAATAAATCTAAGAGATGAGAAAAAATTACAAATGTATTAGGCTGGTAAGAAAGTTTAGAAACAAATTTTTTTTCATTTATTTATAATTTCATAAAAACAACTTATTAAGATTATCTATCAGAAAGAGCGTTTTTTAAGAATATTATGATACAAAAATTATTTGTAATAACTATATTTTTGAGACAAAAATTTATGTTTATTGAAATATACAGTCAAACCTCGATCTAATGACACCCTCGATCTAATGACACCCTCGATCTAATGACACCCTCGATCTAATGACACCCTCGATCTAATGACACCCTCGATCTAATGACACCCTCGATCTAATGACACCCTCGATCTAATGACACCCTCGATCTAATGACACCCTCGATCTAATGACACCCTCGATCTAAAGACACCCTCGATCTAAGACACCCTCGATCTAATGACACCCTCGATCTAATGACACCCTCGATCTAATGACACCCTCGATCTAATGACACCCTCGATCTAATGACACCCTCGATCTAAATGACACCCTCGATCTAATGACACCCTCGATCTAATGACACCCTCGATCTAATGACACCCTCGATCTAATGACACCCTCGATCTAATGACACCCTCGATCTAATGACACCCTCGATCTAATGACACCCTCGATCTAATGACACCCTCGATCTAATGACACCCTCGATCTAATGACACCCTCGATCTAATGACACCCTCGATCTAATGACACCCTCGATCTAATGACACCCTCGATCTAATGACACCCTCGATCTAATGACACCCTCGATCTAATGACACCCTCGATCTAATGACACCCTCGATCAAATTTGAAAAACCCTCGATCTAATGACACCCTCGATCTAATGACACCCTCGATCTAATGACACCCTCGATCTAATGACACCCTCGATCTAATGACACCCTCGATCTAATGACACCCTCGATCTAATGACACCCTCGATCTAATGACACCCTCGATCTAATGACACCCTCGATCTAATGACACCCTCGATCTAATGACACCCTCGATCTAATGACACCCTCGATCTAATGACACCCTCGATCTAATGACACCCTCGATCTAATGACACCCTCGATCTAATGACACCCTCGATCTAATGACACCCTCGATCTAATGACACCCTCGATCTAATGACACCCTCGATCTAATGACACCCTCGATCTAATGACACCCTCGATCTAATGACACCCTCGATCTAATGACACCCTCGATCTAATGACACCTTTGATCTAATGACACCCTCGATCTAACTGACACCTCGATCTAATGACACCCTCGATCTAATGACACCCTCGATCTAATGACACCCTCGATCTAATGACACCCTCGATCTAATGACACCCTCGATCTAATGACACCCTCGATCTAATGACACCCTCGATCTAATGACACCCTCGATCTAATGACACCCTCGATCTAATGACACCCTCGATCTAATGACACCCTCGATCTAATGACACCCTCGATCTAATGACACCCTCGATCTAATGACACCCTCGATCTAATGACACCCTCGATCTAATGACACCCTCGATCTAATGACACCCTCGATCTAATGACACCCTCGACTGAGCTACACAGACCTTATTCACATACTTCAAATTTCTTCTTATAACTTCATCACAACATATACCAAAATTGAAAAGTGCCGAATTTGCAATAAAAAAGTACTTTTTGAAGCAATCTTTTTGGAATTAATTTTTTTAGTTTTTTTTGTACCAAATTAATATAATAGCTTCTTATCTTTTTTGTACCAAATTAATATTTGGTACAAAAGAATGATTTTGAAAAGCTTTAAAATTTTTTATATATCGATAGGGGTATCGAGGTACTCAAAAATTTTAAAGTCTAAAGTTGGAAATTTATAAGTAACTCGGTTAATGTGTCAAATACAAGAGTCGTTTTGCCCAAAAGCCAAATAGCTTCTTATCTCCCCTAACTTCGAGCTGTTATAATAAACAGTGGCTGAAATAGGGGCAAAAATTCCAAAATTGCAGAAATTTGGCGGTTCAAATTCTTTGAGTCACGGCCAGTCAAGTTCTTCAATAAAAGCATTTATTCTTTTCGTGAATGTTGACCCTGAGTCATAGATCATGATGGATAATACCTTGTTAATTAATAAATTGTTTTCATAAAATTATGATTAAATAAAAAAAATTTTTTGTTCCAAGACTTTCTTACCAGCCTAATACGTTTTTTCCTTATTAAAATATTCTTGTTGTAATACCAAATAAATTCATTTTTTCTTTCCTAATAATATAAATAATTAAAATTTGAAGTGTTACCAAACTTTTGCATAAAACACAAACTCATCAAAGTTAAAAAAACCAACCAGCTGTACAGAGATGCATACAATGACGGAAATTAGCCAAAAGTAAGTTAGCGTATTGGTGAATTGTTGCGATCCACTAATCGATTCTTTTATGGCGAGACCGAGACCCTTAACCGAGATCACCGACAGCGAGCCGATTAGTGAGCAAATAGCAATGTAGACAAGTATGTTCGTGCGACCGTAACGCGGCGCGACATATGCCACTAACGCAAGCACAAATAACACGACGAAAATCACGTAAAGTATGAAGACTGAAAAAAAAGATAGATAAGCTTAGATAAAAAAAAGGTATAAATGTCAAAAAATAGATCCATTTTTCGAGTAGCAGCAATAACTTAATAAAAATTCGGAAAAAAAGTTAAAAATTGTTTAAAAGTATAAACTTTATAAGAAAAATCTTTTTCGATCGGTTTCAAAATAAAAAAGCAATAACAAACCGGCATCTTTCATTTTGGTAGCCAAATCCGCCATATTTGATACCTCCTCCTCCTTCGGCGAATGAATGACAATTGAGGTGGAGCCGAGAAGACAAATGGCACAGCCGATTTTACCCAAAAGATTCAGCCTCTCCTGGAGCAATTTTGAGGAAAGAACAGCACTGAAAATTCAAAGTGTGAGAATCAAAATGATTAAAAAATAAAATAAACTCACGTCACGAGAACGCTTAGAGCGCCCAACGGTGTTACCAAGCTGGCGGGCGCAAACGCGTAAGCGGCAAAGTTACATGCCTCACCGATGCCCACTATAAAAATCATAAAGAAAACACGTAGCCAGGCAAGAGGGGAAGAATTTAAAACAAAAACTTAAAAGCAAATTTTCTTTCTAAAAAATGCTGGAAAAAAAATTACTTGTGATTACGCCCATCCACCACAGCCATTCCCGCAGATAACCGTATCCGCCTTCTGAAGCGCGCTGACAGTATTGAAGATTATTTGCCAACTTGAGTAACGCTTTCTTCTTTATAATGAAGGATACGCCAATAAAAATAGATGAGCCAACCGCCAGACCAAGACCGATGTAAAAGTCGACAAGATTGGTCGGTTTTTCCGCCACAAAAATCATATCAACATCTTTCGGGCTGGTAATCGAGCTCTCCACATTTGTTCCCATGGAATCGCTCATGGTATATCTAAAACAAATAACGCAAATAAATTGGAAATATGGACGGAATATCAATACGTAAACAAAATAATAATAAAAAAAATTGTTTGGTTAATTAAAAATAAAAAATTTTAGGTAAAACATATATGGGAAAATCAACCCACATATTAGTGGAAAAAAAGTTAGTTGTCGTATTTTTAATAATAGCAGACGGATTTCTTATGGTCTTGTGCAATTTATAATATTCCATCCGTCGATGGTATCATTTGAGTAAAAAAAATGCAAAATATTGACAAAATAATACAAAAACGACTGAGCCTTTGGAGTACGTTGCTGAAATAATGTAATTATTAATTTTTTAAATAGATAAAATAAATTTTTTGGGGTTTACAGCACCGTACCACCAGTTGCACAAATGGAGTCAATGCAAGAATTTTGGAATTTTAAAATTTTTTTACTGTATCCGTACTGTATCTGGGGCATATTTGGGTTCTAAGAACGAATTCAATTTTCATTTTTGTCGAAAATGCCTCTTTTTTTGAATCAAAACTGGACATGTGATAATTCATTCGAAAGCTCTCATCACACTGATTAATAATTGTATAATAATTGTATAAGAACTATGATCCACTTTTGCTTCCCTGCCAAATTACAGATTAAAAAATTTTAAACCAAAGGGTTAAAATTGCATTTTTTGGCAAAACTAAGACTTAGCCTTAGTTATTGATGCGATCATTCGATACCACACATTTTTAGGATTTTTTGGGAGAGGGGAGCATAGGGAAGATTGGTCAGGTATATATTAAATGCATCAAAATTGTCACATCATAACAAAAAAATATATGGCTTATAAGAATAAGACAGAAATTTAAAAAATAGCCGTGACGCGGCGATCGCGAATAAAAGTTTAGTATAGTTTCCAAAACTTTAAAATTTGCATTAAATTTTTTTGGCATTCTGGCAAAAATTACCCTAAGTTCGGGAAAATAAGTGGCCGTTCAAATAATTTTTGGGTATTGACTCCACTTATTCTGTTATTTTGTCATAAAAGCCATAAAAGAAAAAATTAAGCATTTTTCATGAACAAATTGTTCGTGGAATTGTCTTGTATCATATAAAGAAAAAATTAAGAATTTTTGGTTGCCCATTTCATTTTTTTAATCCTTTATAAAATGTGTTCCAAAAATAGTGTTAAAAAGCATACATTAAAAAATTTTAGGAACATTTTGAAGTGGAAAGCAAGGAGTGCTAAACACTTTTTGAGTGCTAAAAAGACATTTAGTGCTATTCTAGCTATATAATTAAGCCAATTTTACTGGAATTTTTATGTAAAAAATATACACGCTCTTCGTTATGAGACGAAATGAATTTTAATCTCTGAGTAATGAACACGTAAAAAACTTTCAGACTTAAATCTAAAAAATAATAAAACAATTTAACAATGAAACAAACTGCACATTTATTTTTATGTTTTTTGTAAAATATTTTTTTAATAAGCAATAATTTACACGCCAATTTCAACTAGTGATGATAGGAATTTTTGAAATTTGATGGTGAACATTTGTACTTGGCGGTTTTCGAGGGCGCTTTCGCCGAATTTTAAATTTGATTTGTGATCCGACTCTTCTACCACCCTCTACCAGGGTCTGGTACTAATTAAATTTTATGTAAAAATAGTGAAATAGGTTCAAAAAATAACGACTAGAATGATGCCGATATCGATTTTTGGGTTTGGGTCCACTAGGACTTTGTATAGGATCATAATTAAAATTGGGTTACAAGAACATGAGAATAGTCATAAAATTTTATAAGAAGAACGATTCTAATACTTATTTTTTAGTTTAGGTCCATTGGGACTCTGTATAAAATCCTAAAAATAGAAAAAAACTATAAAAAAAAGTTAGAAGGTAATTTTAATTAGGACCCTTCTGTACAGGGTCCAAATGGACCTAAACTAAAAAATAAATATTGGAATCGTTCTCCCCATCAAATTTTAGGCCTATATGAATATTCATATGTCGTTATAACACAAATTTAATTAGGACCCTCGAGGATCCTACATAGGATCTCATTGGAACCGATATCGGCATCATCCTCGTCGTTATTTTTTGAGCCCTGTTGACGTTGTTCGCCCGTTTTGTGTTCGATATGAGAATCTAAAAAGCAAAAAAATCAAAAATTCATACTGTAATTAGACCCTTTGCTTCACTCAAATCTTAATATATCTTTTCAAATCCCAAATTTCAACTTGAAATTTTACATACTGGTAGAGAATTCATATTGGGAACAAACATGAAGATCCATTTTATAATCTTTCTTTTATAATCTACCTAGATATCCACTTACTTTAGTCGAGTCGACTCTCGATACTGAGGTCGACGTTTATTTGGAGAGAGTGGATTCAATTGTCGCATTTCCTCATCAAGCTTCGATACACTTCCTACGGATCTCTTCTTTCTTCTGTTTAAGTTGTTCTTGAGCTTCTCGAGCCGCATCACTAGCTTCAGACGAAATTTTTCGAAAAAAATCAACATTAGAAACATTAGAATACTAAAATTTCAATTGAAAAGGCAGCAAACAACATCAAATTGTACCAATAGATAAAAGATTCAATTAGAAATCGAATTAATCGTGTAATTCCACGATTCTCGCTTTTGTACTTGAGCTCTCCCTATCTATTCATTCTACAAAAAAACATTTTTATTAAAAAGGTAAAAATTTATGTTGACTCAATACAAGTAATAATCATTCGATTAAAAATTTTTTGCGTTACTTTTTACCTTTATGCTTGTTGTATAAGAATAGAATTTTATTGTATTAATTTCACTAGAAAAACAATTGCGAAAAAAAGAAGTTCATGTTAGAACTCCCTTCATCATTTTGAAATTGGTGTGCAATTTGTAAAAAATACATGTAAAGGGTAAAAATTTTATTTTATAATACCAAAAAAGTAAAAACACGTTTTTTTAAACCAAAATTTTGTAGATGTATTTTTTAAGATGCAGTTGAATAAACAATGATAATTATATAAAAATTTTTATGTATGAATAATAAAAATCATATTTTGAGTATTTTTAATTATTTGCATAAAACATAAACATCAAGGGAATTAGAGCAAGTTAAACAAAATATTTTTAAAAGTAAAAAATATAAAAAGAGCTCTCATGTGAAACGTAGTTCACATTAAAAAAATTATTATGATTCTAAAATAGCTGCAACTGAAGGCGGCAAAAGGCTTTTACGTTTCCCATTATTATCGTCGGTGCGAGGTCCAGTACTAACTGCTGATATAATCCCCGTTGTTGATTTCCCTATAGATGGCTCCGAATCCGTTATCGAAACATTTTCGTCTTCATTTTCTGATCTTTTTTCTTTTATATTATTATTTGCTTCGTCATCTTTCAAGTTATCTTTCTCTTCATTGTTTGAATCGAAGATATCATCTTTTTCGGTATTCGCTGATTCGTCCGAAGTATTTTCTTCACTAATTTTCAATTGCTTTTCTTTTTGTGGCATAGCTATATCGAATTGAGCATGTTGAAAAGTCACAGTATGTTTTTGTTTAACTACTGTGTCACAATTAGAGCATGATTCAGTCATTAGTTGTTCTTCTTTTGACTGCTTTGGTTTATCACATATTTTTCTTTCCAAATTTTCTTTTTCATCGAGTGTTTGGGAATTCAAATTTGATTCTGCTTGTATCTTATTTTCGTTTTGCTGTTGCTTTTCATTATCTGCTTCAATATTGTTGCAAATTGAATCTGCAGCAGGACTAGTACTACGTGGACTAATATCCTCGCTTCCTAAAGTCGCTTTTCTCTCATTTCCACAAGACCCATTAGAACCAGTTGAAAGAGAATTGCTCGTTCGTCGCAGACGCTTCATTTCATTATAAAATCCATCGCGCACTGAGGTTAGGAGCTAAATTGCATTTTTTAAAATATGTTTGATAAAATTTATAAATGTTAAAAAATTCAATAATATACCATAGCAATAAATTGTGAGAAGGCATTAAGTGTCTGATGAGTAGGATGTACGGCATTATCAAGAAAAACACATTCAGTTATTGTAGCGTCTCCAATCGCAGCAAAATAATCTGCTTTAAATCCAACTTGACGATATTTAACAAAATAACCTCCGAATTCACTAGCAAGTCTTTGTACCTAAATGATGTCCACTTTATAGATAATATTTTCTAAGTATTTAATTCGAAATTAGTTAAGATGAACTTCCTAAATAACATATTGCTAAAAAATGTTTTAAAATTTACTTCATCGATAAATTCAATATTTGCCACGCACTTCTTCAACAAAGTTTTAATTGTATCTTCTATATCATCTTTTTGATCATAATTAAGTGCAACATAAAAACGTCCAAAATCTTTACGTTTTTCTGCAGTTCGTTTGAGAATCCTCTTGCCCATATTTTCATGAGGATTTTGAAAGCAACTCTATAAAAAATAATGATAAACGAGAAATATGATGCGTTAATACATTTTATAATTTTTCACAAACTTGTATCAGCTGTCGGTTTTTTAGTACAATTGGTGACTTCTTCACTTTTGCTGGACTACTTATCGTTGATCCAGATCTTAAACGAACATCTGGCTGTGAAAGACCTAAATTTGCTTTGATAAATAAAATGATTTTAATAAGTTTTTATCAATTTTGTCGAAAAATACCTGCTCCAAGAAGTTTTTCATTAAAGCTATTTGATACACTACACTTAGACGTCGCAGATGGTAAGCTAGAAATATTGTTACTGCTAGCTGTGCATCTGTTTCCAGTATCTTCATTGGCGTTTGACATGCCGACGTCGCTACTACATGCAGAGAGACGACGACTAAGGTGTTTACTTCTCGAGTTAGTTATAGCTTTTGATGATTCACCTCCCATTTTAAATAAAATTTATTATTACAATTTCCTAAGTGATATCATTCATGAGACATAAATACATAAATAATAATATAGCCTTTTATTACCCTAAGTTCGAGTAAATAAGATGCGGCCGTTCGAAGAATTTTTGAATATTGACTTTCATTCTGTTATTTTGTGTCGGTTAAGCATAAAATTTACTAAACACCTTTATCAAAGCAGACCCATGCTGTAGTTCACAAATTTTGAGCTCAACTTTGTTTATAACAGAATGAAGACCAAATCAAAATTCAAAAATTTTTTGAACGGCCGCGTCTTATTTACCCAAAGTTAGGGTAATATATATTTAAACATTTGGATGTAATTTTTCCGGAGAAAATTTTAAACTATTAAATACTCGATTTAGAATATATTATTATTGATAAAATAAATTGTAAAACGGAAAAACAAACATAATTTTTTATGTAAAATGTATTGACTTGTGACCGTTCTTCGTTTTTTTAATCATAAACTCACAAATTTTTTTTCTATTTTTTAAAAAGAAAGTCAACGTGGAATAAAAAATATCACCGGTAAAATTTATTACAATTTTTAATATCTTAAATAAGTTTTAATTCCATTTTTAATAGTTAAGCAGATATGTATCAATAATGGGTTAAACATATTTTTCACAAATAAAACACATTATATGTAAATAAATAAAATATATTAGCTAAAGATAAATAAAATACATTAAATAAAATCAAATTTGTTAAAACAATTGTTAGCTTTTAACAATAAAAAAATAAAAAAATATTTAGGCTACAATAAAAAAAATGTTCAAATAATAATCTATTTCTTATTTTATTTATTTTTCATTGCAAAATTTGAATAAAATGAAATTTTATTTAAGGACCTTAATTCGATTAGTATCCAATTTTCGGACTCCATTTTTATCCTAATCTGAATTTTTTGCTGAATTCAATGAGATATGAAACTCAAAATAGGCATAAACACAAATGTTCATTTTTCATTTTATTCAAATTAACATTAATAAATAATTAATGATATAAACTTAATTGAATATTATAAACCTAATTTATTTATATAGACGGCAATTTATGCACACACCAAATTTTTCTTTAAAAATTTTGTCATTAATATAAGACTGCCTATTTATAAAGTTTATTCTAATAACAAATAATAAGTAAAAAAATTAGTTTCAGACTATTTGGACGTGATATTTTGTAATTAATTTAAAATCTATTTTTATGCAAGTTATTTGGTTAATTTTGAAGACAAAAATATACAATATATAATAAAAAGTTAATTATAAGCTATTTTAATTAAAATAAAATCTTTTTTTCATGTTTTGACCTTTAATTGACAAAATTAAAAAAAAGATGTCCTTTCCAAGTATCGTCTGAATAGCAAGCAAAAAGCACAGTCACATCTCAAGTTGTTCGTGACGTAAATCAAAATAAAAAAACGCAAAAAAAATAAAAGCAAAATAAACGACCAATTCACGTTTGGAAATGCCGAGAACATCGAGCAGGAAAATTGTCGTGCGCGGAAAACAAAAAGAAAATTGCAAAATATATCGTTGCAGTTCTTTCCGCACATTTTTCAAAAAAAAAAAAAACAAAACAAAATTATATTTATTTTATTTAAAAACATATGTAACATGCTACAAGCAAATCTAGGCAGAGCAAAAATGTGGAGGGGTTTTCGCCGACGGCGAGTCCAATGAGACGGATACCGTACCCGGGAAAATTCATCTTCGGGTCCTAAGGATCCTATTTGGAGTTTTTTTAGGTTCCTCATGTATTTGGAGGGGGGTTGGGTTTGGAAATTTTGACTTTTAAGGGTCCCAGGTGGTCCTAAATAGGGTCCCAAATTTAGATTTGCTCAATTTGTATGTGTGAGTAATGTTATATGGGGTAATCTAGGTCGGGGATCACGAATTTGATATTGATTTTTTGAAATTTTGACTTTTAAGAGTCCCAAGTGGTCCTAAATAGGGTCCCAAATTTGAATTTGCTCAATTTGTATGTGTGAGTAGTGTTATATGGGTAAATCGATGGCGGGGATCACGAATTTGATATTGGTTTTTTGTAATTTTGACTTTTAAGGGTCCCAAGTGGTCCTAAATAGGGTTCCAACATTAAGTTTACTCAATTTGTATGTATGAGTAGTGTTATATGGGGTAATCGAGGACGGGGATCACGAATTTGATATTGGTTTTTTGTAATTTTGTGTTTCCAGGGTTCCAAGTGGTCCTAAATAGGGTCCCAACATTAAGTTTACTCAATTTGTATGTATGAGTAGTGTTATATGGGGTAATCGAGGACGGGGATCACGAATCTGATATTAGTTTTTTGTAATTTTGTGTTTCCAGGGTCCCAAGTGATTCTAAATAGGGTCCCAACCTTCAATTTGTTCAATTTGTGTGTATGAGTCGTGTAGTAGGGGGTAGTCGGGGTCGGGGATCACGAATCTGATATTAGTTTTTTGTAATTTTGTGTTTCAAGTGGTCCTAAATAGGGTCCCAACATTGAATTTGCTATTTTTGTATGCGTGAACAGTGGTCGGATTGGGCTAAAATTGCTCAAAAATGCTTAAAATGGTCTTAGAACACCATTTTGAGTGTTTTGGAGCAAATCTGAAAAAAAATTTTTTGACCATTTTCGGACCCTTTGGTGATTTTCAAAATTTTCCTTTTTCTCCAATATCTCGCGATGCGTAAGAGATACTGTAACGGTTATATAAGATCATAAGTAGAACTCATGAAGACGCATCGAATAAGCATATTTGCGTCGAAATCGATCACGAGGTTGGCGCGCTATGAGGCGCGCAAATTTTGGCCAATTTTCGATGTTCGCGCCGGATTTTCGAGTTGCGCGCGCAACTTTTTTTGCAAAATTTTTATCGCATCACATCGGGCGCATCGAGATCCATCATATAAGCTTTAAAGCAAGTCGATTGGCCGTCTTCATCCCGAGATATGGTCGAAAATGTGAAAATTCGAAACTTTTTTTCGGTCCAAATTTGGCCGTTGGGCTCACTGACAGCCAATATGGATTTGGTCGAAAATGGTCAATGGTATAGTGTAATATGGGGTAATCGAGGTCGGCGATCACGAATTTGGCATTAGTTTTTGTGTAAAATCCCTCTAAAGGGTCCTAATGGTCCTAAATAGGGTCCCAAAATTTTTAACTTATTACACGCTCTAGGCTCCTCTTGGAAGTTAGCGAGGCAGTGTGTTTCCGTTTTTTTTCAAAAAAATTCCTTATTTCGGATCAATACGAATGGATGTAGCGGCTAGCTGAATACCGTACCCCATCATCTGGTTTATTTTATTTAATAACATATGTAACATGCTATAAGCAAATCTAGGCAGAGCAAAAATTTGAATCTTAATTTGTAAAAATAGAAAACATTGGAACGAATGTCAGTAAAACTAAAAAAAAACAATTTATTAATAATCAAAAACCATTAAAAAAGACACAACATCGTAAACATAAAATTTTATAGCGGTAAAAATTTATAGCGGTAAAAATTGTGTCTAAAGTCCATATTTCAACGTGATGTTTAATAAATTGTAAAAACTTGCCGAGGAATCGAAATAAAATGAAATTTACATAATAAAACACGAAAATGTGTAAAATTACGAGATTTTTCTAAAAATATACCTAATTAGGAAATTTAGTAATGAATTTAATAAATTAAAAAAAAATTATTGCGCGAAAAGCATTCATTAAAAATTTATATTGCTGTCTTTTTTCAAAGTATTATTTACGTCAATATATAATAATTAAGTTTTAAATATAAGAATTTCGCTTATATGTTTCCTACTTGCTTAACTTCTTAAATAACCTTTTATACAATTTATGAATGTGAACATTTGTGTGTGTGCTATTTTGAATAGCGGCGTTCTCGTAACATCATTTGATTTCCCATTCGTCATATGCCCGTCTCCACTGTCGTAAAATACTCAAACAAAGGCAGTTGTCTAATAAAAAATAATAACAGATAACCATTTTTTAAGTAACAAAAGTAACAAGGATGTGATAGAAAATTTTTAGTTATTTAGCAAGCATGATTGACATACGCTTTTAAAGGTAAGTAAAATTATAATAAATATATTATATGTATAAATTAAAACTATCTTAGAAATGAATAGAGATATTTTAACAATAAGACAATTAAAAAATTATGTTATTATTTTTAAATTTTTTTACATATAAAAAATTAAAATTTCAATAAAAGATTTTTCGATTTTATAATTAAATTGTAATGCTAAATCATTAAATTTTATTTGTTGTTAAAAACTGCTTTACCTGAAATTTTAGGTAAAAATTATTCTGAAAAGCTTTCGAAGCCAATTAAAAAAGGACTTATAAGAATTAAAATAAACAGCAATTTAATGTTTTGTTATATGCGTACATGTGAATATATATTTTTAATAGTAAAATCAAATGAAAAATAAAATGAAATGAAAAATAAAATAAAATTCTGTAATGAGAAGTGCATTAATCTTAAAATATTTAATGGTATAAACAATTAATAAAAAAAATTTGTTCTTGCTTTTGATATAAGCGTTAAAAGTACAGGGTGTCCCACTAAGAAGTTCTTTTTTTAAACTTGAATAACTTTTTTATTTATGAACCGATTTTTCTGAAATTTTCAGGATCGACTATAAACTCTTTGAGAAATTTTTTCGCATAAAAATTTTTTTTGCGCGCGCAACATATTATAGTGCAATCGACGCGGAATTTCGCGCTATTTTCAATGCCGTTAAAATCAGGTAAATTGCTTCACTCTTTCAAAAGTTATGACCAAAAAACTGAAACCAAATATGCAAAAATTTGCAAAAATTATTTAATAAAATTTCTTATTTTTTGCATATTTGGTTTCAGTTTTTTGGTCATAACTTTTGATAGAGTGAAGCAATTTACCTGATTTTAACGGCATTGAAAATAGCGCGAAATTCCGCGTCGATTGCACTATAATATGTTGCGCGCGCAAAAAAATTTGCGCGCGCAAAAAAAAATTTTTATGCGAAAAAATTTCTCAAAGAGTTTATAGTCGATCCTGAAAATTTCAGAAAAATCGGTTCATAAATAAAAAAGTTATTCAAGTTTAAAAAAAGAACTTCTTAGTGGGACACCCTGTAGAATTAAGAAAAGTCACCATTAATTTATTTTTTTGAAAGATATTTAAATGTTGAATTTGATCACTATTTGACGCATTTACCCTAAGAAAAGTTAGACAACGCTAAGAGATAAACATAAAAAAGTTAGTCCAAGAGAAAACAACAATGAGACAAACTTAATAAAAATAAAACATAATGCACTCAATAGAAGCACTTGGCTAAATTTGGTTTATTCGTCTTCGTCATCGCTCAAATATTTTATTTTATATTTTAGTAGACGTAAATATTGTCATTAAAATGTGTTCAATTTTTTATTTTTATGATGAGTTTTCAAAAGTTAATTCAAATTTTGATTCCACGTGTAAGAAATTATTTTATATGACTTTTGAAAAAAAATTTTCAAAAAGCTATCCAATTTGATTTTAGATTTTATTTCGTTTTGGCCAAATCGAAATAAAATCTAAAAAACTAGAAAAAAAATATAAAATATAACCAAAATTTGGTTTTTTCTAGATTTTTGTTTTAAAACATGTTTTTTTATGATTTTCGAATTATTTGTATAAATTTAAAAATTTAGACAATTTTAGTCTGATGATTTGGACTGAGTTCGACTATCAATTCATTTATGCATAGTTCTGATCAGTGTTTTGATTAATGCTGTGATTTGGCTCCGAATTAACTCCGGGATTTTTGGCAGACGACCATTACATTTTTCTATAAAAATGGCGAAATATAAAGGTGCTTTGCTCGTCTGTCATGGGTTTGCCGGAGCCAACTCGGAGCCAAGTCACAACGCTGGTTTTGACTTGACTTATTAAACGATTCCGATTCGCTAAATGACTCTGAATTTTTAAAATTCAAAATTTTTGGATAAACGGATCGATTTTTTTATCTGAGAGAGGACGAATAATGCTACAAAATAGAGTTTATTAGAAGTTTACAACTTTTGTTTACTGAGAAAAATACAAGAAACCATATTTTCAAAAAAGCTTTCCTTCATTTTGTCCACTACTGTATATGTATATATGTTACGGGAAAATAAAATGTACTGCAGTATTTTTCGGCCATATAAGATGAAAAAAATCTAACTGTGAATATAAGAAATCATTCGTTTTAACTTACTGGGAGAAAGAAAATAGAAAATTTAGCAACGTAAACGTGCAGGGAAGGTGCTAGACAAGAACTCCCAAATTCGAGATAAACTACGAAAAAGTGTGATAAGTGAAACCCAGCAACCAATAGTCAATAACCAATAATCAGTAAATGCAAATATCCACAGGATCAAGTCCTTATAGAGTCAAAGAAACGAGAACAAAAGGAATCCGTTTATTGAACTGAAAACAAATTAAACGATGAATAATTCGAAATAAATAAATTAAACAAATAATTAAATTAAATTAAAATCCAACAATAAATAAAAGTCCAACAATAAACAAGTCAACAATATTAGCGCGCTTTTGAAAAGATGAAAAGTCTAAACTAAAGAATATTGAAACTTCCAGTAACTTTGCTTTGACACGTAACTTCTTGAGAATAGTCAAATGATAACGATAAATCGAGAGAATGAAATTTCCAAACACTAACACACGAAATAATAAGCGAGCAAATACGAGCTTTTAGCGAAAATTTTAGAGAACTGATAAAATATTTTGATGATAACAATTTAACAGAATGCCAAGACAAGAAAAGCGAAAAGAAGCAAAAAGAAAAATAAAAATTTGAATTTTAAAGTTCGTAATTTCGTAAACCAAAGTTTACGACAACTTAAAAATGAACATTGTATAAAAAATCTATTAGAAAAATTTCAGTGAATTAATCAAGAAAAAAATATTTGACACCATTCCATTATGTTGGTGGGAACCAATGCTGTTATTTGACTCCGACTTGACTCCGAGTCATTTAAAAGGTAACCTGAGTATTATTAAAACTCATCTAGCCGTCGAACTTCCGATTCGATACTCGTTACACTGTAAAACATGAAGAAGGAGATGTGATGGTCTGGAGTTGTTTTAGTCTGGCATCGTCCATTGCATCGCATTGAGGGTAAAGTTCAAAAATGGAGGAGGTCATTTTGCTAAATGCAAGTGAAAATATGCAGGCAAGATGGGTGTACCAACAAGACAATGACCCTAAACACAAGGCAAGAAGTGTCGTGAATGGGTTTTCGGCTCATTCAGTCCAGCGTTTGGAGTGGTTAGCTCAATCTCCCGACCTCAATCCCATAGAACATTTATGTGACGAGGTTGAGAGAAAGCTTACGGGCAGAAAATTCCGCAAACCTCGTTAAGGCTATTCATCAGGAATGGTCCAATTTGCCTAAAAATTTGGCCCGTTCAATGCCTTGCCGTTGCAAGTCCGTTATCGATGCTGCTCCCCAACCAAATATTAAGTGTCTTTTTTGTTAACCATTGTTTTATTGTTGTTATTGTTGCTGTTTTGGTTGAATTTTGCAATAAAATAATTAATTATAATAAAGTCTACTTTATTTTGTCCGGGCAAATTTTGAGCTGCTCTCCTTTGATTGGGTGCCAAAAATTTTTGGATAAACGGATCGGCACAAACATTTTTTATCTGAGAGAGGACGAATAATGCTTTAAAATAGAGTTTATTAAAAGTTTATATTGTTGTCTACTCCTAGAAAAATACAAGAAATCATATTTTCAAAAAAAGTCTCCTTCATTTTGTCCACTACTGTATCATATCAATCTTTTAAAATAAAAAAAGATATACACATAATGCTTTTGCAATAACTATTTTGAGTTAAGGTATATGTATTTAAGTGAGTTGACTTTGGGAGGAACCACTTATATTGAAATTCGTTGCATTTTCCTGAGTTTTATTGAAATGAAGTATGTTGAGATTAAATACTTTACTTGTGTTTGTATGGTAGCCTACTTTATAAAAATAATTTCGAATAATTTTTATTTTCAATTATTCTAAAACAGTGATGTTATTAGGAATTATTTTATTTGATTAAGAATAGCATAATTTTTAAATCTTAAGATCAATTGATTACAATTGCTTAATCCTCAGAAATTAGAAAAATCAATTGATTATAATTTACTTATATATATAAGGAAATTGTCGTCTTTCTCCTTCAACGCCCATAAAAATGGAACGCAACGTTGAATTGGTCCGAAATTTGGGGGGTGGGGGTTATCGCCGGCGGCGAGTCCAATGAGACGAGTGCCGTACTCGGGAAAAATCATCTTCGGGTCCTAATGGTCCTATTTGGGTCCTATTTAGGGTTCGAGCCCATTTTTGGCGGGAATGCGTGTGGAACTGTGCGCTGCGACATTAGCAAGGATGCAAGTTTAGAAAATTCTCTATACGATTGGAAAAAAAATTTTTTGATTTGGTCCATTTTACGACCCGATACGGTGTGCAGAATACGGTGCATTTTGGGGTCCAAAATTGGATACGTTTCACTTTGAGCCTATTTTTGGCGGGGATGCAGTTGGATTTGAACTCTGTGATATTAGAAAGGCACATCTTTGAAGAATTCTCTACATGAATCGTGAAAAAATTTTTTGATTTGGTCCATTTTAGGACCCGATGTGCTGTTTACAAACTCTCCCATTTTAGGGTCGTAAATAGGGTCCCAAAATTGAATCTGTTCAATTTGTATGTGTGAGTAGTGTAGTAGGGGGTAATCGAGGACGGGGATTACGAATTTGATATTAGTTTTTTGTAATTTTGTGTTTTCAGGGTCCCAAGTGGTCCTAAATAGGGTCCCAAAATTGAATTTGTTCAATTTGTATGTGTGAGTAGTGTTATATGGGGTAATCGAGGTCGGGGATCACGAATTTGATATTAGTTTTTTGTAATTTTGTGTTTTCAGGGTCCCAAGTGGTCCTAAATAGGGTCCCAAAATTGAATTTGTTCAATTTGTATGTGTGAGTAGTGTTATATGGGGTAATCGAGGTCGGGGATCACGAATTTGATATTGGTTTTTTGTAATTTTGTGTTTTCAGGGTCCAAAGTGGTCCTAAATAGGGTCCCAGATTTAAATTTGTTCAATTTCTATGTTTGTATTGTGGTCGGATTGGGCTAAAAGTGCTCAAAAATGCTTAAAATGGTCTTAGAACACCATTTTAAGTGTTTTGGAGCAAATCTGAAAAAATTTTTTTTTGACCATTTTCGGACCCCATGCTACCCCCTTTGGTGATTTTCGAAATTTTCCTTTTTCTTCAATATCTCGCGATGCGTAAGAGATACTGTAACGATTATTTAAGATCATAAGTAGAACTCATGAAGACGCATCGAATAAGCATATTTGCGTCGAAATCGGTCACGCGGTTGGCGCGCTATGAGGCGCGCAAATTTTGGCGAATTTTCGATGTTCGCGCTCGATTTTCGAGTTGCGCGCGCAACTTTTTTTCCAAAATTTTTATCGCATCACATCGGGCGCATCGAGATCCATCATTTAAGCCTTAAAGCAAGTCGATTGGCCGTCTCCATCCCGAGATATAGTCGAAAATGTGAAAATTCGAAATTTCGGCCACCACTTTTTTTTCGGTCCAAATTTGGCCGTTGGGCTCGCTAACAGCCGATATGGGTTTGGTCGAAAATGGTCAATGGTATAGTGTTATATGGGGTAATCGAGGTCGGGGATCACGAATCTGATATTGGTTTTTTGTAATTTTGACTTTCAAGGATTCCAAGTGGTCCTAAATAGGGTCCCAAAATTGAATCTGTTCAATTTGTATGTGTGAGTAGTGTAGTAGGGGGTAATCGAAGACGGGGATTACTAATTTGATATTGGTTTTTTGTAATTTTGACTTTTATGGTTCCCAAGGGGTCCTAAATAGGGTCTCAAAATTGAATTTGTTCAATTTGTATGCGTGAGTAGTGTTATATGGGGTAATCGAGGTCGGGGATCACGAATCTGATATTAGTTTTTGTGTAAAGTCCCTCTAAAGGGTCCTAATGGTCCTAAATAGGGTCTTAAAATTTTACACGCTCTAGGCTCCCCCTGGGGGTTAGCGGGGCAGTGTTTCCGTTTTTTTTTTCAAAAAAATTCCTTATTTCGGATCAATACGAATGGATGTAGTGGGTAGCCGCTGTATACCGTACCCCATCGTCTGGTTACATAGTCATATAAAATCATTTAAATTGTGCTGTAAAACGAAAATATCTACAACGATTTCAACCTCTTCAACTCTAATTTAAGGAGTTGGAATGTCTTGAAAAGCGTTGCGGATATTTTGCATTAAAGCATAATATGCACAATTCAAATGATTTTATATGATTACGCAATTAAAATCAATGGATTCAATTGCATTGCCATACGTCCACTCTCCAGAAAAGAAATAAGTGCTTACGACCAAGCTGAATATGGGAAAAAGTTAAGCTAATATAGGTTGCGGTAGTATATAGTGTGTAACAAAATTATGAGACACCTCCATTTTTTTTACAATATCTCGCGTTACATTCACCCAATCTGCCCAAAATTTATAAATAAGACCACACAAACATTTTTACGACATTATATTTAATAATTATATACAATAAAAATTTTATTAACGAAAAACGTAATTTTAAGTGTAACAAAAATATAAGACATCCTCACATAATACGCATTTAAGTGATAATTAACAACATTATAAGTTTTTATAAATCATTATAAATTAATATTTAGTGACGTTGCCTTCACCTTTAAGAAACAGATTCATTCGCTTGGGAATACTGCTATACAATTTTTTAAGGTTTCGACGCTTAGACGACGCCATGCTGCCAAGATCGCTTGTTGAAGCTCGGCAATGCTGTCGAATCGCTTGCAATCTGCATAAACGTATTGCTATCTGTTCATACAATTA
The DNA here is from genome assembly GCA_024678965.1 of Bradynema listronoti. Taxonomy (NCBI): domain Eukaryota; kingdom Metazoa; phylum Nematoda; class Chromadorea; order Rhabditida; family Allantonematidae; genus Bradynema; species Bradynema listronoti. Next base: position 7,366,797 of record JANLNO010000001.1, on the reverse strand, counting down.
CCAAATGTGTTACTATATCTATAAGATCCTTTTACAGTAAGTTATCTTTACAGGAGACGTAATTTTATTCAAAAAATTTTTTAAAAATTTGAAAAAATCGATATTTTGATACGAAAATTACGGTACCAGGGCCTAGCACATCTTAAAGCCCAAACATTTTTGCATAAGATGCAAAAGGACCCATAAAGATTGGACTCATCTGAATTAAGTTACAAGTTAAATAAAATAAACTTTGCTTTTTTCGACTACGGTAACGCCAATTTGCTGTTTTTTAAAGAAAATTATGCAACTTGATTTTGTTTCGTTTACAACTCAATCCAGACGAGTCCAATCTTTATGGGTCCTTTTGAATTTTATGCAAAAATGTTTGGGCTTTAAGAAGTGCTAGGCCCTGATACCGTAGTTTTCGTATCAAAACTCAAAAATATCGATTTTTTCAAATTTTTAAAAAATTTTGTTTTTTTGATTGTACAACAATCAAATGTGCAAAAATCAAAAAAACTGAAGTAATAAAGCTGGAGGATACGGAAATCGCCTTGGTGGGCAGATACGTATATCTCGGACAACTGATAACATCGGATCACAAAATCGACGGCGAAATACGCAGACGACGAAGTGCAGCATACGCAGACGACGAAGTGCAGCATGGCTAAGCTTTAACAACATAAAAGAAGTCCTAAAGAAAACAAAAGACATAAAAACAATAACACACCTTTTCAACACCACAGTAATACCTGCACTCATATACAGATCAGAAACGTGGAATATGAGAAGCACAAACTGACGACAACGCTAAGAGCAATGGAAAGAAAAACAATCGGAATGCGAATTACGAACAAAATCAGATGCGAGGAAATCAGAAAGAAAACACTATTCGCAGACACATACGAGACAGCCACAATACGAAAACTTCTTTGGGCAGGGCACGTAGCCAGAAGAAAGGACAACAAATGGACGACACGAGCGACATTTTGATGGCCATATGACTGCAAAAGACCACTAGCGGAAAGATGGCGAAAGTTAATGAAAGAGCGCATAGAACCTAATTGGAGACAATTAGCAGATATAATATAAGCGGCTAATGTATGATCCACCATGGGATAACAACGTGTGACACGGATCTTCAAGTGTTCAAGTGTTTTAATTACGTAATAAAATTTTTATTATTAAATATAATATCGTAAAAATGTTTGTGCGGCTTTCTAGTCATTATTTACATATGTGATATAAATTTTGGGCAGATTGGGTGAAAGTAACGCGAGATATTGCAAAAAATGGAGGTGTCTTATAATTTTGTTACACACTATATAGGTAATACGTCTGCCCGGTTAGCAGAAGATGCCGGTTTATCAGCCGGTCCGCAACCTTTTATTAATACAAGCTTAATACATCTATCTTTTTCACGTACATTTCTCTTTGATGACAGCATAATTAGGATTATGCAAATGTATGCAATTAAAAACAATTGCTTTAATCACATAATTAGAATTATGCAAATTGTAATCAATCGATATTTATAATTTCATAGAAGTAATTGTAATCAATTGATTTTAAGATTTCATAAATTTATGCATATGAAATTGTAATAATGCGTAATCTTTTGCTTAAAATCGTAATTATAAGATCACTGTACTAAAATAAATTAAAATAGTTTTCATTTTTTAAATCTGAAATTTTTCGCCGTTTTCATATTTTTTAACTTATTTGTAAAACTAGTATATAATAAAAACAAAAAGATATAAATCGCAGAATGAAAATGCTTTATGACCGAAATCAAATAGTATAAATCTTAACAAGTTGATCCATAGAGCACGGCAAACGACTGAGTGGACAGCATTTTTCGCGTTGTACAAATTCAAAAATGCAGGCATAGCAAAATATGTAACCAGAAACTATTAATACAGTGTCATTATCACGCGTTTTGTAACATAATGGGCATTTGCCTGCACCCATTGATGAAATCACATAATTCTCCGTGGGAATTATCTAAATATATACAAATTTAACGTTTATAAGTTTAAATATTTTATAGCAAATCAGTTTTTATAATTTTCCATTAAAAAGTTTTTTAAAAATTAACTAAATTTTTATAAAATAATTTTATTAGGGTTTTCGGAAAGAAACCGCGGTTGGATTTGTTTATTTATTTTTCTCATATAATAAAAGATTTTGTAAATTGGTTTTATCTATCAGATAGAGCGTTTTTTTGCGCATCGTTTGATATATAACTTGTCTATGTATACTTTGATTTTTTACTAAAAAAGTTTTTAGAAAATGTCTGATCAAAAATTTCGAATGCGAGCTTGCATGTGGTACGACTTTAAGCACGGCAAATCGGCTGCTGAATCTCATCGTGCGCTATTTGAAGTATTTGGCGAGGAAGCCCTGTCTGAACGTCAATGCCAGGAGTGGTTTAAACGATTCAGAAGTGGCGACGAAAACTTGGAGGATCATGAACATGGACATCGACCTGAAGTCGTCGACAATGACCTGTTGAAGGAAGCAATAGAGTCGGATCCGTGCCAAACAATTCGAGAGCTGGCAGAACGGTTTGGTTGCGGTCAAACGACCATTGCCGACCACTTGCACGCAATAGGCAAGACGAACAGCTCCGGAAAGTGGGTGCCGCATTAGCTGAGTGATGCAAACAAAGCAAGCAGAGTGGCAATGGCCGGAATTCTCCTCTGCCGCGCTAAGAACAGTGGTTTTTTCGACACAATCATTACGTCAGATGAGAAATGGATCCAATACGACAACGCCACAAGAAAGCGGCAGTGGCTGGACCCCGGTGAGGCGCCAAAACCGACTCCAAAACCGGACATACACGGCAAAAGGTTATGCTTTGTGTTTGGTGGAACAGCAAAGGTTTGGTGTATTTTGAGGTTCTGGATTCTGGTCAGACGGTTACGGCGGACCTCTACAAAGACCAATTGAGCCGCGTTGACCAAGCCTTAGGGCGACAAGGCGTGGACACGGCGTCGACGAAATTCCTCCACGACAACGCTCGGCCGCATATCGCAAAGGTCACTTCGCAGAAAATCGAGGAATTGGGCTGGGAAGTTCTTCCTCATCCGCCATATAGCCCAGACCTGGCACCATCCGATTATCATCTGTTCCGGTCGATGCAGCACTGACTGGCCGAGAAAAAGTTCAAAAACCACGACGAGATCGAAATTTGGGTGTCCAACTTCTTCGAGTCGCAGCCGGCGGAGTTCTTCGAGAGAGGCATCCATTCTTTGCGTGGACGTTGGCGACAAGTAGTTGATAATAATGGAGAATACCTTTTGGATTAAAGTGTTGTAATTTTGTTTTTATAATAAATTTTGTTTTTGGATCAAAATGCGGTTTCTTTCCGAAAACCCTAATAATAAAATTTTCAGATTCTACTTCCATGAAAATTTTTTGGTATAAAATTTTTTTGCGGCATAAATATTTTTTTCAAATTTTTCAAGTCAAAAAATTCTCATCATATATTGGATTCTGAATTTTTTTTAAATCAAAATTGATCTATAAATAAAAACGTTATTTTTAAAAGTTTAAAAGAGAACTTTTTGACAACCTGGCTAACTTTTTATGAATCATAACACTACTTTTAAGAAAATTAATTTTATTCATTAGATTCGATTTTAATTCTTTACCGATTATTTTTTAAATCAAGTCTCTAAAGTAACTTGGAAAAAAAAATTATAGCTAAAAAGGTAGTCACTCGAAAAATTAAAAAAAATAAAAAGTATAAAAAATAATATTACTTTTTTAATTGTAAGTTATTTAGAGACTTGATTTAAAAAGTATTTGATAGAGAATGGACGACACAAGCGACATTTTGGTGGCCATACGACTGCAAAATACCACTAGCGGAAAGATGGCGAAAGTTAATGAAAGAGCGCATAGGACCTAATTGGAGACAATTAGCAGAAAACAGAAAACAATATAAGCGGCGATTGTATCATCCACCATGGGATAACAACAACGTGTGACATGGATATTCATGTTGATAGAGAATCAACTTCTGAATCCGATAGCTTAAATTAATTTTTTTAAAAGTAACGTTTGATTATTAAAAAGCTGGCTAAAGTTGAAAAAACCGCAAATGCCTCAAATATCGGTCCACAAACTTATTTATTTTTATATAACCTATTAAAATACTTTTCTGGGATGTGGTGGAGGAATTGTAAGATTATCGCCTTGAACTATCGCTGCAAACTGTTTTCGTAAGTCGTTTGCATAAAAATATTCGATAAATTGCACGAAAAACAATGCGTAAGAGAATGTTCGGCCGGCTAATGACATTAAAATAAATACCATTCGCCATAATTTTCCCACAATTCTAAAAGTAAAATCTAAGGTATGAATTTTTTAAATGTCCGTTGCCTTTTTTGAACGTTAATACAAATGTATACATTCCTGTTCAAAATTATAGCGCCACTTTAGAAAATGGCATAACGTTTAACTGAATTATTCAAACGACGTTAAACTTTACCATATGGCATATTTTTAGATCGAAAATATGATGGAGTAATTAATTTTATATTATACAAAATATGTTTTTATGAAATTTAAAAAATACTATAAATTGCTTGATTTCTTCGTGTGCAAAATTATAACGCCACTTAATCTTTCAACGTTTATTTTATTTTACGCGGCTTGATGCTACGTCAGGTATTGTAATGTCTTTGCGCTTCGATGGATGGAGGCGTCTTGCATGAACAAGTAGTCCGGCTGCCAATACGGAGTCAAATGTTCTTCAAGAACTTGTTGGTACTCCTAGCTATTCATTTTGCTCGACGTGAATGCAAGCGGAAAAGTCTCTGATGCTTCGAAAGCCCCCCAAACCATAACCGTCCCTCCCCCAAAATTCCTTTCCGAGAAAAATCGAGGACGTTTACGGAGATCGTTCCAATATCCACAAAATCCGTCCGGGCCGTCGAGATTGAACTTCTTATCGTCCAACCTGAAATATACCGATGGTCACAAAAGAACTGACGCCCATAAACAAAACAAAAGAAATAAACAAAAGAGCTTCCAATCGATTTGTTGAACTAATTTTTCTGTTTTGTGATGACGCTCGATTCAGCAACGATTCGGCGAAATGACCAATTATGAGAATGCAACGCGGAGACTCGTCCTTTTTCAAACTCAGACAATTTAGAACTTTTTGGCATCGCTTAAAAATATTAAGTAAACATACAATCTTACACAACATTATAGATAATCCGCAAAAAACAATTTAAAATAAAATAAATAAAATAGCTAAAAGGTTAAGTGGCGCTATAATTTTGCACACGAAGAAATTTTTAAATTTTATAAAAACATATTTTGTATAATATAAAATTAATTACTCCATCATATTTTCGATCTAAAAATATGCCATATGGTAAAGTTTAACGTCGTTTGAATAATTCAGTTAAACGTTATGCCATTTTCTAAAGTGGCGCTATAATTTTGAACAGGAGTGTATACCCGCTTTTTCGATGATGAAGTGGAATAGCATTAAAGTGTTGGAAATCTGTGTTGCTTAATTTTTCCAAAAAAACACCAGCAAGATGATGTAAAGGTGAGGGTGAATCGGGAAGAAAAGTAGACCCGATGTTCATGAAGCGTAAAATATAAAATAGTTGATAAGCAACGCATGCCATCGTGTAAATTGATTTTACATATGAATAGATATGCGTCAATAATAGTGACAATCGAGTGCGCTAAAGCCTGATAAAAGAAAATTGATATTGACCTAATTATCTAACAAATGAAAAATATATATTTCAAACGGAATTATGTTTTACTTTTTTAATTTATTAAATATTAAGCATTCATTTATAGATCTTCTCAATTAAAAAATACTCACCTGGTGTGGTAATATATCGTTATTTTGTTGAATAAATTGATTAAGCTTATCAGCTAAATAAGGAATGATTACCTAAAAATATTGTGTAAAAGACTATAAATTATTTCAACATTGGTAAAATAATACTTACTAAGCATATCAATGATTTGAATCGATTTCTAAACTTTTCGAAAGGCAAAGAATCATCTTTTACTTTGAGTATTGGCACCCGCTTCAAACCATAAAAATTTTCGGCAAAGGATCCCGCTAAATATTGAATATAAATTTTAATAATATTATAATTAAAAACATTTTACAATCAACCCAATCTCGTCTTTAACCGCATATTGGAAGTTTAATAAATTTTTACATTAGAAAACGCCTACAATATTGTTTTAAGTAATGATTTTCTAAGAAGAAAGCGAAGATGGCGTAAAATTCGTCATAAAACTTAGTTATTAGTCTCGTACGTCGAGGATACCACGTTGCAATAAACTAAAAACAATGCTATTTTTTGTTTATTATTTCTGACATTCCATTATGATTAAAGTTATTAAAATACATGTATAAAATAATTTTACATAGTTAAGTATGCAAAAATAATTAATTCGTCATTAATAAGTGTCCTGACCTTAACAATACTATGAAATCCTGTTTTAAGCGACGCATTAAGACTTTCCTGGGACAAAATGTCAAATATGCTAGGCAGATTTGCGTGATTCACTTGATTAATAGATGTGCTATGGGCTACATGAAATGCTGGTGCCGACATTGCGCGAACCAATGATCTAAAATCTTCACCAAGAGTTCAACAAAAAATTTTAATATTTTTTTATGAAAATACTTTATAATTGTTAGAAAGAAAAGATATGATAACTTTTAAAGACCTGCACATAAATTTTGCACTTTTTAAGAGAAAAAAATCAACTTAATTAAAGGATTTTTTGTTAGAAAAAAATTAAAAACACAAAAAATGTCCACATTATCAACTATTGTTTCAACAGTTTGCTCATCAAAATGTACACATTAAACGATATGTATCGTTTTTTCAATAGTGAATTTTCTCCAAATACAAATTTTGAATTTTTAAATGAGTTCATTAATTAATTTTATATTTTTATTTCAAATTTATATACTTACATAATTAATGTAATTTAAATTTGCAACACATGCGTATACATCATGATCAGTGTTTCCAATTTTTTTAATTAAATGAAACTTAGTGACTTAATCGAACCAAAGTTAAAATCAAAATTAAGTAATTAACTCAATTTAGTCAAAGTTAAAAGCAAAATTAAATGCAAATTTCAATTTTACAAAAATTAAATCAAAAATTAAGCGACAATTTTATTAAAGCTATTTCAAAATTTCTATCTAGTATTTTATTTTAATGAGTAATACTCTAAAGTTTTATGATTAGAAGTTAAATGGATAATTAAGTAAACCATTTAACTAATAAAAATTTTAGAATAAAAAGTAAATGATATGTACCAGTGTATTTTCTGCCTTCTATTTTTCCAAATCATTAATTTGTCTTTTTTAACAATTTTACATTTTTTAAACAGAAAGTATTTTAAATTTACATAAACTAAAATGTTTTAATCTAAATATTACAAAAGATAGCAGAAAAAAGAAAAAATCAATTTAACATTTATAATTTATTTCAAAAATATTCGATTACATGTCTATTGCCTAAATTTACAATCCTTGTGGTACTTAAAAGAAATCCAATAAGCTGGCACAATTACAGATAAAAATGGAAAAGTAGCATTCATCTCATTAACTATTTCATTTACAGTGCTTTTCCCATTGAATCCGATAAATTTCGCCGATGATTCATTTGCGACATTAATTCCAAGCAATTCTCCTTTGTAGTTAAAAATCGGGCCACCGCTGTATCCTCTTTTGCTTCCACTTGAGCCACGCATTCGACCCTTATCATCACGTTCGATAGACGAAAAGACACCTTCCAATGCTTGATAACTTGAATCGACATTTGGATAGCCCTTAAATTAAAAAAATCAAATCAAAATAGTAGATATTAAAAAAAGTTACCAAAAGAATATAGCGCTCCAATTTACGTGGAATTCCAATTATTGGTGGTTTAGAGACTAACGGAACTTCCGAATGTACAACAATGAAGTCAACTTCGGCATCGCATTCAATCACTTTCGTTTCAAACTTTTTACCTTCTTGATTACAGATAGTCACTGTCGTTTGATTCTAAAAAATTAATAAGCTATTTATGTTTGATTATTTTATATAATAAAAACCTCAATTAGACTCGAGTTCCAATCCTGATGATGTCCATGATTGAAACTAATCGCATAATGAGATGATATTATTGTAAAGCAGCACTTAATATCGCCAAATTCCTCATAGAACAGATAATTCTCGAGTCGACAAATGAGATCGTCAACTTCTAAAATATTTAAAGCATTTTAAATATTAAATTCATTAAAAATTATGGAAAAAATTGTACATACCAATTGGAACGTAAATCGGCACATTGTTTTGAGCTAAAAATTAGTTATTAAAATTTAATTTCCAAAATTATTGTATTTTTTATTTTACTTAACTTTAAAAAAAACATACATAATCTCATGTTGCTATTATAAAAAATTTTTTATGTATAAAAGTTAAATTAAAATGAAATCTTACAATTAAATTTGCAAACCTGATTCTGCATAAGATGGAGATGGAGAACGCTCGATTAGCAAAACCTTTTCTTTACAAAGAAAAGCGTGAGATTGTTCAAGGCTCACTAGCTGATTTTGCAGAGAATTGCAGATTTCAAGTAATCGAGGTTTCATATCGTCTAAAATTAATAATTAAAATTCACTAACGAAAAGGTTTTAAGACATTTCAAAACATACCGGGTGCACTTTCGAACTTGTCTTGAAACTTCACATATTCCGCTTTTACTTCTACAATACGGCCTTCCACCTTCGCTATGTCATTATTGATTTTGTCCATATTAACTCTAAAACCGGTTATTTTAAAGATAATATGAATTAACTACTAGTAAAAAAATAACGAGTATGTTAATTAAAGGACGCATGAACGCCAATATAGATTTCCACACAATTTGTTCCAACTTTTTTCTACGATAGATAGAGACGTGGGTTTTTTTGCATTTTGTAGAGCGTACTCGATTTATGGGGGACGTGTTTCAGCGATTTTTAAAATGTTTATTTTTAGCATTTTTATAAAGGAAAATGCAACGAAAAAAGTGCATGTGGCTGAGCTATCGCGGGCACTCCTAGATTTATCTCTAGCCCTTGCTTTATCGGTCTTCGGAGTGCGTACGATAGAATTTTAGTTGCAATTTCAATCAGATTATCAAACACTACTTTATTAGCCGTTTTTAAAGAATGAAGAGGGACAACTTCAAAATTATAGCAGTCATAAAACAATAATAATAAAAATTACTTAAAGATAATCTTAACAACAAAATTCATAAATAATTAACACACTTAAAATCTCTTCAAGACTGAATCATTTTTAAATACAATTATTTTCCTCGCTTCCGCGACACTCCCGCCTCACTTGAAGACAATTTACGCTGTCTCTTAAACATCTGCAGTCGGTCATCCAACGACGGTCGAGTTTGGCGACTCACAAAGGACTTTGAAGACGAAGCCACGAGGGGCTTATTGTTCATTGACTGGGAAGCCACAAGGGGCTTCGAAAAGGAGGCCACAAGGGGCTCATTGATCACTGCTTGCTTCTTCATGTCCATCGATGTTATAATCTCAGGATCCTTCTCAATCTCCAGAGGATATAATACATTAACAGCTCTTATCACAACTCTTTTGCCACTTAAAATTTTTGCTGTTCTTACACCTCCATCTCTGCCCGGTAAGAGTTCTAGGACTCGAGCTATTTTCCACTGACTACGAGGGACATCGTACTCGCCTACGAGGACGATCTCACCCCCCACAGGCCAAACTGAACCGGTATTCCGCGGAAATGACAACGAATTATGCTTCTCAAGAAGTGCAAGTAAATAATCATTTTTCCAAATCTCCCAGAATTTGTCAATATTCTTAGCGGTATTTTGAAACTGATTCAAAAGTTTATCCCTCGAATTTCCTTTTTCCATGAAATTATCATCACCATTATTATCATTAACAGGAGACAGTCCCGCTATTTCATACGGAATAAGAAAATCGATCGGTCTCAAAGATTTTAACGAATCGTCTTCAGATATAAAAGTGAGAGGTCTGTTATTCACCACGCCCTCAATCTCTGTTAAAAGTGTCGAAAATTCCTCCAGCTTTAACGTTTTTCTTCCAACGGTTTTTCTCAAGGCATTTTTAATGATACTTATAAGCCTTTCCCAGAAACCTCCTCGCCACGGAGCACGATCTGCGATAAATTTCCAGGTGACTCCTTTCTTACTCATTTCTTCCGTAACTACACGTGAAATTAAAACTTCCTTCCATGCCCTCTCAATCACTTTTGAAGCCAGCTTAAAATTTGTGCCATTATCTGACAAAATAAGTTTGGGAGTAGCTCGACGAGAAACAAATCTTCGAAACACTGACAGGAAAGCCTCAGCCGACAGATCTGACGCCACCTCCAGATGCACCGCTCTAGTCACAAAACATGTGAAAATGCACCCCCAAATTTTAGAAGTATCATTTTCTTTACTCGTTTTTACGTGTATTGGCCCAAAATAATCAACGCCTACACTTTCAAAAGGCCTACTACGAATTACTCTTTCTTTAGGCAAATTTGGCATCAGAGGCAATTTGAACGGCTCGGCGTAAAACCGACGGCATATCAGACATGATCTTCTTATAATATCTTTAATTACTCGGCGTCCTTTAGAAAACCAAAACCGATGCCGTACCGCAGCTAAGGTCGTTCCTGTTGCAGCGTGAAAACTTAATTCATGATGATAAATAACGATCAGCTGCGTCAATCGATCATTTTTTGGAAGCCAAATAGGAGATTTAGCCCCATCTTCTATATCACTTTCTTCTATTCGACCCCGGCATTTCCATATTAGATCGTCCTCTAAGAACAAAGCCAATGATTTTTTGATCTCATCACTAGGTTCACATCTGTGCTGGGCTTCCCAGATTAGGAAATGCTGAGCTATTACACGCTCGAGGGCGGTTACCCCATCGGATTCCATCGGACACTCAAATTTATTAATTATAGTATTCTTCGATTTATTAATCTTTCGCAGAAATCTGAGTACATATGCGGTCACTTTCGTAGCTCTAGCTAAAGTGCTGTAACGAGATAAATCTATGATTGATTCAATGCATGGAGGAATCTGAACGTGTGCAGTTATTTCGTGAAAATTTGGTCTCTGTTCTTTTTCCAACAATTTTTCATATTCTTCTGGATGAAAACTTAATTCAACTATTAATGTGGAGAGCGGCTTTTTTATCCATTCGAGTCCCTGCCACCATTCCTCCGAATTCATCAAATCTTCAAATTTAAGTCCTCTCGTAATCAGATCTGCTGGATTATCATGTGTCTCTACATAATTCACTTTAAATTCTCTGATCGCAGGTACTCTATTCTCTACAAACCTTTCAAGTCTGGAAGTAGATTTTAGCCAATGCACACAAATTTGAGAATCTGTCCATAAAAAGACCTTTTCTTTTGAAATCTCAAACTCACGCAATAGAAACTTTGCCATTTTTGCAGCTAAATTTAAAGCCTGTAACTCTAGTCTAGGGATAGTTGCCTTTGTATTAATCGCATTTACTCGACATTTAGCGAATATCATCGTAGCTTTGTGCGATTCCACACTCTCTTCAGCGACGATGTACGCAACAGCTCCATGTGCTAACTTCGATGCGTCCGCAAAAATATGTATCTCAAACGTCTTGTTTACTCCAGTGAATACCTTTCTTTTCAATTTCATCTCTCCATTACATTTTCTTCCAATTAATTTCCATTCTTTAATCATTTCTTCTGGTAACATATCGTCCCATTTTAATTTACAAGTCCATAATTTTTGAAAAAATAACTTTGCCTCCAACATGGCCGGACTTATCCATCCCATGGGATCGTACACTGCCGCAATCGTCTTCAGTACTAACCTTTTCGTGGGTTTACTTTCCTCTTGAAACTTTAACTGTATAGTAAAACAGTCTTCTATCGTATCCCATCGGATGCCTAAAAATTTTAACTCTCGCGTAGGGACGCGATCCTCCTCTCTCAACGCTGATATAGATTTATAATCATTTGAAGCAAACTCACGAAGATTCATGGAAACTTTTTCAAATAACTTCTTAGCTTCTTGACACACTGAAAGTGTTTTTTCACTCGATTCCGCAGTCACAACAATGTTGTCGACATAAACATTATTTTTCATACACATAGACAACGGTGTATTTTCACGACGAAGATGTTCCTCAATAGTCGCCGCTAGCAAAAATGGACTACACACAAGACCAAAAGTAACACGGCAAAACCAAAAGTAACACGGCAAAATTCATTTTTTTTCATTTTTCTTTTTTTATTTTAAATTTCTTTCTCTTTTCTTTCTTAAGTTCGGCCCATCCTACGCTCTTTCTCTCTCGTGACAACTTAAGGCGTTCCATATTTTATTTATGTGTTTGTAAGCAAAAATAGAATTCATAGACAATAATACACACTTCATCACATATGCAATTATAAGAAAGACGTAAAAATTTGTGCTTTTGGTGTACTCAAATATGCAGAACGATTTTAAAAAATTGTAAAATAATTCTTATTTTAATACTTTATTATTGCATAATAATAAATAAATTTAAATAAAAGTATTAAAGTACTGTTTGCTTAAATTATTTGTAATTTGACATCTGAGAAAATTTTACATTTATAAAAATTAATTAAGATTTATAAAAATTAATTAAGATTTATTTAAAATTTCTTATATTAGGGTTTTCGGAAAGAAACCGCGGTTGGATTTGTTTATTTATTTTTCTCATATAATAAAAGATTTTGTAAATTGGTTTTATCTATCAGATAGAGCGTTTTTTTGCGCATCGTTTGATATATAACTTGTCTATGTATACTTTGATTTTTTACTAAAAAAGTTTTTAGAAAATGTCTGATCAAAAATTTCGAATGCGAGCTTGCATGTGGTACGACTTTAAGCACGGCAAATCGGCTGCTGAATCTCATCGTGCGCTATTTGAAGTATTTGGCGAGGAAGCCCTGTCTGAACGTCAATGCCAGGAGTGGTTTAAACGATTCAGAAGTGGCGACGAAAACTTGGAGGATCATGAACATGGACATCGACCTGAAGTCGTCGACAATGACCTGTTGAAGGAAGCAATAGAGTCGGATCCGTGCCAAACAATTCGAGAGCTGGCAGAACGGTTTGGTTGCGGTCAAACGACCATTGCCGACCACTTGCACGCAATAGGCAAGACGAACAGCTCCGGAAAGTGGGTGCCGCATTAGCTGAGTGATGCAAACAAAGCAAGCAGAGTGGCAATGGCCGGAATTCTCCTCTGCCGCGCTAAGAACAGTGGTTTTTTCGACACAATCATTACGTCAGATGAGAAATGGATCCAATACGACAACGCCACAAGAAAGCGGCAGTGGCTGGACCCCGGTGAGGCGCCAAAACCGACTCCAAAACCGGACATACACGGCAAAAAGGTTATGCTTTGTGTTTGGTGGAACAGCAAAGGTTTGGTGTATTTTGAGGTTCTGGATTCTGGTCAGACGGTTACGGCGGACCTCTACAAAGACCAATTGAGCCGCGTTGACCAAGCCTTAGGGCGACAAGGCGTGGACACGGCGTCGACGAAATTCCTCCACGACAACGCTCGGCCGCATATCGCAAAGGTCACTTCGCAGAAAATCGAGGAATTGGGCTGGGAAGTTCTTCCTCATCCGCCATATAGCCCAGACCTGGCACCATCCGATTATCATCTGTTCCGGTCGATGCAGCACTGACTGGCCGAGAAAAAGTTCAAAAACCACGACGAGATCGAAATTTGGGTGTCCAACTTCTTCGAGTCGCAGCCGGCGGAGTTCTTCGAGAGAGGCATCCATTCTTTGCGTGGACGTTGGCGACAAGTAGTTGATAATAATGGAGAATACCTTTTGGATTAAAGTGTTGTAATTTTGTTTTTATAATAAATTTTGTTTTTGGATCAAAATGCGGTTTCTTTCCGAAAACCCTAATAATAAAATTTTCAGATTCTACTTCCATGAAAATTTTTTGGTATAAAATTTTTTTGCGGCATAAATATTTTTTTCAAATTTTTCAAGTCAAAAAATTCTCATCATATATTGGATTCTGAATTTTTTTTAAATCAAAATTGATCTATAAATAAAAACGTTATTTTTAAAAGTTTAAAAGAGAACTTTTTGACAACCTGGCTAACTTTTTATGAATCATAACACTACTTTTAAGAAAATTAATTTTATTCATTAGATTCGATTTTAATTCTTTACCGATTATTTTTTAAATCAAGTCTCTAAAGTAACTTGGAAAAAAAAATTATAGCTAAAAAGGTAGTCACTCGAAAAATTAAAAAAAATAAAAAGTATAAAAAATAATATTACTTTTTTAATTGTAAGTTATTTAGAGACTTGATTTAAAAAGTATTTGATAGAGAATGGACGACACAAGCGACATTTTGGTGGCCATACGACTGCAAAATACCACTAGCGGAAAGATGGCGAAAGTTAATGAAAGAGCGCATAGGACCTAATTGGAGACAATTAGCAGAAAACAGAAAACAATATAAGCGGCGATTGTATCATCCACCATGGGATAACAACAACGTGTGACATGGATATTCATGTTGATAGAGAATCAACTTCTGAATCCGATAGCTTAAATTAATTTTTTTAAAAGTAACGTTTGATTATTAAAAAGCTGGCTAAAGTTGAAAAAACCGCAAATGCCTCAAATATCGGTCCACAAACTTATTTATTTTTATATAACCTATTAAAATACTTTTCTGGGATGTGGTGGAGGAATTGTAAGATTATCGCCTTGAACTATCGCTGCAAACTGTTTTCGTAAGTCGTTTGCATAAAAATATTCGATAAATTGCACGAAAAACAATGCGTAAGAGAATGTTCGGCCGGCTAATGACATTAAAATAAATACCATTCGCCATAATTTTCCCACAATTCTAAAAGTAAAATCTAAGGTATGAATTTTTTAAATGTCCGTTGCCTTTTTTGAACGTTAATACAAATGTATACATTCCTGTTCAAAATTATAGCGCCACTTTAGAAAATGGCATAACGTTTAACTGAATTATTCAAACGACGTTAAACTTTACCATATGGCATATTTTTAGATCGAAAATATGATGGAGTAATTAATTTTATATTATACAAAATATGTTTTTATGAAATTTAAAAAATACTATAAATTGCTTGATTTCTTCGTGTGCAAAATTATAACGCCACTTAATCTTTCAACGTTTATTTTATTTTACGCGGCTTGATGCTACGTCAGGTATTGTAATGTCTTTGCGCTTCGATGGATGGAGGCGTCTTGCATGAACAAGTAGTCCGGCTGCCAATACGGAGTCAAATGTTCTTCAAGAACTTGTTGGTACTCCTAGCTATTCATTTTGCTCGACGTGAATGCAAGCGGAAAAGTCTCTGATGCTTCGAAAGCCCCCCAAACCATAACCGTCCCTCCCCCAAAATTCCTTTCCGAGAAAAATCGAGGACGTTTACGGAGATCGTTCCAATATCCACAAAATCCGTCCGGGCCGTCGAGATTGAACTTCTTATCGTCCAACCTGAAATATACCGATGGTCACAAAAGAACTGACGCCCATAAACAAAACAAAAGAAATAAACAAAAGAGCTTCCAATCGATTTGTTGAACTAATTTTTCTGTTTTGTGATGACGCTCGATTCAGCAACGATTCGGCGAAATGACCAATTATGAGAATGCAACGCGGAGACTCGTCCTTTTTCAAACTCAGACAATTTAGAACTTTTTGGCATCGCTTAAAAATATTAAGTAAACATACAATCTTACACAACATTATAGATAATCCGCAAAAAACAATTTAAAATAAAATAAATAAAATAGCTAAAAGGTTAAGTGGCGCTATAATTTTGCACACGAAGAAATTTTTAAATTTTATAAAAACATATTTTGTATAATATAAAATTAATTACTCCATCATATTTTCGATCTAAAAATATGCCATATGGTAAAGTTTAACGTCGTTTGAATAATTCAGTTAAACGTTATGCCATTTTCTAAAGTGGCGCTATAATTTTGAACAGGAGTGTATACCCGCTTTTTCGATGATGAAGTGGAATAGCATTAAAGTGTTGGAAATCTGTGTTGCTTAATTTTTCCAAAAAAACACCAGCAAGATGATGTAAAGGTGAGGGTGAATCGGGAAGAAAAGTAGACCCGATGTTCATGAAGCGTAAAATATAAAATAGTTGATAAGCAACGCATGCCATCGTGTAAATTGATTTTACATATGAATAGATATGCGTCAATAATAGTGACAATCGAGTGCGCTAAAGCCTGATAAAAGAAAATTGATATTGACCTAATTATCTAACAAATGAAAAATATATATTTCAAACGGAATTATGTTTTACTTTTTTAATTTATTAAATATTAAGCATTCATTTATAGATCTTCTCAATTAAAAAATACTCACCTGGTGTGGTAATATATCGTTATTTTGTTGAATAAATTGATTAAGCTTATCAGCTAAATAAGGAATGATTACCTAAAAATATTGTGTAAAAGACTATAAATTATTTCAACATTGGTAAAATAATACTTACTAAGCATATCAATGATTTGAATCGATTTCTAAACTTTTCGAAAGGCAAAGAATCATCTTTTACTTTGAGTATTGGCACCCGCTTCAAACCATAAAAATTTTCGGCAAAGGATCCCGCTAAATATTGAATATAAATTTTAATAATATTATAATTAAAAACATTTTACAATCAACCCAATCTCGTCTTTAACCGCATATTGGAAGTTTAATAAATTTTTACATTAGAAAACGCCTACAATATTGTTTTAAGTAATGATTTTCTAAGAAGAAAGCGAAGATGGCGTAAAATTCGTCATAAAACTTAGTTATTAGTCTCGTACGTCGAGGATACCACGTTGCAATAAACTAAAAACAATGCTATTTTTTGTTTATTATTTCTGACATTCCATTATGATTAAAGTTATTAAAATACATGTATAAAATAATTTTACATAGTTAAGTATGCAAAAATAATTAATTCGTCATTAATAAGTGTCCTGACCTTAACAATACTATGAAATCCTGTTTTAAGCGACGCATTAAGACTTTCCTGGGACAAAATGTCAAATATGCTAGGCAGATTTGCGTGATTCACTTGATTAATAGATGTGCTATGGGCTACATGAAATGCTGGTGCCGACATTGCGCGAACCAATGATCTAAAATCTTCACCAAGAGTTCAACAAAAAATTTTAATATTTTTTTATGAAAATACTTTATAATTGTTAGAAAGAAAAGATATGATAACTTTTAAAGACCTGCACATAAATTTTGCACTTTTTAAGAGAAAAAAATCAACTTAATTAAAGGATTTTTTGTTAGAAAAAAATTAAAAACACAAAAAATGTCCACATTATCAACTATTGTTTCAACAGTTTGCTCATCAAAATGTACACATTAAACGATATGTATCGTTTTTTCAATAGTGAATTTTCTCCAAATACAAATTTTGAATTTTTAAATGAGTTCATTAATTAATTTTATATTTTTATTTCAAATTTATATACTTACATAATTAATGTAATTTAAATTTGCAACACATGCGTATACATCATGATCAGTGTTTCCAATTTTTTTAATTAAATGAAACTTAGTGACTTAATCGAACCAAAGTTAAAATCAAAATTAAGTAATTAACTCAATTTAGTCAAAGTTAAAAGCAAAATTAAATGCAAATTTCAATTTTACAAAAATTAAATCAAAAATTAAGCGACAATTTTATTAAAGCTATTTCAAAATTTCTATCTAGTATTTTATTTTAATGAGTAATACTCTAAAGTTTTATGATTAGAAGTTAAATGGATAATTAAGTAAACCATTTAACTAATAAAAATTTTAGAATAAAAAGTAAATGATATGTACCAGTGTATTTTCTGCCTTCTATTTTTCCAAATCATTAATTTGTCTTTTTTAACAATTTTACATTTTTTAAACAGAAAGTATTTTAAATTTACATAAACTAAAATGTTTTAATCTAAATATTACAAAAGATAGCAGAAAAAAGAAAAAATCAATTTAACATTTATAATTTATTTCAAAAATATTCGATTACATGTCTATTGCCTAAATTTACAATCCTTGTGGTACTTAAAAGAAATCCAATAAGCTGGCACAATTACAGATAAAAATGGAAAAGTAGCATTCATCTCATTAACTATTTCATTTACAGTGCTTTTCCCATTGAATCCGATAAATTTCGCCGATGATTCATTTGCGACATTAATTCCAAGCAATTCTCCTTTGTAGTTAAAAATCGGGCCACCGCTGTATCCTCTTTTGCTTCCACTTGAGCCACGCATTCGACCCTTATCATCACGTTCGATAGACGAAAAGACACCTTCCAATGCTTGATAACTTGAATCGACATTTGGATAGCCCTTAAATTAAAAAAATCAAATCAAAATAGTAGATATTAAAAAAAGTTACCAAAAGAATATAGCGCTCCAATTTACGTGGAATTCCAATTATTGGTGGTTTAGAGACTAACGGAACTTCCGAATGTACAACAATGAAGTCAACTTCGGCATCGCATTCAATCACTTTCGTTTCAAACTTTTTACCTTCTTGATTACAGATAGTCACTGTCGTTTGATTCTAAAAAATTAATAAGCTATTTATGTTTGATTATTTTATATAATAAAAACCTCAATTAGACTCGAGTTCCAATCCTGATGATGTCCATGATTGAAACTAATCGCATAATGAGATGATATTATTGTAAAGCAGCACTTAATATCGCCAAATTCCTCATAGAACAGATAATTCTCGAGTCGACAAATGAGATCGTCAACTTCTAAAATATTTAAAGCATTTTAAATATTAAATTCATTAAAAATTATGGAAAAAATTGTACATACCAATTGGAACGTAAATCGGCACATTGTTTTGAGCTAAAAATTAGTTATTAAAATTTAATTTCCAAAATTATTGTATTTTTTATTTTACTTAACTTTAAAAAAACATACATAATCTCATGTTGCTATTATAAAAAATTTTTTATGTATAAAAGTTAAATTAAAATGAAATCTTACAATTAAATTTGCAAACCTGATTCTGCATAAGATGGAGATGGAGAACGCTCGATTAGCAAAACCTTTTCTTTACAAAGAAAAGCGTGAGATTGTTCAAGGCTCACTAGCTGATTTTGCAGAGAATTGCAGATTTCAAGTAATCGAGGTTTCATATCGTCTAAAATTAATAATTAAAATTCACTAACGAAAAGGTTTTAAGACATTTCAAAACATACCGGGTGCACTTTCGAACTTGTCTTGAAACTTCACATATTCCGCTTTTACTTCTACAATACGGCCTTCCACCTTCGCTATGTCATTATTGATTTTGTCCATATTAACTCTAAAACCGGTTATTTTAAAGATAATATGAATTAACTACTAGTAAAAAAATAACGAGTATGTTAATTAAAGGACGCATGAACGCCAATATAGATTTCCACACAATTTGTTCCAACTTTTTTTCTACGATAGATAGAGACGTGGGTTTTTTTGCATTTTGTAGAGCGTACTCGATTTATGGGGGACGTGTTTCAGCGATTTTTAAAATGTTTATTTTTAGCATTTTTATAAAGGAAAATGCAACGAAAAAAGTGCATGTGGCTGAGCTATCGCGGGCACTCCTAGATTTATCTCTAGCCCTTGCTTTATCGGTCTTCGGAGTGCGTACGATAGAATTTTAGTTGCAATTTCAATCAGATTATCAAACACTACTTTATTAGCCGTTTTTAAAGAATGAAGAGGGACAACTTCAAAATTATAGCAGTCATAAAACAATAATAATAAAAATTACTTAAAGATAATCTTAACAACAAAATTCATAAATAATTAACACACTTAAAATCTCTTCAAGACTGAATCATTTTTAAATACAATTATTTTCCTCGCTTCCGCGACACTCCCGCCTCACTTGAAGACAATTTACGCTGTCTCTTAAACATCTGCAGTCGGTCATCCAACGACGGTCGAGTTTGGCGACTCACAAAGGACTTTGAAGACGAAGCCACGAGGGGCTTATTGTTCATTGACTGGGAAGCCACAAGGGGCTTCGAAAAGGAGGCCACAAGGGGCTCATTGATCACTGCTTGCTTCTTCATGTCCATCGATGTTATAATCTCAGGATCCTTCTCAATCTCCAGAGGATATAATACATTAACAGCTCTTATCACAACTCTTTTGCCACTTAAAATTTTTGCTGTTCTTACACCTCCATCTCTGCCCGGTAAGAGTTCTAGGACTCGAGCTATTTTCCACTGACTACGAGGGACATCGTACTCGCCTACGAGGACGATCTCACCCCCACAGGCCAAACTGAACCGGTATTCCGCGGAAATGACAACGAATTATGCTTCTCAAGAAGTGCAAGTAAATAATCATTTTTCCAAATCTCCCAGAATTTGTCAATATTCTTAGCGGTATTTTGAAACTGATTCAAAAGTTTATCCCTCGAATTTCCTTTTTCCATGAAATTATCATCACCATTATTATCATTAACAGGAGACAGTCCCGCTATTTCATACGGAATAAGAAAATCGATCGGTCTCAAAGATTTTAACGAATCGTCTTCAGATATAAAAGTGAGAGGTCTGTTATTCACCACGCCCTCAATCTCTGTTAAAAGTGTCGAAAATTCCTCCAGCTTTAACGTTTTTCTTCCAACGGTTTTTCTCAAGGCATTTTTAATGATACTTATAAGCCTTTCCCAGAAACCTCCTCGCCACGGAGCACGATCTGCGATAAATTTCCAGGTGACTCCTTTCTTACTCATTTCTTCCGTAACTACACGTGAAATTAAAACTTCCTTCCATGCCCTCTCAATCACTTTTGAAGCCAGCTTAAAATTTGTGCCATTATCTGACAAAATAAGTTTGGGAGTAGCTCGACGAGAAACAAATCTTCGAAACACTGACAGGAAAGCCTCAGCCGACAGATCTGACGCCACCTCCAGATGCACCGCTCTAGTCACAAAACATGTGAAAATGCACCCCCAAATTTTAGAAGTATCATTTTCTTTACTCGTTTTTACGTGTATTGGCCCAAAATAATCAACGCCTACACTTTCAAAAGGCCTACTACGAATTACTCTTTCTTTAGGCAAATTTGGCATCAGAGGCAATTTGAACGGCTCGGCGTAAAACCGACGGCATATCAGACATGATCTTCTTATAATATCTTTAATTACTCGGCGTCCTTTAGAAAACCAAAACCGATGCCGTACCGCAGCTAAGGTCGTTCCTGTTGCAGCGTGAAAACTTAATTCATGATGATAAATAACGATCAGCTGCGTCAATCGATCATTTTTTGGAAGCCAAATAGGAGATTTAGCCCCATCTTCTATATCACTTTCTTCTATTCGACCCCGGCATTTCCATATTAGATCGTCCTCTAAGAACAAAGCCAATGATTTTTTGATCTCATCACTAGGTTCACATCTGTGCTGGGCTTCCCAGATTAGGAAATGCTGAGCTATTACACGCTCGAGGGCGGTTACCCCATCGGATTCCATCGGACACTCAAATTTATTAATTATAGTATTCTTCGATTTATTAATCTTTCGCAGAAATCTGAGTACATATGCGGTCACTTTCGTAGCTCTAGCTAAAGTGCTGTAACGAGATAAATCTATGATTGATTCAATGCATGGAGGAATCTGAACGTGTGCAGTTATTTCGTGAAAATTTGGTCTCTGTTCTTTTTCCAACAATTTTTCATATTCTTCTGGATGAAAACTTAATTCAACTATTAATGTGGAGAGCGGCTTTTTTATCCATTCGAGTCCCTGCCACCATTCCTCCGAATTCATCAAATCTTCAAATTTAAGTCCTCTCGTAATCAGATCTGCTGGATTATCATGTGTCTCTACATAATTCACTTTAAATTCTCTGATCGCAGGTACTCTATTCTCTACAAACCTTTCAAGTCTGGAAGTAGATTTTAGCCAATGCACACAAATTTGAGAATCTGTCCATAAAAAGACCTTTTCTTTTGAAATCTCAAACTCACGCAATAGAAACTTTGCCATTTTTGCAGCTAAATTTAAAGCCTGTAACTCTAGTCTAGGGATAGTTGCCTTTGTATTAATCGCATTTACTCGACATTTAGCGAATATCATCGTAGCTTTGTGCGATTCCACACTCTCTTCAGCGACGATGTACGCAACAGCTCCATGTGCTAACTTCGATGCGTCCGCAAAAATATGTATCTCAAACGTCTTGTTTACTCCAGTGAATACCTTTCTTTTCAATTTCATCTCTCCATTACATTTTCTTCCAATTAATTTCCATTCTTTAATCATTTCTTCTGGTAACATATCGTCCCATTTTAATTTACAAGTCCATAATTTTTGAAAAAATAACTTTGCCTCCAACATGGCCGGACTTATCCATCCCATGGGATCGTACACTGCCGCAATCGTCTTCAGTACTAACCTTTTCGTGGGTTTACTTTCCTCTTGAAACTTTAACTGTATAGTAAAACAGTCTTCTATCGTATCCCATCGGATGCCTAAAAATTTTAACTCTCGCGTAGGGACGCGATCCTCCTCTCTCAACGCTGATATAGATTTATAATCATTTGAAGCAAACTCACGAAGATTCATGGAAACTTTTTCAAATAACTTCTTAGCTTCTTGACACACTGAAAGTGTTTTTTCACTCGATTCCGCAGTCACAACAATGTTGTCGACATAAACATTATTTTTCATACACATAGACAACGGTGTATTTTCACGACGAAGATGTTCCTCAATAGTCGCCGCTAGCAAAAATGGACTACACACAAGACCAAAAGTAACACGGCAAAATCGGTACACCTCAATTTCTTGTTCCCAATTTTCGATACGAGGATCGCTGGGCCACAGAAAACGACAGACGTCTCTATCTTCAGGAGCAATCGAAAGTTGCAAAAACGCTTTCTCAATATCCGCAACAATGATTATTTTTGGGAGGCGAAACCGTAAAAGGAGTCCCACTAAATCACGCAATAGCACTGGACCTCGATGTAAACATTGATTTATGGAATTACCATTTTTATTAGTTTTAGCAGAACCATCATAGACTACTCTTAATTTAGTAAATAACTTATCTTCTTTAATCACTGGCTGGTGCGGGAGATAATGGATAATTGAACCTTCCATAACTTGGTCTCGAGGGACCTTTTCTATCACTCCCTTCTTCAACTGATCCATCATGATTTGGTGATATTGATTCATAAGTTGAGGTTTTTCCTGAAGTTTACGCATGGTTCCACGCAGCCGACCTCTAGCCAATCCATAATTCGAGTCCAGAGATGGCATAGGAAATTTCCACGGAAGTGAGACTTCGTATCGCCCCTCAACTAGCCTAAGCGATTTATTAAACTTTTCCAAAATTTCTTTTTCTTCTTCTGACTTCGTTTCTTCCTCTAAACCTGCCTTTTCCAACTCATAATGATTATTGACTAATTGAAACAAGGAATCTTCATTTATTTGTTTTTCAATCACATTGGCTACAAATACTGACATTTGGCTATCACAATTATCATTTACACTATCATCTTTGCCGCTTATTATTAGACCTAATCGAGAGTCAAACAACGCATAACCATTATTCAATAGTTTGATTTGTGATACTTCAAACTTTGGCATTTGGTCCATTCCAATTAATACGTCAGGTTTATTATTTTCACATGTAACCGTAAAATGAGAATCAAGCGACGACGTGACGTTCATATCATTCATCAGAGCCATTGGAATCTCACGCGGAATTATGGTATCGACTATGTCTACCGTCAACGGGATCATAGAGCCGTTCACCGATTCAATTTTTACTTGCGCAAGCCTACTTTGGTGTTCCTTTGCCACATTAGAACCAAACGTATACAACTTAATGGACCCTGAGTTCATGGTATTCAATTTAAGAGTTTCCGCTACTTCATTCGTTACGAAACTTCGGTGACTCCCACTATCAAAGAATATAATCACTTCTTTTTGAATATTTGATTCGGGATTTATCATCTTTGCCTTAACCGTCATTAACAAAGCCGTATTTGTCTTATTCTTCAGGGAAGCTACCGCAGATACATTGGCCTGACTTACAGCGAATTTCTGAGAACAAAGTGCTTGGTGGTGCCCTGTCTGTTTACAATAAAAACATGGTTTGAGAACCGTTTTGCAATCAACCGCTACATGTTGCTTACTCAAGCACTTATTACATAGTTTTAAAAAATTCTTCTGCTTTTCACGTGACTCCAAGGTCGTAAACTTGTCACACTCTGCGGTCCAGTGACTGGCAGCACAAAAAGCGCAGTGAGGGCCTTTCTTTACAAAATTCATACCTGCCTTATTTTGAAAACAATTAGGCGGACGTTGAGAAAACTTAGGTGCAGATGAGGATGTAGTCGTGGCGAAAGTTAACGTAGGACCAAGGTCCTTTGACTTTTCGCTTCTTCCGTTAGAATTCACCGGAGGACGAAGCTTCGACTCCCGTGAGTTTTGAGTATCCATCATCCTAAATAATAACTCTTCCTTTTGAATTACTTCTCTCAGCACCATACGAAAAACAGCCGTATTCCACTGGACATAACGCTCCTTACGAATCAAAATCTCTTTCAGAATTGGCTTAGTTAACTTCAGTTCTAACTCATGATATAAGAGAGGAGAATCATATGTTTCACCTAAAGCTTCCAGCTGACGACATAAACCTTCCAATTTATAAAGAAAATCCCTGCAATCACCAAACGTACGACAAACCGGGAGAATACTTAAATCGTGATATAATTGGCGTAATAATTCTGCACGATTCCCATACCTTTCCTTAAGCAAGTCTATAGCTACTTCATAGTTCTCATCCGTTAAAGCTAAACCCTGAATCATCGTCTTGGCCTCACCCGCCAGAAGAGTACGCAAATATGTAAATCTTTGCGTATTAGTCAGGGTGGGTACATTCACCGAAGCATTAAAATTTTCATAAAATTCAAACCATTCAGCACGATTACCATTGAACTTTTCCAGTTGAATCTTAGGTAAACTTATGTTTGAAGTAGCGATATGTTGTGGCTCTCGATTGACTGCTTTCACCTCCAAGAGTCTCACTTCACAAACATCCAACTCGGCTTCAAGGAACCGTTTACGTTGGGCTAGAAAAAGTAATCTCGCTTTGGCGTCTGCAATTGATCCCGCGTCATAATTCGATCCCACAAATTCCATGTATTCTTTCTCGGCCTGTTCAACATTTCGAGCTGACGCACGCCTGACTGAATCATACCATTGATTTTTTAAACTACTAATCATTTCAAGATGTTCATTAAGCTGAGTCGTCTCATCCTTAATCATCTCTAAAAGGCGTTTCAATTCTCGGAAAACAATCTCGGCATTTTCAGAACCGCTACGCTTCTCAATGAAAATCGGATGCTCAAGGGCAATTTGGAGATCGGCAACGACTTCTTTAATTCGATAACTGTTGGCCTCCGTCAACGCCCCTTTCATTGTCGAAAAGCAATGTAGCTGAAACTCTTTCAAATTCAAATCTTTTGCTGATAAGACACCTCGATCTTCAATCACAGTCGAAATTCACTCAATATAACCGCTTAAATCAATATATTCGCTTTGATAATCCTGCCAAGGTCGCCACGTATCGCGGGCACTCCTAGATTTATCTCTAGCCCTTGCTTTATCGGTCTTCGGAGTGCGTACGATAGAATTTTAGTTGCAATTTCAATCAGATTATCAAACACTACTTTATTAGCCGTTTTTAAAGAATGAAGAGGGACAACTTCAAAATTATAGCAGTCATAAAACAATAATAATAAAAATTACTTAAAGATAATCTTAACAACAAAATTCATAAATAATTAACACACTTAAAATCTCTTCAAGACTGAATCATTTTTAAATACAATTATTTTCCTCGCTTCCGCGACACTCCCGCCTCACTTGAAGACAATTTACGCTGTCTCTTAAACATCTGCAGTCGGTCATCCAACGACGGTCGAGTTTGGCGACTCACAAAGGACTTTGAAGACGAAGCCACGAGGGGCTTATTGTTCATTGACTGGGAAGCCACAAGGGGCTTCGAAAAGGAGGCCACAAGGGGCTCATTGATCACTGCTTGCTTCTTCATGTCCATCGATGTTATAATCTCAGGATCCTTCTCAATCTCCAGAGGATATAATACATTAACAGCTCTTATCACAACTCTTTTGCCACTTAAAATTTTTGCTGTTCTTACACCTCCATCTCTGCCCGGTAAGAGTTCTAGGACTCGAGCTATTTTCCACTGACTACGAGGGACATCGTACTCGCCTACGAGGACGATCTCACCCCCACAGGCCAAACTGAACCGGTATTCCGCGGAAATGACAACGAATTATGCTTCTCAAGAAGTGCAAGTAAATAATCATTTTTCCAAATCTCCCAGAATTTGTCAATATTCTTAGCGGTATTTTGAAACTGATTCAAAAGTTTATCCCTCGAATTTCCTTTTTCCATGAAATTATCATCACCATTATTATCATTAACAGGAGACAGTCCCGCTATTTCATACGGAATAAGAAAATCGATCGGTCTCAAAGATTTTAACGAATCGTCTTCAGATATAAAAGTGAGAGGTCTGTTATTCACCACGCCCTCAATCTCTGTTAAAAGTGTCGAAAATTCCTCCAGCTTTAACGTTTTTCTTCCAACGGTTTTTCTCAAGGCATTTTTAATGATACTTATAAGCCTTTCCCAGAAACCTCCTCGCCACGGAGCACGATCTGCGATAAATTTCCAGGTGACTCCTTTCTTACTCATTTCTTCCGTAACTACACGTGAAATTAAAACTTCCTTCCATGCCCTCTCAATCACTTTTGAAGCCAGCTTAAAATTTGTGCCATTATCTGACAAAATAAGTTTGGGAGTAGCTCGACGAGAAACAAATCTTCGAAACACTGACAGGAAAGCCTCAGCCGACAGATCTGACGCCACCTCCAGATGCACCGCTCTAGTCACAAAACATGTGAAAATGCACCCCCAAATTTTAGAAGTATCATTTTCTTTACTCGTTTTTACGTGTATTGGCCCAAAATAATCAACGCCTACACTTTCAAAAGGCCTACTACGAATTACTCTTTCTTTAGGCAAATTTGGCATCAGAGGCAATTTGAACGGCTCGGCGTAAAACCGACGGCATATCAGACATGATCTTCTTATAATATCTTTAATTACTCGGCGTCCTTTAGAAAACCAAAACCGATGCCGTACCGCAGCTAAGGTCGTTCCTGTTGCAGCGTGAAAACTTAATTCATGATGATAAATAACGATCAGCTGCGTCAATCGATCATTTTTTGGAAGCCAAATAGGAGATTTAGCCCCATCTTCTATATCACTTTCTTCTATTCGACCCCGGCATTTCCATATTAGATCGTCCTCTAAGAACAAAGCCAATGATTTTTTGATCTCATCACTAGGTTCACATCTGTGCTGGGCTTCCCAGATTAGGAAATGCTGAGCTATTACACGCTCGAGGGCGGTTACCCCATCGGATTCCATCGGACACTCAAATTTATTAATTATAGTATTCTTCGATTTATTAATCTTTCGCAGAAATCTGAGTACATATGCGGTCACTTTCGTAGCTCTAGCTAAAGTGCTGTAACGAGATAAATCTATGATTGATTCAATGCATGGAGGAATCTGAACGTGTGCAGTTATTTCGTGAAAATTTGGTCTCTGTTCTTTTTCCAACAATTTTTCATATTCTTCTGGATGAAAACTTAATTCAACTATTAATGTGGAGAGCGGCTTTTTTATCCATTCGAGTCCCTGCCACCATTCCTCCGAATTCATCAAATCTTCAAATTTAAGTCCTCTCGTAATCAGATCTGCTGGATTATCATGTGTCTCTACATAATTCACTTTAAATTCTCTGATCGCAGGTACTCTATTCTCTACAAACCTTTCAAGTCTGGAAGTAGATTTTAGCCAATGCACACAAATTTGAGAATCTGTCCATAAAAAGACCTTTTCTTTTGAAATCTCAAACTCACGCAATAGAAACTTTGCCATTTTTGCAGCTAAATTTAAAGCCTGTAACTCTAGTCTAGGGATAGTTGCCTTTGTATTAATCGCATTTACTCGACATTTAGCGAATATCATCGTAGCTTTGTGCGATTCCACACTCTCTTCAGCGACGATGTACGCAACAGCTCCATGTGCTAACTTCGATGCGTCCGCAAAAATATGTATCTCAAACGTCTTGTTTACTCCAGTGAATACCTTTCTTTTCAATTTCATCTCTCCATTACATTTTCTTCCAATTAATTTCCATTCTTTAATCATTTCTTCTGGTAACATATCGTCCCATTTTAATTTACAAGTCCATAATTTTTGAAAAAATAACTTTGCCTCCAACATGGCCGGACTTATCCATCCCATGGGATCGTACACTGCCGCAATCGTCTTCAGTACTAACCTTTTCGTGGGTTTACTTTCCTCTTGAAACTTTAACTGTATAGTAAAACAGTCTTCTATCGTATCCCATCGGATGCCTAAAAATTTTAACTCTCGCGTAGGGACGCGATCCTCCTCTCTCAACGCTGATATAGATTTATAATCATTTGAAGCAAACTCACGAAGATTCATGGAAACTTTTTCAAATAACTTCTTAGCTTCTTGACACACTGAAAGTGTTTTTTCACTCGATTCCGCAGTCACAACAATGTTGTCGACATAAACATTATTTTTCATACACATAGACAACGGTGTATTTTCACGACGAAGATGTTCCTCAATAGTCGCCGCTAGCAAAAATGGACTACACACAAGACCAAAAGTAACACGGCAAAATCGGTACACCTCAATTTCTTGTTCCCAATTTTCGATACGAGGATCGCTGGGCCACAGAAAACGACAGACGTCTCTATCTTCAGGAGCAATCGAAAGTTGCAAAAACGCTTTCTCAATATCCGCAACAATGATTATTTTTGGGAGGCGAAACCGTAAAAGGAGTCCCACTAAATCACGCAATAGCACTGGACCTCGATGTAAACATTGATTTATGGAATTACCATTTTTATTAGTTTTAGCAGAACCATCATAGACTACTCTTAATTTAGTAAATAACTTATCTTCTTTAATCACTGGCTGGTGCGGGAGATAATGGATAATTGAACCTTCCATAACTTGGTCTCGAGGGACCTTTTCTATCACTCCCTTCTTCAACTGATCCATCATGATTTGGTGATATTGATTCATAAGTTGAGGTTTTTCCTGAAGTTTACGCATGGTTCCACGCAGCCGACCTCTAGCCAATCCATAATTCGAGTCCAGAGATGGCATAGGAAATTTCCACGGAAGTGAGACTTCGTATCGCCCCTCAACTAGCCTAAGCGATTTATTAAACTTTTCCAAAATTTCTTTTTCTTCTTCTGACTTCGTTTCTTCCTCTAAACCTGCCTTTTCCAACTCATAATGATTATTGACTAATTGAAACAAGGAATCTTCATTTATTTGTTTTTCAATCACATTGGCTACAAATACTGACATTTGGCTATCACAATTATCATTTACACTATCATCTTTGCCGCTTATTATTAGACCTAATCGAGAGTCAAACAACGCATAACCATTATTCAATAGTTTGATTTGTGATACTTCAAACTTTGGCATTTGGTCCATTCCAATTAATACGTCAGGTTTATTATTTTCACATGTAACCGTAAAATGAGAATCAAGCGACGACGTGACGTTCATATCATTCATCAGAGCCATTGGAATCTCACGCGGAATTATGGTATCGACTATGTCTACCGTCAACGGGATCATAGAGCCGTTCACCGATTCAATTTTTACTTGCGCAAGCCTACTTTGGTGTTCCTTTGCCACATTAGAACCAAACGTATACAACTTAATGGACCCTGAGTTCATGGTATTCAATTTAAGAGTTTCCGCTACTTCATTCGTTACGAAACTTCGGTGACTCCCACTATCAAAGAATATAATCACTTCTTTTTGAATATTTGATTCGGGATTTATCATCTTTGCCTTAACCGTCATTAACAAAGCCGTATTTGTCTTATTCTTCAGGGAAGCTACCGCAGATACATTGGCCTGACTTACAGCGAATTTCTGAGAACAAAGTGCTTGGTGGTGCCCTGTCTGTTTACAATAAAAACATGGTTTGAGAACCGTTTTGCAATCAACCGCTACATGTTGCTTACTCAAGCACTTATTACATAGTTTTAAAAATTCTTCTGCTTTTCACGTGACTCCAAGGTCGTAAACTTGTCACACTCTGCGGTCC
The DNA here is from genome assembly GCA_024678965.1 of Bradynema listronoti. NCBI lineage: Eukaryota > Metazoa > Nematoda > Chromadorea > Rhabditida > Allantonematidae > Bradynema > Bradynema listronoti. The sequence continues at coordinate 7,336,472 of JANLNO010000001.1, read as the reverse complement.
AGTGACTGGCAGCACAAAAAGCGCAGTGAGGGCCTTTCTTTACAAAATTCATACCTGCCTTATTTTGAAAACAATTAGGCGGACGTTGAGAAAACTTAGGTGCAGATGAGGATGTAGTCGTGGCGAAAGTTAACGTAGGACCAAGGTCCTTTGACTTTTCGCTTCTTCCGTTAGAATTCACCGGAGGACGAAGCTTCGACTCCCGTGAGTTTTGAGTATCCATCATCCTAAATAATAACTCTTCCTTTTGAATTACTTCTCTCAGCACCATACGAAAAACAGCCGTATTCCACTGGACATAACGCTCCTTACGAATCAAAATCTCTTTCAGAATTGGCTTAGTTAACTTCAGTTCTAACTCATGATATAAGAGAGGAGAATCATATGTTTCACCTAAAGCTTCCAGCTGACGACATAAACCTTCCAATTTATAAAGAAAATCCCTGCAATCACCAAACGTACGACAAACCGGGAGAATACTTAAATCGTGATATAATTGGCGTAATAATTCTGCACGATTCCCATACCTTTCCTTAAGCAAGTCTATAGCTACTTCATAGTTCTCATCCGTTAAAGCTAAACCCTGAATCATCGTCTTGGCCTCACCCGCCAGAAGAGTACGCAAATATGTAAATCTTTGCGTATTAGTCAGGGTGGGTACATTCACCGAAGCATTAAAATTTTCATAAAATTCAAACCATTCAGCACGATTACCATTGAACTTTTCCAGTTGAATCTTAGGTAAACTTATGTTTGAAGTAGCGATATGTTGTGGCTCTCGATTGACTGCTTTCACCTCCAAGAGTCTCACTTCACAAACATCCAACTCGGCTTCAAGGAACCGTTTACGTTGGGCTAGAAAAAGTAATCTCGCTTTGGCGTCTGCAATTGATCCCGCGTCATAATTCGATCCCACAAATTCCATGTATTCTTTCTCGGCCTGTTCAACATTTCGAGCTGACGCACGCCTGACTGAATCATACCATTGATTTTTTAAACTACTAATCATTTCAAGATGTTCATTAAGCTGAGTCGTCTCATCCTTAATCATCTCTAAAAGGCGTTTCAATTCTCGGAAAACAATCTCGGCATTTTCAGAACCGCTACGCTTCTCAATGAAAATCGGATGCTCAAGGGCAATTTGGAGATCGGCAACGACTTCTTTAATTCGATAACTGTTGGCCTCCGTCAACGCCCCTTTCATTGTCGAAAAGCAATGTAGCTGAAACTCTTTCAAATTCAAATCTTTTGCTGATAAGACACCTCGATCTTCAATCACAGTCGAAATTCACTCAATATAACCGCTTAAATCAATATATTCGCTTTGATAATCCTGCCAAGGTCGCCACGTATCGCGGGCACTCCTAGATTTATCTCTAGCCCTTGCTTTATCGGTCTTCGGAGTGCGTACGATAGAATTTTAGTTGCAATTTCAATCAGATTATCAAACACTACTTTATTAGCCGTTTTTAAAGAATGAAGAGGGACAACTTCAAAATTATAGCAGTCATAAAACAATAATAATAAAAATTACTTAAAGATAATCTTAACAACAAAATTCATAAATAATTAACACACTTAAAATCTCTTCAAGACTGAATCATTTTTAAATACAATTATTTTCCTCGCTTCCGCGACAGAGCATTTTTTTCTAAGAGTGATCCGATGGACTTGAAATTTTTGCTATGAGCTCCCCTTACATACACTATTACACTCTATAAATTTGAACCTGATCGATCGGATAGGAGCCGAGTTATGAAACCTCAAAAAACGGAAAAAATGCGGAAATTCATCATTTTTGCCGTTCTTTGAGGTTTCATAACTCGGCTCCTATCCAATCGATCAGGTTCAAATTTATAAGGTGTAATAGTGTATGTATGGGGAGCTCATAGCAAAGATTTCAAGTCCATTGATCACTCTCCGAAAAAAATGCTCAGTCACATGCACTTTTTTTGTTGCATTTTCCTCTATAAAAATGCTAAAAATGAAAATTTTAAAAATCGCTGAAACACGTCCCCCATAAATCGAGTACGCTCTACAAAATGCAAAAAAACCCACGTCTCTATCTATCGTAGAAAAAAGTTAGAAGAAATTGTGTGTAAATCTATATTGGTGTTCATGCGTCCTTTAACAGTAAGTTAAACAGTAAGTTAAGTAAATTTGTAAATTTTTTTATTTTTTAAAACTGATGCACAATGCCAATAAAAAGGCGTTATTTTAAACATGTCAAGTAATTTTATAAAAAAATGAACGAAAAACTTCCATTGAAAAAAAAACAACTTAAAAGTATTTGTAAGTTATTGTATATTATTAGGTTGTTGCATAATTTTCTGACAATTTTTTTTAAGATTTTTCTAAAACTTTCTAGAATGTTCTAGAAACATGCTGTTAATTTATATATAAGGACCACTCAGTAAAGTATTGAACAACAGTTTCAGTATTGGAAATCTTATTTGTTATGGCCGAAAAAACTGCGCTTGACCGTAAGCAGGTTCGCATACTGTTGCTTCACGAGTTCCGCCTGAAACACTCGGCAACGGATGCAGTCCGTAACATATGCAGTTCGATGGGTGAAGGAACCGTCTCCTACCACACCACTGTAGATTGGTTTCGTAAGTTCAAAAACGGCGACTTCAACATCGACGAATATGGGCATAGCGGTCGCCCGGCGGAACTAGATGAATCGCGTCTGCTGGAGCTCGTGGAAGAAGACCCAAGGCGAAGTCTACGTGAACTTGAAGCACTGCTCGCGTCCGACCATACTACCATCGCACGCCATTTGCACCGTCTTGGAAAGGTGTCAAAACTCGGAGTTTGGATACCGCATGAGTTATTGCCATTTCAAGCAACGAAGCGAGTCAACGACTGCATGCAACTTCTCACTTTTAAACGTACGTTCGACTGGTTGAAGAATCTGCTCACCGGCGATGAGAAGTCGGTCCTCTATGTCAACCATACGCGCAAACGCCAGTGGCTCAGCACGCACGACAGCGGCATACCAACGCCAAAGGCCGACTTGAATCCCAAAAAGGTTATGATTTCAGTTTGGTGGAACGTTAAAGGAATCGTTCATTGGGAGCTTTTGCCTAGCGGTTGGACAATTACTGCCGATTACTACTGCGCACAATTGGATAGAGTTGCCGAGCAACTTCGTGGAAAACAGGACAGAGTTTTCTTCCTTCATGACAACGCCCGGCCACACGTCGCTAAGCAGACCTGCCAGAAAATTCGAGAACTGGGCTGGACAATTCTGCCCCATCCGCCGTACTCACCGGACCTTGCCCCAACGGATTACCACTTGTTCCTGGCTCTGAGCGATCACCTGCGGGACAAGCACTTCGACGATGAAGAACACCTGAAAAATGGGCTCGCCGACTTCTTCGCATCCCGATCGCCGGAATTCTATTCTCGAGGAATCTTTCAATTACCAATCAAATGGCAGACTGTTGTAGATAATAATGGCGCATATTTCATTTAATGTTGTTGTTTCTTTTGTTCGAAAAATAAAATTAAAATTTTTGAAAAAAATTGTCAGAAAATTATGCAACAACCTAATATTAATTTTCAGACTGGGAGATAGATTCTATCGCATGTGAAAAAATGCACTAATGAAAAGAAACTTAATTATAATAGTATAAATAATTTGGCTTTTTTTTTAATTTCTAGCGCAAGTGGGTGATAGAGTGCGCTATTGTAAAATAAATTAGATTTTCAGTAATTTAGCTATAAAATTGTACATTTTAGGTGTCTGGATTCCTGGCGCAGTTTGGCGGGTGAGATTTCTAGCGCAGGAGGGTGGCCGAGGGTGGTAGTAAAAAAAGGTGGTTATTTTGCATATTTTACTAATTTTATGAAATTCGTGGTAAAATATATGGAAAAGCTATATTTTTGTGTGGATTTATGAGTGGGTTGGGTGTGCTAGAAATGGTATATGTAAACTACTAATTTTACATCCACTTTTATTGCTAATTGACTTTTTTCGGCTTTTTATTTTATTTAGTACATAAAAAATAAAGAGAAATAAGTTTAGTTTATGTGATACAAAATATTTTTGAGCATAAAAATGACATTATTTTTTAAAGAAAACTTTAAATTTTACTAATATTTGTACTTCTTTATTTGTACTTCTTTTTCTTTAATTGTTTTTACTGCATAACCTTCTGATGTTAATTGTAAATTATTTTCACAATCAAATGCATATTCATTTTTTAAATTTAGTGCAATTTGCATATCATCATTTATCCAAAAATTATCATTAAAATATCCACTAAATATTCCAATAGAAATAAATTTACAATTTTGGTTTTTATTCACATCCCATAACATTATTTCATTTGATTTAGTTTGACATCTTTCTTTCAAATAATTACACTTATTCATATTAGCTAATACATTTGTAGGATATTTTTGATTATAATGTGAAAATATTTTAGTTTCAATTAATATACAATTTTCTTTTAAATAACGTTTTGGTCTCAATAAACTTGTAAATCTATTAGGATATTCAATTAAAACTTTATTATTTGTATTGTATAGAATGCTCACCTTTTTTTAAAGTTCCAAACTCACAAAATTTATTTTTTACCATGTCTTCACATTCTTTTATTGTAATTTCTTTATTATTATTTTTTATTAGATGTTCATAACCGCTTAAATCTGTATACATTGAAACCTCATTTATAACTTTTTTACATAAATACGCATTTAAAATAAATTCAATAGTGTTAAGTTTAAAAATTTCAAATTTTTTAAATTTAGTATTATTTTTATAATTAAAACTACATTTTGTCAATTGTGGAAAATTAAAATATCGTTTAGGAGAATTATTAGTACATATAATTGATTGGGTATTAACCTCATTGATTATAATTAATAGAAAAAAATTTAATAATAATATTGAATCTCATTTATAATAATATTTAATAATAATTTATTGGACAAACAGGTACAATAGGTACACTAACGTTGTCATAATGCAGAAAAATTACAATGATGATAAAGTCAATAAAACTTAAGGTTTAATTACAAAAAAAGAAATACAATTATTTTATTCATAAATCACTTCCTCGCCATAAGCCTGGGTATTGTAATTAAGTAATTATTTTTGTTTTTTTGATTTAGATCAAATGCCTGAAATTTTACAAAATATGTAATATTGTTAAAAAGAAAAATAGATCAAAAACTTATATAAAAAAGTCGAAATTAACAAAAGAAAACCAAGATTTTTTAGATTCATTCAAAATAAATTCAGGATTCAAAAAATTCAATCTAATTCATAAAATTTTTTATTATTACATACCTTTTTTATTTATTGTAAAAAAAATAATTATTAAAAATATCTATATAGCCTTTGCATTTACTACTATTATTTATCATTATAATTCTTTTAAATTTAAGTCAATCATAATATCAATATTATCAAAGTCAATCAGTTTATTATTAATATCTAATAATTTTAGAATAATTTTATTTGGTCTACTTGTTACTTTATGGTAAAATATTTGTATTGGTTCTACATATAGTAAAATAATCACAATTATCATCAAATCTAAATCTATAAAGTCAATTTATTTTTTTATTATTAGGTTGAGGCAAAATTTTTTACCCATCCGCTTCAAGTGTTTACTGCAATATTTTGCAAGCTTCTAGAAAATTTCTTTTATAAGGTATATAAGCAGCGCAATCTAAGCTATCGAACGATATCTTTTGGATCGCAATTTTTGTTCAAAATGGCGGAGAAAATCGAGCTCGACAGACGACAGATTCGGACCCTTCTTCTTTACGAGTTTCGTTTACACCATACAGCGGCGTACGCAGCACGAAACATTTGCGATTCGATTGGCGAGGACATGGTCTCCTATGATACCGCAAAAAATTGGTTTCATAAATTCAAAAATGGTGTGTTCGAAATCGACGATAAAGAGCATCCTGGAAGACCCAGTCAACTAGATGATGAACGTCTTTTGGAATTAATTGAAGAGGAGCCACGTTTGTCTACACGTGAACTTGGAGAGCTTCTTGAGTGTGACCAAAAGACGGTTGATCATCATTTGCATCAAAAGTCTCAAAACTTGGCGCTTGGGTACCCCATCAATTGTCGGCCGCCCAAGAAAATCAGCGCGTTCGAGTATGTGCACAACTTTTGACTTTCCGTCGCACATTCGATTGGCTCAAAAATGTGATTACTGGCGATGAGAAGTGGGCACTCTATACTAATCATACACGCAAGCGTCAGTGGCTCAATCCGGGAAAATCAGGAGTTCCGACACCAAAACCCGATTTCCATCCGAAGAAGGTCATGCTTAGTGTTTGGTGGAATATGAAAGGAATTGTTCATTGAGAATTATTGCCATCTGAAACTACGATTACCGCAGAGTATTATTGTGCCCAACTCGATCGACTGGCTTCAAAATTGAAAGGAAAACAAGACCAAGTTTTCCTCTTGCACGACAACGCACGACCTCATGTTGCAAAGAAGGCGTGTAAAAAAATCCAGGAACTTGGATGGACGATTCTTCCACATCCACCATATTCCCCAGATCTTGCGCCTTCTGACTACCACCTTTTTTTGTCGTTAAGCAATCACATCCGTGAGAAAAAATTCTACGATGAAGAGCATCTAAAAAGCGACTTGGCGGCGTTTTTTGATTTTCGTTCCTCTGACTTCTACGTTCGTGGAATTGTTTGCCAAAAAAATGGCAAGATGTCGTAAATAATGATGGAGCATATCTTCATTGATTTGTTTGTTTTTATTGGTAGAAAAAATAAATTTGAAAAGTTTGAAAGAAATGGGTAAAAAATTTTGCCTCAACCTAATATTTATATAAGAATCATCTATTAAATTGCACCATATAAAAATATTATCGTTATTATTTATTGTACTAAATTTTTTTTCTGAAACATGTTGGCCGCTAGATAACATTTTATTACTAAATCCTAAAGCTTTTGGTAGTATATTATTTTTACTAAAATCAATTGTATATGCTTTTAATATCGAAAATAATTTTACCATCTTCTAGTTTTGAATTAAAAAAATATTTGTCTTTTTTAATAAGCAATTTATTTTATTAACTAATCCATTCAAATTATATTTACCATACGGAATATCTATCTTATTTTCTTCATAAACTTGATTATTATTTTTATCAACTCCATTAACTATATAATAAAATTTATTATTAATTTCATTGATGGTTATTTTAGAGTCAATTTCCAATTTACCATCTAATTTTAGCAATCCAATTTCATATTTTTTATAAAAGCCAAGAAAAGTCAATTAGCAATAAAATTGGATGTAAAATTCTTCCCTTCAAACTCTTCGGTAATGCACGTCGTTCGAAATTCGACTTCATTTAGAGATGTGTTCAAAGTTTTTCCATTGAAATGATCCATTAAAGCCTGTTTTACATTTTCTACAGGTATATTTGTTACGTCAACGATAAATTTTTGCGCTTTAGCCAAAATTTCTTCAAGGTCATTCTTCGAAAAATATGTCGCGTGAAAGTTTCTATGGCACCTAAATTATTTTTTAGAAGTAATATTTCAAAAAATATTTAAAAATTATCATTCAGCATCGCAAAAAAACGTAGTCAAATTAATACCGTCTTCGTGAAAGCTAAATAAAAACAAGGCTAAAGCTTCAGTTGCTCGATGAGATTTCACGGTGACATTTATATTGATGAAGAACTTTTTGATGATGTGCGAAACGAGACCCCAAATCTAGATTATTTTATATTAACTTAGAAAATAAAAAAATAAAGATATTTATTAAAAATTACATTTTCGCCAGCCTGCTCCAAATCTGCTGGTTCTTTGTTCAGATAATCGCTCAATGTATATATCGCTCAATGTATATATTTGGTGTCAGATACTTATACTGAAAATTAAATTATTTAAATAACATTTCTAATTTTTTCTGACAATGGTCAAATTTGAATATATTTTCTTAAAATTCTAAGATAAAAATATGAAAACATCAAATAATATAAAGGATAAAAATATATCTTACCTTACTCTTTAAAGTCCATTCAGCCATTTTAGAAACTTCATGTAATTCCTTCATGTGATTGCAAAAATCATCCAACAAGTCCGCTTCAACTTCAACTGGAAAACCATCAACGATTAATTTAGGCATGATGACACTAAAAGTTATTATTTAATAAATTTATTTAAAGTAATTAAAAATATAAGAAGAACTTTCTATAAATTTTTATCAGTAAAAGCTTGATTAGGAAAGAGCAGAGAAAAAGCAATGCCACGGCACTCCACGTTCACTCAGTGTAAAAAATGATGATAGATTCTAGGTCATGGAACATTGGCATATTTTGGCTGAAAATTTGTACTCGGGGGTTTTCAGGGGTGATTTCAAGATTTGTCCAAACAGATTTTTGATGCGACTCTTCTGAGACCCTGTAATAGGACCAGGACCGGTCCTGATCATAATTACTCGAGTGAGTAATGATTTAAGAACGAAATTTTACGAAAATGACTATAGTAAAATTTATTTAACAGTCTGAACCCTCTGGGACCCCGTACAGGGACCAAGAAAATTGATGATTTCTGCCACGGCCCATCGCTGCACCCGCGAAATAGCCTCAAATACTGGCGTGAGGTTGAATTTTGCAGCCATTTTGGAATGCACGTATTGTAGGACGATGTCATTGTCCAAAACGAAACGCAAAAAACGTCTACAGTCGCGTCCATTGAGTAGAGACGAACTTTGATGGGATGGTATGTCCCTCAGTATACTCGACGAAAGATTTTTTTTTAAACAACGTAATCAACTTTAAACTTCACTAGGAGATACAGAATTTAATGGGGAACAATAATAACTTGACCATTTTAAGATATCACTTGAATTTTTTTATAAAAAGTCACTTTTTGTGGATTCACGCTTCGAGGGGTAGCCGGAGTCGCTGTCGAAGTTGAAGCCACAGCATCAACTGACGCTTCGAAAATCGCGCGGCGCGCTGCAGCAGACTTCGCGTGACCCTCCGCTATTTTTCTCTTCTTTTCAGCGTTAGCGATTCTAGCCGCTTCCATGGATTTCGAGCGATTTATCCGAAAATTCCCAAAATCGAAAAATGTGCCCTCAGTATACTCGACGAAAGATTTTTTTTTTAAACAACGTAATCAACTTGAAACTTCACTAGGAGATACAGAATTTAATGGGGAACAATAATAACTTGACCATTTTAAGATATCACTTGAATTTTTTTATAAAAAGTCACTTTTTGTAAATTCACGCTTCGAGGGGTAGCCGGAGTCGCTGTCGAAGTTGAAGCCACAGCATCGACTGACGCTTCAAAAATCGCGCGGCGCGCTGCAGCAGACTTTGCGTGACCCTCCGCTATTTTTCTCTTCTTTTCAGCGTAAGCGATTCTGGCCATCTTTGCCGACTCCGAGCGAAGTTCCATAAGAAGCCGGATCCGACAAAAAATTGCACACAACTTTGTCCGAACGCCCGACATGCGCTGCTATTCGATGATAACTCCAGTTTTCAGCGTGCAGTGCGACAATTTGCCTTTTTTCAAATTCGGTGAGCGCTTTTCCTCTGCCCATAACTACAAATATAAAGCAAAACATTGATAAAGCTCAAAAATGACAAAAAAAATCACATAAAACTCATTAAATGCCTAGGAACTAACGAAAATATAAAACTCGGCTATCATTTTGAGCACAGATACAAATTCAAAATACAGTAAATACAGTAAAACAGGCGGGTAAAATTTCGAAAATTGTAAAATTGTTTTAAGATTATGATTTATAATCGAGAAAGGCATGTTTGCGTAAAATTTTATAAAAAACGGCCAATTAAAACTCGAGTTGTGCTATATTTTCAAATTCGGCTATCATTTTGGGCAGGAGTGTATTATCAAAATTTGAAGACCACAATTATGGCCATGTTAGTTTTTTGATCCGACCCCTATGGGACCCTGTACTAGGACCAAGACCGGTCCTGATTATAATAACTCGAGTGCCTAGTGATTTAGAGAGGAAATTTTACGAGACTGACGATAGTAAAGTTTATTTTGCAGTCTGAACCTTCCAAGACTCCCTACAGGACCAGGACTGGTCCTGATCATGATTACAGCAAAATTAACAGTTAGTGTCAGAATTTTCATAAAGTATCAGCATCTTGCAATTAAAAGTTAAGACTATTATTTAGTCCAAGTTCAAACTAAAAAAGTTTAACACATAACACTTTATTTTTAAAATATAACAAAGTAAAAACATGGCTCATGCAGGAATTATTCGTCGTCTGCATACCATTCAACAGTTTCCTCGTCTTCGTCTTCCATTTCATCGTCTAATAAGAAAACATTGTCGTCCGAGATACCGGGGGTTTTGCTGCGTTCGCGCTTTCTAGGCGCAAATTCCTCTGCGTTTGTGAATGCAGCGATAAGCTGCCGCCTCATAAAGAATGGTAGAGACCTTTTCGCATTTATGCCAAAGCACTTTTGAGCAGCTGCATTTGCGACGTGGTGAAGCGCTTCTACTCCTTGCTCTCCGTACAGGCCCCACGAGCGATGAGCTTTCACAAAGTCACCCAAATGTGCTTCAATCAAATGCAACTTATTAATAATGGGCAGTTGTGCTTTGCGCCATTGCACTGACAGCGACTTAATGTCACTTCGCAGATAATCGATGTTAAAGTTGATGACTTCTGCCACGGCCCATCGCTGCACCCGCGAAATAGCCTCAAATACTGGCATGAGGTTGAATTTTGCAGCCGTTTTGGGATGCGCGTATTGTAGGACGATGTCATTGTCCAAAACGAAACGCAAAAACGTCTACAGTCGCGTCCATTGAGTAGAGACGAACTTTGGCGTGATGGTGTAACTTTTGCTGCGTTGAAAACTTGACGCAGGCCAGCCGAATCTGTCGTCAATAGTACTTTTAAAGCCGTGTTTACGCACCCTTGCAACGTGTGTAGCGGGGGAATGACGATATTTTGAGCGTCTATGTGCAAAAGAGACTGCTGGTTAGCCTGACGCAGGGGAGCATTAGCTGTCAGTTGTTGACGGTGTTGTTGTCGCGTTACCATGCAAATAGGGCAAAATGTTGTGGATGCATGGTGAGAAGCTCCGACAACGAGAGGCATCCATTTCAGATCGCCGACAGCCAGCACACTTACAGGCACTTCCACTCCTTCGAGTCGAAACGTTGTTGTAGCGATCAGTGAGCTGCGGAAGGCTGCGGCGGACTCCACACTAAGCTCAGCAGTCTCAGCGGGGACGACCGTCAGAGACTCTCCTGTATTTAGCTGCAAACGGTGCAGTCTATTTCGTTTTTGTGACATGGATTTCAGTCGGTCTACTGAAATCTCCACTAGGAGATACAGAATTTAATGGGGAACAAGATCACATCAAAAAAAATTCAGTTTGTGTCGACATTTAGGAACATTTTAGGATCTCCGTACAGACCCTGTCCCTAAATAGGACCATAATGATCTTCCAGACAAAAATAAATAACATATTCGTATTCATCATGCCCAAAAACCCCCACAGATAAATTTTCAGATTAAAAAATTCAATAAATCGCGAGTAATGACTTTTCAAAAATAATGATCGTCTATTATCAATTTGAACGTGGAGTGCCACGGCGAATAATATTGCAAATTTTTGACAGAATATACCGTAATCGAGCGCAGATTTGAAAATATTTCGAATGTTTAAAAGATTACATTTCAAAAATGTTCTTCTAATTCTCGCGTATAATAAAACCGTTTATTTTATTCAAATTCATTTTTGATTTATAATATAAATGTTAAAAAAACGAAGCGACAACTCGGGGGGGGGAGGGGGGGGAGGGACCAATTTGCACTTCACAGACGTCTTCCACACACACACACACACATGTTACAATCGAACAGTGCATTTCTTAAAGTGCATTCATTGAGGATCTGCCTCACACGATCGTCGTCATTTCGTATGCATGAAAATCTCTTCTCATCTAAGTTGAATTGCGCATGGAGTGCCTCAATCGACTAAAATCTTGCCGAACCATCTCCATCGCCTCATGAACAACGTGTTCGACGAGACAATGCATCTTCGGAGTCGCTTTGACGTTTGATAACGTCGCTTCAAAATATATTCAATATGCAACTAAAATATTAGATTAGAAATAACAATAAAAATGATATCGCAAAATCTCGCAAGAAAGATCGCGCCGTACAGTCAAATTCCGCAATGTCGTCGTCGTTAAGATAAGATGCCTTTGTGTAATTTTGTAATAAGCCGAGCTTGGTGAGGAGCTCACTGATGGCGTCGCTTTCCTCGCTGTCCCGAATGCAGCGTACGAGTAAGGACGGATTCTTACCGGTCAGCAGAATTCGCATATGATTTCTAGTTAATTGCTGAAAAAACGGTCGGCTGTCGACATTCATCGCACAAAGAAGTCTCTTCATTTCTCGCTTGCAATTGTCGTTGCCATTTGCCGTATCGATTTTTGCGACGATGGTATCAATCTGTGATACAATCTTTTGCCCCACACCTAAAAATATATGAAGCGAGGGTGGTATCACATTCTCCAGCGGAATGGAAACAAGCGGCCACGCAACCGAACTACGGCATCTCTTGTTCAAGTCGGTGATCTTGCATTTCTTCGACGTGGGCAGCGCTTCATCGCGCACATTTGCTGCCATCTTTATCGTGTCGAGAGAACGAAGAGCCGACGAACTCGCAAATTGACCGCCAAATTGGCTAGCTGGACATTCGTAAAACAAACAGGAGTACGCGCTGTTGACCGGTAACAATCCGTACAGCGAAAGCAGATACTTCATATCACCAGTGCAGAACCTGAATTATTTATAGTAAAATGCAATGCATAAATCGGCACCAAACTTAAGGTTGTCGCCACTGTTTCCTTATATGAATAGTTCATTGTTACATTTTTTTATAAAAATTTAATTTATATATTAGGTGTACAAATATTGAATTTCGTTTTTTTACGAGATTTAAATGAAAATGGAGAAATTAATTTTGTAATTGGAACTTTTGATCAATATTTATTGCCAAGCAAAAGTTACTTATATCTAGAAGGTTTATTGGCTAATTTAGATGATTTAAAACTTGCAAAAAATGATAAAGTTACCTTACTAATAATGCTCCAATGTTTTTATTTGATAGAGCAAGTTATAGCTTAAATGGTACTGATATTGAAGATATTAGATATCCTGGAAGAGTAAGTTTGATGAAGGGAATTTTAAGTTATTCTGCAAATTTAAGTAAAGAAAACACATTTGGATGGATATTAGATAATTCAACGTCAACAAAGTATAAAATTGACAAGTATACAGTATTAAGAGGAGGAAAATTGTCATTTTGTATTCCACTATCCCATATTTTTGGATTTGCAGAATGTTATAATAAAATAATTTATGGAGCTAAGCATTCTTTATCATTATATAGAAATTCTAATAATAAAAATACAATTTTTTCAACTGATTCAATTAAATTTGAAGCAAAGTTTATTATTACAAAATTAAATTGGTTGATTCCAAAATAATTCCCAGTTTGGAAATTCAAAATAAATTAATGAACATGTTTGATAACAAGAAAATTTTTGGTTTACCATTTATTTCAAGACAATTAGAAGACAATAATGTACCATTAGTGGCTAGAGATTTTACATGGAAATTAGGAACTAAATATGAAAAAATAAAATATTTTGCAATTGGATTCCAAACTCATCGTGAAGCTAATTATAAAAATGCAGCAAGATTTGATCATTGTAATTTAGAAATATTATTTGTAGAATTGAATAGTGAAAGGTATCCATATGAGTGTTTAAGATGTAATTTTAGCGATTATAATGCCGTTTAACAATACAATTTTGCTAAAGAATTTAAAAATAGTTATTATCAAACTATAAAATAATGCATTTTTATTGATGAAGATATTTATTGTAATTATTATTCTTTATTTGTGATTGATGTATCAAAACAAAATGAAAGAATTAAAAATGGTCGACCTGATATTACAATAAAAGCAACATTTTCGAAATCTATTCCAGCTGATACTAAATGTTATTGTCTAATTTTGAGTGATAGCTTAATAAAAATTAATGGAGATGGATAAAGAGTAAATATTAAAAACAATTTAAAAAATAAAAAACAAAAATAATTACTTATAAATGAGATCAATATTATTATTAAATTTTTTTCTATTAATTATAATCAATGAGGTTAATACACAATCAATTATATGTACTAATAATTCTCCTAAACGATATTTTAATTTTTCACAATTGACAAAATGTAGTTTTAATTATAAAAATAATACTAAATTTAAAAAATTTGAAATTTTTAAACCTAACACTATTGAATTTATTTTAAATGCGTATTTATGTAAAAAAGTTATAACTGAGGCAGTGTTTCCAATTTTTTTAATTAAATGAAACTTAATCTAAAATGACTTAATCGAACCAAAGTTAAAATCAAAATTAAGTACTTAACTTAATTTAGTCAAAGTTAAAAGCAAAATTAAATGCAAATTTTAATTTTACAAAAATTAAATTAAAAATTAAGTCATTCATTTTATTTTGCCAAAATTAAGTCAAAAGTTAAAAGTATTTTTTAACTTTGCCAAAATTAAGTCAAAAGTTAAAAGAATTTTTTAATTTTGCTAAAATTAAGTCAAAAGTTAAAAGCATTTTTTAATTTTGCCAAAATTAAATTAAAAGTTAAAAGCATTTTTTAATTTTGCCAAAATTAAATTAAAAGTTAAAAGCATTTTTTAATTTTGCCAAAATTAAATGTGTTAAATTAAGTCGCTGATTTGGCAAAACGAAAGTTAAGCCAAATTATCGAAAGTTAAGCCAATTTTGTTTTGCCACGATTTGTTTTTCAATATTTTTTAATTTTATTTATATTTTTTCTTTTATTTATTATTGTTTCGTAATGAGATTATCATTTTATATTTTTTAACATACTGGATTTTACACGCCATTGCGCTTTCAACATCGTGAATAGGTAATATTTAACTTGCTTTTGATTATCTTTTGAATTTTTTACTAATGTATATGCTTTATATTTATATAAATTTGTTTTCAGATCAAGATTTTTTAGCCGAGAAAACACGATTTTGAAA
Source organism: Bradynema listronoti (assembly GCA_024678965.1). NCBI lineage: Eukaryota > Metazoa > Nematoda > Chromadorea > Rhabditida > Allantonematidae > Bradynema > Bradynema listronoti. The sequence goes on along the minus strand of JANLNO010000001.1, from coordinate 7,321,380 downwards.
GCGCGATGGCGTGTGCACATGTTTGTAACAGTTGGTTTAGTTTTTTTTTTGACACTTTAGTTTAACTTTTTTTGAAGAATGTAAAAAAAAATTTTCGGACGATGTTAACTTTTTGTAAGATGTAAAATTTTTTTTGGGAGATGCTAACCTTTTTTTAATCAGTTTTATATTTTAAATATTGTTTTATTTAATTTTTATGCTTTATTTTTATAAGTAAATAAATTGTTTGTAAATGTGTTCATTTTTTTTAGAAAAATGGAGCTTCTTCATAAATTTATAAAAGTTACCGAAAAATTGGCAGATTTGGCCGAAAAAAGCCCTTTGGATGAGCCTAAGCCACGCAGTGCAATTTCAATTGTCGTGAAGAAACTAAGCCGCGCAGCGCAATTGTTATAAACCAGACAGAAAAAGGATTTTGAAGCCACACAGTGGCAACTCCAAAAATTTCTATCCTTATGAAGATACTAAGCCGCGCAGCGCAATTTCTTTTCGGGAAAAAATTGAAATGTGGATACCACAATATAACATTCAACAAGTCCCCGGTCCGTGAGGGGTATGATTACAAAGGCAATAAAATCGGTGAAAGTGAAAAAATTTCCCGTCCGAAGGTTGCGAGCGAGGTTGCTAAGGTTATTCCCAGGTGCAACAATTGCAATAAGCGCGGCCATCCAACCGAGAGATGCTGGACGCGCAAGCATTATCGCCGCTGTTTCAATTGCAATCTTCGCGCTTCGAAATTCCACGTTTGCCCATCAGCTCGTTAAGTTAAATTCGTTTTGTTATAATTGTTTTCTTCCTTCATTATGTTTTTATAAAATTTAAAATTGTTAATAAAATTATTTTTTTGTTTACCGCACACTTCATTATGTTTTTAAAAAACGCTGGGCACGAAAAAAATATTTTATTGATAGTGAAAAAAAGAACAAAAAATGGAAAAAAAGAACAAAAAATAAAAAAGAACAAATCTTTTTATAAAGGACATCTGGCAACCCTGTTATAAAATTTGTTTAAATTTTAAAATGTTTTATTTATGGTTTTAGTTATAAAATTTGTTTAAATTTTAAAATGTTTTACTTATGGTTTTACTTATGTTTTACTCATGATTCACAAAAATAAATTAATTTTTCCGTTATAAAGTGTGCAGTAAACAAAAAAATAATTTTTTTAACAATTTTAAATTTTTTAAAAACATAATGAAGTGTGCAGTAAACAAAAAAATAATTTTTTTAACAATTTTAAATTTTTTAAAAACATAATGAAGTGTGCAGTAAACAAAAAAATAATTTTTTTAACAATTTTAAATTTTTTAAAAACATAATGAAGTGTGCGGTAAACAAAAAAATAATTTTATTAACAATTTTAAATTTTATAAAAACATAATGAAGGAAGAAAACAATTATAACAAAACGAATTTAACTTAACGAGCTGATGGGCAAACGTGGAATTTCGAAGCGCGAAGATTGCAATTGAAACAGCGGCGATAATGCTTGCGCGTCCAGCATCTCTCGGTTGGATGGCCGCGCTTATTGCAATTGTTGCACCTGGGAATAACCTTAGCAACCTCGCTCGCAACCTTCGGACGGGAAATTTTTTCACTTTCACCGATTTTATTGCCTTTGTAATCATACCCCTCACGGACCGGGGACTTGTTGAATGTTATATTGTGGTATCCACATTTCAATTTTTTTCCCGAAAAGAAATTGCGCTGCGCGGCTTAGTATCTTCATAAGGATAGAAATTTTTGGAGTTGCCACTGTGTGGCTTCAAAATCCTTTTTCTGTCTGGTTTATAACAATTGCGCTGCGCGGCTTAGTTTCTTCACGACAATTGAAATTGCCACTGCGTGGCTTAGGCTCATCCAAAGGGCTTTTTTCGGCCAAATCTGCCAATTTTTCGGTAACTTTTATAAATTTATGAAGAAGCTCCATTTTTCTAAAAAAAATGAACACATTTACAAACAATTTATTTACTTATAAAAATAAAGCATAAAAATTAAATAAAACAATATTTAAAATATAAAACTGATTAAAAAAAGGTTAGCATCTCCCAAAAAAAATTTTACATCTTACAAAAAGTTAACATCGTCCGAAAATTTTTTTTTACATTCTTCAAAAAAAGTTAAACTAAAGTGTCAAAAAAAAAACTAAACCAACTGTTACAAACATGTGCACACGCCATCGCGCTTTCAAAATCGTGTTTTCTCGGCTAAAAAATCTTGATCTGAAAACAAATTTATATAAATATAAAGCATATACATTAGTAAAAAATTCAAAAGATAATCAAAAGCAAGTTAAATATTACCTATTCACGATGTTGAAAGCGCAATGGCGTGTAAAATCCAGTATGTTAAAAAATATAAAATGATAATCTCATTACGAAACAATAATAAATAAAAGAAAAAATATAAATAAAATTAAAAAATATTGAAAAACAAATCGTGGCAAAACAAAATTGGCTTAACTTTCGATAATTTGGCTTAACTTTCGTTTTGCCAAATCAGCGACTTAATTTAACACATTTAATTTTGGCAAAATTAAAAAATGCTTTTAACTTTTAATTTAATTTTGGCAAAATTAAAAAATGCTTTTAACTTTTAATTTAATTTTGGCAAAATTAAAAAATGCTTTTAACTTTTGACTTAATTTTAGCAAAATTAAAAAATTCTTTTAACTTTTGACTTAATTTTGGCAAAGTTAAAAAATACTTTTAACTTTTGACTTAATTTTGGCAAAATAAAATGAATGACTTAATTTTTAATTTAATTTTTGTAAAATTAAAATTTGCATTTAATTTTGCTTTTAACTTTGACTAAATTAAGTTAAGTACTTAATTTTGATTTTAACTTTGGTTCGATTAAGTCATTTTAGATTAAGTTAAATTTTTAGGTAAAAATTTTTTAATTTTGGAAACACTGAACTGAGGTTTCAATGTATACAGATTTAAGCGGTTATGAACATCTAATAAAAAATAATAATAAAGAAATTACAATAAAAGAATGTGAAGACATGGTAAAAAATAAATTTTGTGAGTTTGGAACTTTAAAAAAAAGGTGAGCATTCATACAATACAAATAATAAAGTTTTAATTGAATATCCTAATAGATTTACAAGTTTATTGAGACCAAAACGTTATTTAAAAGATAATTGTATATTAATTGAAACTAAAATATTTTCACATTATAATCAAAAATATCCTACAAATGTATTAGCTAATATGAATAAGTGTAATTATTTGAAAGAAAGATGTCAAACTAAATCAAATGAAATAATGTTATGGGATGTGAATAAAAACCAAAATTGTAAATTTATTTCTATTGGAATATTTAGTGGATATTTTAATGATAATTTTTGGATAAATGATGATATGCAAATTGCACTAAATTTAAAAAATGAATATGCATTTGATTGTGAAAATAATTTACAATTAACATCAGAAGGTTATGCAGTAAAAACAATTAAAGAAAAAAGAAGTACAAATAAAGAAGTACAAATATTAGTAAAATTTAAAGTTTTCTTTAAAAAATAATGTCATTTTTATGCTCAAAAATATTTTGTATCACATAAACTAAACTTATTTCTCTTTATTTTTTATGTACTAAATAAAATAAAAAGCCGAAAAAAGTCAATTAGCAATAAAAGTGGATGTAAAATTAGTAGTTTACATATACCATTTCTAGCGCACCCAACCCACTCATAAATCCACACAAAAATATAGCTTTTCCACATATTTTACTACGAATTTCATAAAATAATTAGTAAAATATGCAAAATAACCACCTTTTTTTACTACCACCCTCGGCCACCCTCCTGCGCTAGAAATCTCACCCGCCAAACTGCGTCAGGAATCCAGACACCTAAAATGTACAATTTTATAGCTAAATTACTGAAAATCTAATTTATTTTACAATAGCGCACTCTATCACCCACTTGCGCTAGAAATTAAAAAAAAAGCCAAATTATTTATACTATTATAATTAAGTTTCTTTTTCATTAGTGCATTTTTTCACATGCGTTAGAATCTATCTCCCAGTCTGAAAATTAATAATATACAATAACTTACAAATAAGTTGTTTTTTTTCAATGGAAGTTTTTCGTTCGTTTTTTTATAAAATTACTTGACATGTTTAAAATGGCGCCTTTTTATTGGCATTGTGCATCAGTTTTAAAAAATTACAAAAAATTTACACATTTACTTAATGCAGGGTTGCCAGATGAAAATAAAATAAAAAAGAACGTTGAGCACGAAAAAAAAGATTTTATTAACAATTTCCAACAAAAAAAAAGATTTTTACTTCTCGGAACTTAATACTTCTCTGCGCTCCTGATCCTGTCTCTAAAAGAGCCATTCTTCATCAGATACTCAAACATTTCAGTGCAGTTGAAATCGAAGTTGGTCTTCGTCGCCAAAATCGCCTTGATGGTCTCCACGCGCAGTAGATTCCGCTCCTTCATCCATTGGGCAGCGCAGAGTGAGAAGATCCGCTCGACAAAGGCGTTCGACACCGGGATGGAAAGGATTCGTGAGACAAGATCGTAGAGATTCGGCAGCGTGGTGTTGTCCTAAATTGACACACAAATTGACACGCTTGCGCAACATTTTCTTTTGTTTTTTTGCTTCGATAGCGATTCTCAATAGCGATAAGCGATAGCGTTACTGAAGGCTCAGTCGATATCGTTTCAAATCGTTTCAAGAAAAAATCGTTTCAAAAAAATTAAAAAAAAGAACAAAAAAGAACAAAAAATGGAAAAAAAGAACAAAAAAGAACAAAAAAAAAAAAAAGAACAGACCCCTCAAAAAAAGAACAAATCTTTTTAAAAAGGACATCTGGCAACCGTGACTTAATGTTTGATTAACTGTTAATTAACATACTCGTTATTTTTTTACTAGTAGTTAATTCATATTATCTTTAAAATAACCGGTTTTAGAGTTAATATGGACAAAATCAATGATGAAATAGCGAAGGTGGAAGGCCGTATTGTAGAAGTAAAAGCGGAATATGTGAAGTTTCAAGACAAGTTCGAAAGTGCACCCGGTATGTTTTGAAATGTCTTAAAACCTTTTCGTTAGTGAATTTTAATTATTAATTTTAGACGATATGAAACCTCGATTACTTGAAATCTGCAATTCTCTGCAAAATCAGCTAATGAGCCTTGAACAATCTCACGCTTTTCTTTGTAAAGAAAAGGTTTTGCTAATCGAGCGTTCTCCATCTCCATCTTATGCAGAATCAGGTTTGCAAATTTAATTGTAAGATTTCATTTTAATTTAACTTTTATACATAAAAAATTTTTTATAATAGCAACATGAGATTATGTATGTTTTTTTTAAAGTTAAGTAAAATAAAAAATACAATAATTTTGGAAATTAAATTTTAATAACTAATTTTTAGCTCAAAACAATGTGCCGATTTACGTTCCAATTGGTATGTACAATTTTTTCCATAATTTTTAATGAATTTAATATTTAAAATGCTTTAAATATTTTAGAAGTTGACGATCTCATTTGTCGACTCGAGAATTATCTGTTCTATGAGGAATTTGGCGATATTAAGTGCTGCTTTACAATAATATCATCTCATTATGCGATTAGTTTCAATCATGGACATCATCAGGATTGGAACTCGAGTCTAATTGAGGTTTTTATTATATAAAATAATCAAACATAAATAGCTTATTAATTTTTTAGAATCAAACGACAGTGACTATCTGTAATCAAGAAGGTAAAAAGTTTGAAACGAAAGTGATTGAATGCGATGCCGAAGTTGACTTCATTGTTGTACATTCGGAAGTTCCGTTAGTCTCTAAACCACCAATAATTGGAATTCCACGTAAATTGGAGCGCTATATTCTTTTGGTAACTTTTTTTAATATCTACTATTTTGATTTGATTTTTTTAATTTAAGGGCTATCCAAATGTCGATTCAAGTTATCAAGCATTGGAAGGTGTCTTTTCGTCTATCGAACGTGATGATAAGGGTCGAATGCGTGGCTCAAGTGGAAGCAAAAGAGGATACAGCGGTGGCCCGATTTTTAACTACAAAGGAGAATTGCTTGGAATTAATGTCGCAAATGAATCATCGGCGAAATTTATCGGATTCAATGGGAAAAGCACTGTAAATGAAATAGTTAATGAGATGAATGCTACTTTTCCATTTTTATCTGTAATTGTGCCAGCTTATTGCATTGCTTTTAAGTACCACAAGGATTGTAAATTTAGGCAATAGACATGTAATCGAATATTTTTGAAATAAATTATAAATGTTAAATTGATTTTTTCTTTTTTCTGCTATCTTTTGTAATATTTAGATTAAAACATTTTAGTTTATGTAAATTTAAAATACTTTCTGTTTAAAAAATGTAAAATTGTTAAAAAAGACAAATTAATGATTTGGAAAAATAGAAGGCAGAAAATACACTGGTACATATCATTTACTTTTTATTCTAAAATTTTTATTAGTTAAATGGTTTACTTAATTATCCATTTAACTTCTAATCATAAAACTTTAGAGTATTACTCATTAAAATAAAATACTAGATAGAAATTTTGAAATAGCTTTAATAAAATTGTCGCTTAATTTTTGATTTAATTTTTGTAAAATTGAAATTTGCATTTAATTTTGCTTTTAACTTTGACTAAATTGAGTTAATTACTTAATTTTGATTTTAACTTTGGTTCGATTAAGTCACTAAGTTTCATTTAATTAAAAAAATTGGAAACACTGATCATGATGTATACGCATGTGTTGCAAATTTAAATTACATTAATTATGTAAGTATATAAATTTGAAATAAAAATAAAATTAATTAATGAACTCATTTAAAAATTCAAAATTTGTATTTGGAGAAAATTCACTATTGAAAAAACGATACATATCGTTTAATGTGTACATTTTGATGAGCAAACTGTTGAAACAATAGTTGATAATGTGGACATTTTTTGTGTTTTTAATTTTTTTCTAACAAAAAATCCTTTAATTAAGTTGATTTTTTTCTCTTAAAAAGTGCAAAATTTATGTGCAGGTCTTTAAAAGTTATCATATCTTTTCTTTCTAACAATTATAAAGTATTTTCATAAAAAAATATTAAAATTTTTTGTTGAACTCTTGGTGAAGATTTTAGATCATTGGTTCGCGCAATGTCGGCACCAGCATTTCATGTAGCCCATAGCACATCTATTAATCAAGTGAATCACGCAAATCTGCCTAGCATATTTGACATTTTGTCCCAGGAAAGTCTTAATGCGTCGCTTAAAACAGGATTTCATAGTATTGTTAAGGTCAGGACACTTATTAATGACGAATTAATTATTTTTGCATATGATTTCTAAAATATCAAGTTATAAATACTATAATATAACAAAAAATGGGAGGGAAGGCGATTGCAAACACAAAAGAAAGTCTGGTCGGAAAAGGGAGTTATGGAGATAAAAAAGACTTACATTGTCGTTTATAGCCAATTGTTTCACAGAGTCTTCCACTTTAATAAAGCTGTGAACTCGTTACGGGGGTTAATTGTATATCCGATTGAGGAGTTGTTGCCTGTTCGGAAATACGTTCAATATTAGTAGCACTAGTGAAAAATTCAATTTCATTCATCTAAAAACATGACACTACATTATTTAAAAGTTTCGATATTATAAATAATGATCTTGTTTAGAAAAAATATTCAATGATTATAATGTTAATCAAAATTATTAGTTGGCCTTTTGTATTTTTTATTAAGTATTTTAAAATTTGCTACAGTCAAACATAAAGTGACTTTATCATACAAAAGGCCAACTAATAATTTTGATTTACATTATAATCATTGAATATTTTTCTAAACAAGATCATTATTTATAATATCGAAACTTTTAAATAATGTAATGTCATGTTTTTAGATGAATGAAATTGAATTTTCCATTAGTGATACCAATATTGAACGTATTTCCGAACAACTCCTCAATCGGATATACAATTAACCCCGTAACGAGTTAACAGCGTTTTTCGCGATTCTTGTCAGAGTTTAACGGCAATACTTGCAAACATTGCAATTATACAGCCAAAGGTCAGAGTATTCGTGCTAGTAATGCTCAACGTCATTTGAAAATTAATCATTCGGCTTTATATGAATATGTCACGACTTCGCCAAAAGAATCAATCCCAATAAATGATATAAAGCGAAATTTTGTTTTGTATGCGGCAACTACAACATTTCCTGCTCATCATGTCGAGAATCCGTTTTTACAGGTAAATACAGCGTTTTAATATAACGTTAATAAATCTTATATTTTAGAAGGTTATCGGCTATAAAAACGATTTTAATTTGATGACAAGAAAAACGTTGCAAAGATGCATTCTTCAAGAAAGTCGCCGATTGAATTTGCGCGTAACAACAATAATTAAAGATGCGAAAGCAATTTCTATATCGGCGGACATAATTACAACAAAGGGTATGCGTTTCAGCTACCTGGGAGTAATTGCTCACTTATGGTGGAAGTCGATAGCATTAGCTCATGAAGAAATGAAGGAAAATCACAATGCCGACTACATTCGACGCTTATGCGATAAGATTATTGCCGAGTATCAAATTTCTTCTTATAAAATTGTACGCGTAGTTACCGATAGTGCTGCAAGCATGAATGCCGCGTTCATGTAATACTTTTGAGTTATTTTTTTTATTTATATATGTTATTTTTTATGTTTAGAAGTCCATTTACTTATTTTTTGGATGAAGACCCAGAAGAAAGTTTGAACATTGCCGAAGAGGTGTGCAGCCGCGATGAAATGGATAAGTACGAGGGTTTATACGCTAACAATCTAGTTTTGGACTCGGCAATACCAGATATTCGTATTACCTTCGACAATACATCACCTCATTTTCGTTGTGCTGCGCATCGATTACAGCTAGTATTGAAAGACGTCATGGAAAAAGATAAAAACGCCATCGCTTTAAAAGAAGTAATTATTTTTTGTTCTTACGTTTTCATTCACTTTTTATTCCATTACCATTTTTTTTACTCACACATTTTATTGATGGCGTGTATTTTAGGCAGTTTTTCGTGTTTTGCACAAATTCATGAAATCTCACAATGCGACGCGTGATCTGTTTTTGCGCTGTGGCAAAAAATTGTTGTTTCCGGCTAATACTCGCTGGTCCTCTTTGCAAATCACTTACGAGCGTCTACTGCTTATATCGGAACACGTAAACAAGATTTGTCATGAAAAAAATTGGCCAGCAATGAGCGAAGAACAGCTTCAAAAGATACACGAAATTTGCGAATTGTTGACTCTTTTCGTAAATTGACGGATTTGCTGCAAAGTGACAACATTCCGACAATTTCACTACTGTATCCGGGCATACAAATGTTAATAAGATCTTTAGAGGTAATTTGTAATGACGTTAAGGCAATAATGCTTTAGAAGTCTTTTGCTTTTAGAAGTCATGCAATACTGAGGAAAATCTGAAGAATTCTTTGATTGCAGCTCTTCGACGTCGCTTTGAAGATGTGTTAAGCTCGGGAACTACAGGGGATCCTATCTTCGTTGTAGCAGCTTTTTTTGATCCGGCCGTAACGACTGATTTAAATGCATCCGATCAATTAACTTTGTTGGCTAAGACCGAAATCAAAAAAATGGTAATTTACAATTATATTACTTTATAAAATGATATAACAAGACGTTTAGTGTTCTAATTCTGTTAGAGAAGAAATAATACAAGAATCAAGTGAATTGCCAACAACTTCGCTTTTCGGATTTTTGGCCGAATGTAATTCGCAAACACAAAGGACAACGTTGGAAGCAGAAATTGATTTGTTTTTCGAAGATAGATGTCGTCCGTCGTTTCGTAGCTCCACCGCGGCTATATATTGGGTGATAAACAAAACGGTAAAAATTACTAGACAAAGATGTTTATTATATATTTTAATTTATTTTTGTAGACTTTTCCGTCATTGACTACGTTAGTAAATCATATTTTCTCTGTTCCTGCCACGTCTGCATCAGTAGAGAGACTTTTTTCTGAGACTACATTGCAAACGAACGGCCATAAAAGCTCAACAAGTCCAGAAACAACAGAAGCAAAAGTTTTAATCACATTCAATAAGTTCTTAATTCTTTAACTTATTATTTGCTAATGATTTATTGTTAAATTTTTGCCAAAATTTTTTGTTATTGTTATTGTTCATTGTTATTGTTTTTGCAGTCATACTTGCTTTGCGGTCATACAGTTCTTTTTGAAAAGTAAACTATTGATTTTATCTTTATGATAATAACATCTTCGGCCTTAAGTCAAGTATGACTAAATTGATTAAATATAATTTATTTTATTTAAAAATGATGAAAATAATATTCTTATATATCATATATGCCCTACTTCATAATAATTTGAAATTATTATTAATATTTTTTCAATAGCCTTAATAACACATTTATGACTGGTTAGGGAGTGGAAGACTCTGTGAAACAATTGGCTATAAACGACAATGTAAGTCTTTTTTATCTCCATAACTCCCTTTTCCGACCAGACTTTCTTTTGTGTTTGCAATCGCCCTCCCTCCCATTTTTTGTTATATTATAGTATTTATAACTTGATATTTTAGAAATCTTTTATATGCAAAAAAAGAGTTATACAACGGTTATAGACGAACAACGTATGTTTGTTATTAATTTTTTGTGCATTGCCCTCCGTTTTCTCTCTTATGGATAATAATCATGTTCTTTTTATTTCACTTGAATAAGAATTTGAGTCAATGAGCCATGAGTCGGCTCATGAGTCGACTCAAATGACTCATTCGCCTCACGATGAAAAAGAAAAATTTTGAGAAAGAAAATTTTTTGAGTCAAATGAGCTATGTGAGCCTTTTGAGTTAGCTCAAAAATTTTATTAAAATAGCTCATTGTCAAGTGAGCTAATATTTCTCTCAGCTCATAAATCACGAGAGGATCATAATTTATTAAGTTATTTTGGCTCAAAAATTAAAAATGACTCATGAGCTATTGAGCTATTCAAATCACCAATTTGAGTTGCGTGACTCATATTGATGAGTCAAATAGCTCAATAATTTGTGATCCTCGCCATGAGCCATGAGCTGATTTTGAGTTATTACCCAGCACTGCTTGCAACAAAACATTTTATAAGCAAATTACAACTAATAGAATGCCAATCAAAATGTCGTGCTAAGCACGCGCACACAATATAATACTTCGCAACACATTCTTTTCAATTGCAAACGACAAACTCGACAATCGGATAAGTGGGATCTGTCTGAAGCGGTTTTATGTTAATCAGAGGGTTAAATACCATACAGGTTCCTCTCGAGAGTTATGTTAATGAGAGAGGGGGAGTTATGTTAATGGGAAAGTTTAGTTTAAAACCAACCAAACTGCCAAAACGATTATGTTAATGGGAGGTTTATGTTAATGGGAATTTATGTTAATGAGAGCGTCGACTGTATGTATTTTTCAAATATTTAATATTTTTTACGTTTTTTTTAATGTTTTTTTACTAGATTTTAGTGCTTATAAACTGTTATAAAAATTATATAATTTATAATTTTTTCGTATAAAATAAATCGTATAAAAAGTAAAATTTTATTTTTGATACATGAAACAAAATCAAATAGTAATATTGAGAAAATCGTTTACAAAATCATCATTTTCTTCGAGCTCTTCGAATTCTTCTTCAACCAATCCTTCAATCGGCACATCTTCTCGAATATCAGCATTTTTTATGATGTGGATCAATTCTTTCTGCCAATTTGTAATAATTGTTGTATGAATGCGCTCAGACGGCAAGTCGCCAGCTCTACCGATTCGGGCACTCCTTCGTGTAATCACTCTTTCACCTCTATTTTCGACATTTTGTGTAGGATGGCTAGCATATTACGGATATCGAGATACCAGCTGGAAAAAATATAAATTTATGAAAAGAAATGTAAAAAATAATAAATTTTACTTACAAGTGATATCTTTTAGATCGATAGCTAATAGCGAGTGAGTGATAACTTTCTAGCATTGAGGTTGAAATAACGCGCGCCGATTTCTTCAGTTGTTTTAGATAAAGGTCCGAACAAATATCATTGAGGACGGATTGGAGATATTGGAGATAAAGGAGTATTGCTCGAGGACCAGAATCTTTTTCTGTTGCACTTTGAGCAATAATACTTTACGTGCAGAACTCCACCTCTATGCGTCATTTGCAGAGATAATTCATTGAGTAACCGCAGAAATAACAATTTTAATTTGCTAATTTCTACAATTGCAAAATCCGGTGTGCTGTTGGGATCTAAATAAATAAAAACGTAAACTTTAGCATAAATAGCAAGAAAAGAACATAAAATTTTTTTAGAAAAATATAGCATATAAAAATAAATAAATACCCAAATTTTCGTCATTATCAACGTTTTCAATGTCTATTTCGATATCATTATCATCATTATCATTCATTTCAGCTTCTATAACTTCATTGAGATTGTCGCCAAGACCCGGCCATGCTTCTACTCTGATAATGTTTTATGTAGGCAAACCTGTAAAAAAAGTATAAAAAATGTAAAAATATAAAAAATAAATAAAACAGTACCTACTGGTTTACCATTATGCACATCGCATTCTTTGAAATGGAAGGCATGTATCCGGGTTCGAACACCAAAACTTTGAATAAATTCTTTGTTGTGATTTAATTTTTCTGCCACCTGATCTCTCCAGGCTTTCCGCATCAAAAAAGGCAATTCCGCGTTGCCACTAATCAAAATACTGCACGCTGGGCAGGGTGAACACCCGAAATTACGTTTCATCTAGAAATATGTATATAAAAAATATGTAAACAATGTAATATAAAAATAAAGCACAAATAGCTCAAACTAAGTAAGTTATTTTTAAGTAAGTTCAAAAAATATGCAAAAATATGCATTACACAGCACAAACAATTGGTTTTCAAAAAAATGCAAAAAAATTTCAAAAAAAAATTTTATTTTTGATACACGAAACAAAATCAAATAGAAATATTGAAAAAAAATCGGCTTATCCAAAGTGCTTTTTTCGGCCAAATCTGCCAATTTTTCAGTAACCTTCACAAATTTATTAAGAAGCTCCATTTAAAAAAAAACATAAACACATTTACAAACGATTTATTTACTTATAAAAATCAAGCATAAAAATTAAATAAAACAATATTTAAAGTGTATAAAAACTGATAAAAAAAAGTTAGCATCTCCCCAAAAAAAAATTTTACATCTTACAAAAAGTTGACATCTTTCGAAAAAAAATTCTGCATTCTTCAAAAAGCGAAACTAGTGTCAAAAAAAAAACTAAACCAACTGTTACAAACATGTGCACATGCCATTGCGCTTTCAAAATCGCGTTTTCTCGGCTCAAAAATCTTGACCTGAAAACAAATTTATAATAATAATAATAATTTATTACGAAAATCGCGACTAGAACATAATATAATGCAAATGAGAACAATTGGAACAAATGATTAAATGAGAGCTAGCAAGTAAGATAAGTGATTCAAATGAAATTAAATGAAATGAAATTAAATGATATTAAACAATTTGATTAAATTAGATGATTTTAACAATTCGTCAACACAATACAATAAAATCAGATGAGAAATGAAGTCAAAGTCAAAGTGGTTTGGTTTAATTTATAGCTTAGGTTAAACGTTAATTAATCATTTAAGTTGTAATAAAATTTTTAAGTTAGATCAATTGTGGTAATGGCTGAGCTAAAAGCAATAATGGTTGGCATATTTATGAGAACAGGTTTTAGCCTAATATACTAATTGCCCGAACAAAAAATGAGTTGTTACGGATATTATTTTTAGCACTGGGTAAGTAAAATGATGGGCGGCCACGTTTAAAGTATAAATTAGATAGGTTTATATTTGGAGAAGTTATAGGTAGAAGGCCAAGCTTTAATTTATGCACAGAAATGAGATCAAGTTTTAATAAACGATGTTTTAGCTTTTCTAGTCCCAAAAGTGCTAATCTCTCTTCATAATTAGGGATGATTCGGAATGATTTAAAGCATCGTTTTACAATAGAGCGAGTTATACGGCGTTGTACAGATTCCAGCATATTAATATTGGAAAGAATATTACTGTTGTAGACTGGTGAGGCAAATTCAAGAATGGGACGTATATAGCAAATATATAGTCTGACAAAAAACTTCGGATCATTACTTTTAAAAGCTTTAAGTATGTTATAGAATTTCGTATTTGCAACGCAACTTTTACGCCTTATGTGAGATGACCATTTTAAGTTGGGAGAAACAAATAGTCCTAAGTCTCGCACACTATCTGTTACTTTAGGAATAATTTCATTGTTATATTAGGTTGTTGCATAATTTTCTGACAATTTTTTTAAAGATTTTTCTAAAACTTTCTAGAATGTTCTAGAAACATGCTGTTAATTTATATATAAGGACCACTCAGTAAAGTATTGAACAACAGTTTCAGTATTGGAAATCTTATTTGTTATGGCCGAAAAAACTGCGCTTGACCGTAAGCAGGTTCGCATACTGTTGCTTCACGAGTTCCGCCTGAAACACTCGGCAACGGATGCAGTCCGTAACATATGCAGTTCGATGGGTGAAGGAACCGTCTCCTACCACACCACTGTAGATTGGTTTCGTAAGTTCAAAAACGGCGACTTCAACATCGACGAATATGGGCATAGCGGTCGCCCGGCGGAACTAGATGAATCGCGTCTGCTGGAGCTCGTGGAAGAAGACCCAAGGCGAAGTCTACGTGAACTTGAAGCACTGCTCGCGTCCGACCATACTACCATCGCACGCCATTTGCACCGTCTTGGAAAGGTGTCAAAACTCGGAGTTTGGATACCGCATGAGTTATTGCCATTTCAAGCAACGAAGCGAGTCAACGACTGCATGCAACTTCTCACTTTTAAACGTACGTTCGACTGGTTGAAGAATCTGCTCACCGGCGATGAGAAGTGGGTCCTCTATGTCAACCATACGCGCAAACGCCAGTGGCTCAGCACGCACGACAGCGGCATACCAATGCCAAAGGCCGACTTGAATCCCAAAAAGGTTATGATTTCAGTTTGGTGGAACGTTAAAGGAATCGTTCATTGGGAGCTTTTGCCTAGCGGTTGGACAATTACTGCCGATTACTACTGCGCACAATTGGATAGAGTTGCCGAGCAACTTCGTGGAAAACAGGACAGAGTTTTCTTCCTTCATGACAACGCCCGGCCACACGTCGCTAAGCAGACCTGCCAGAAAATTCGAGAACTGGGCTGGACAATTCTGCCCCATCCGCCGTACTCACCGGACCTTGCCCCAACGGATTACCACTTGTTCCTGGCTCTGAGCGATCACCTGCGGGACAAGCACTTCGACGATGAAGAACACCTGAAAAATGGGCTCGCCGACTTCTTCGCATCCCGATCGCCGGAATTCTATTCTCGAGGAATCTTTCAATTACCAATCAAATGGCAGACTGTTGTAGATAATAATGGCGCATATTTCATTTAATGTTGTTGTTTCTTTTGTTCGAAAAATAAAATTAAAATTTTTGAAAAAAATTGTCAGAAAATTATGCAACAACCTAATATATTACCCTTTTTGTATAATGGCTTAACAATTGCGCTTTTCCACAGAGTGGGCAATTGTCCGCTTGATAATGATAGGCGACAAATGCATGCTAAGGGATAGGCTAGCGTCGGAGAGCATTTTTTGATCAAAATTTCTGGGATGCCGTCCGGTGATTGATTTATTTTATTTGGGCATTTTCTTAAAAGTTCATACATTTCTGAGTCGGAAACATATGCACTATAAATGGTAGATGTTGGGAGAAGTGGGTTATAAGTAGACAAGATTAGTTTTTTAATTCCTAAAGCTTTTTCAAATTCATTCGCAAAAAGATCGCATTTAGTTTGGGCATCGAAAATTAGGTTACCTTCATTTTCAATAACAGGAATTTCAATATTTTTTGGTTTTATTTTCTGGCCAATAAAATTAAAAAAGAGTTTATTTTGTTTAAAAAATTTTTTCCTTTCTAGGTAGCGGTGAAATTTAACTATTTCGCGGGATAAATTTGTAGTTGAGTTTTGGAATTTTTTTAACACTTTCTCGTGATGGATATTTTTCCAGAGAGAGTTCCTATAAGTCATAAGTTTTTTAATATGATTAGGATATTTAGTACTATTACTGGAATTTTGTTTGATCGGGACAAATTTTTCAATAGCGGACTCGACAACATTTATGAAAGCTGAGTATATGGAGTTAATGTCGCCGAGCCCATACAAAATATCATGCCAATTAAAATAAGAAAAAAATATGTTCATGGATTGGTAGTCTGCTTTGTAAAAGTCCCTAACAAATTTTTTAGGAATATTTCGAGGCATATAATTTATTTTGAAGGAAATAGAGCAGTGATCAGATTGGAAAAAAGGTGGTTCTTGTTTTAAGTCAATGACTGATTTAATATCGGTCGTTAATAGCAGGTCAAGAATATTTTTTCCACGAGTGGGAAGGTTAATTAATTGTTGCGTATTTATGGAGGAAATTAAGTCAATAAAAATATTATCCGTAGTGTTTGTGCTAGTAAGGTTTAACCAGTCAATGTTTGGTAAGTTAAAATCACCCATTATGAAAAACGGAAAATCAATATCACTTAACGCATAAACCTCATTGCATAATTTTTCTATAGCCTTGGAGTTGTTTGAGAATTTGGGAGGCAGGTATATTAAAATGATCCGAAGTTTTTCGTTTAGAGAAAGGAATAAATCAATGCATAAAATTTCAAAATATTTTGATAACACATTACTTACAGGTAAAAAAGGATGTTTTTTCGAAATAAATATTGCTACACCACCTACTCTAGAATTCCTATCACAGCGAATGATATTAAAATTTGGGGGACATAAAATAGAATTTTCAATCTCAGGTTTTAACCATGTTTCGGAAATAAGAAAAATATCATAGTTCTCTAAGCTAACAAGGGAACGTTCCGAAGTGCCACGCTGGGATCGCGTCGCCCTTTGGAATGTAGGCATGACTTAGTGTGAAGATACCAACCGTAAAAAAATCAGCGGCCCATAGGCCCTATTACGGTAGATACAAGGGGTGGAGGGTTCGAACCCCAGCTAGGTCAAAAGTTTTTTTTTATGTTATTTGCTTGAATATCGTATTTTAAACATATTTAACATTAAAAAAACACATTCTCAGATATTTCAGAATTTTTCACATCGAAATTTACGACTTTTTGCAAGAAATTTTTAAAATTTTTTACATCAAATTTTTTAGAAATTTTAATTATTTTTGTGGCAAACTGCGAAGCCGTAAAATAAAATTATTATTAAAAAAATCATGTCCATTTTCTTAATAAAACTTTTATGCATGTAAATAGAGTTGCTATATTATTTTATAAACTAATTAATCTTAAAAATCTTAATTTATATAAAATACGTTTTAAATATATACGTTTTAAATATATATTTTTATACGTTTTAAAATATATTTTATAAATATAAAAAAGTTAAGAATTATATTGTATATCGAAATTATTCTCCCAGAGACTACAGGAACAATGCAACCACTTGACGTTTATTTCAATCGTCAATTAAAAACTTTTCTTCGACTCATCTCAGAAAAGTCACGTCGTCGACATCCAGAATTCATCTTATCGAAGCGATTACACATTGCAAAAATAATTAGCCAATTGCATTATCAATTTTCTGCACCACTCTTTTCTAATTTCATACAGCATGCTTTTCACGCCGCTAAATATTATGAAGAGCGTCCGACGGAGTTCAAAACACCACCGCAATATTGCTTTCAAGAAGTTTCGCTGATTTCAAAATGTCATTGCGACACTTTATTTTTTGCTAGATGTGTTCATTGTCATAATTATGTTTTGAACACTTTATTTTGAATAATCATCGTTGTTGATTATTGATGTAAAAAATTGATGTAATGTAAATTTGATGTAAAAAATTTTAAAAATTTCTTGCAAAAGTCGTAAATTTCGATGTGAAAAATTCTGAAATACCTGAAAATGTGTTTCTTTAATGTTAAATATGTTTAAAATATGATATTCAAGCAAATAACATAAAAAAAAACTTTTGACCCAGCTGGGGTTCGAACCCCCGACCTCTTGTATCTACCGTAATAGGGTCTATGGGCCGCTGATTTTTTTACGGTTGGTATCTCCACACTAAGTCATGCCTACATTCCAAAGGGCGAAGCGATCCCAGCGTGGCACTTCGGAACGTTCCCTTGTAAGCATAAAGTTTAGTTTAGTCACTTTGTTTAAAAGGCTACGTGCATTAAAATAAATAAAGGAAATAAAAGAATTAAGAAAATTAAAATTAAAAGAATTAAAAGAGTTAAGATTACGTTTTTTTCCCGCTTCGGTGGCTAGTTTCCCTCGTTGCGAAGTACTTCGATTTGTACGATCGCACGCGTTCCACCAGGGAAACCTCGGATGCGTACGCGCTCGCCAAGTGCACGACGTTTCCTGAACTCGTTTCGAAGGTGAAAGTCTTCGTCACGTTCGGCTTTCGTCATGCTTGGCCGGATAAAGACACCTTTGAATGCGGTCGAATTTTTGAGCGCTCGCGCCGCACTCATAATTGCACGTTGTTGATGCGTGTTTGCAAGCACCACCTTTGTCAGTCGCGGATGTTTTTCACTTTTGATGCCCATGCGAAATGTTGATGCCACGTCGGCCTCGACGTCGAGTTCATCAAAGAGCTCGATCAGCTTTTGCTTGTCTGCCGCTGCGCGCGTTGACGGTTTTCCTATATGTACAGATAAAGTATATATATTAGTAGAAAATTCAAAAGATAAACAAAAGCAAGTTAAATATTACCTATTCACGATGTTGAAAGCGCAATGGCGTTTAAAATCTAGTATTTTAAAAAATCCAATTGAAAGTTTCATTATGAAACAATAATATATATGTTACGGGAAAATATGTTGCACGGCCAAATACTATTTTTCCGGCCAAATACGTATTTTCCTGCCCGGCGGCCAAATACGTATTTTCCTGCCCGGCGGCCAAATACATATTTTCCCGGCCAAATACGTATTTTCCCGGCCAAATACGTATTTTGCCGGGAAAATACGTATTTTCCCGCCCATATAAAAAAAATTTTTCACATTCATTTAAATTATCGTAAACTTTGGTTTACGAAATTAAAAATTCTTCTTTTCAAATTCAAATTTTTTTTCTTGGTTGCTGACGTTTTTTTCTCTCATTTATTGGTGTTTGGAAAATGTTTATTTTATTTATTTAGAATTATTTTTGTAATTTTTATTTTGTAATGTGATTTTAGAAATGCAAAAAATTTTTGAGGAAAAATTTTCTTTGTAAAGAGCAAACAAAAAGCGCCAATATATTCTTGATTCCGAAACGTATACTCAACGTTTAAATGCTCTGATGAAGTATGTAAACGGCGAAAAATCAATTAGAGAAGAATTTGCTTGGATCAGCCGATACAAAGTGAAAATTGTCGGCGAAAATCCACGTCTTCTCTTCGGTGAAAAAAAAGTCCTGGAAAATTCTGAGGTTTTTGGTATTTTGCATGAAGTACATCATCGTCTTGGCCACCCTGGACGAAACATCATGTGTTTAAATCTTGCCGAATATCATGGACTATCTAAGTGAAATCGTTTTTTTATGCAATTTCAATGTTTTTTTGTGCAATTTCAATGTTTAGAGAAATCATCGAAATCTATCTTTCGTCATGTGAAGCGTG
Source organism: Bradynema listronoti (assembly GCA_024678965.1). Lineage (NCBI taxonomy): Eukaryota > Metazoa > Nematoda > Chromadorea > Rhabditida > Allantonematidae > Bradynema > Bradynema listronoti. The sequence goes on along the minus strand of JANLNO010000001.1, from coordinate 7,301,676 downwards.
CCATTTAAAGAAAGCCAAAGTAAAAAAATCGGTTGTCGTAAAGCCGATTGTTTCCTCTGATTTTAATAGTCGCTGTCAAGTCGATCTCATCGATTTCTAAACACGACCCGATAAAGATTATAAGTTCATAATGGTCTATCAGATTATTTTCAATAATTTTATTTTTCTATTATATCTTTTTTTAAATAGAAGACCCAAAGTTGGATCAAAATTTGTTTTGCAGGATCATTTAACGAAATTTGTGGTGCTCAATGCATTAAAAACAAAATCTGCTAATGAAGTAGCGGAGCACTTATGCCGAATTTTCTTTATTTTCGGACCACCCGACATTCTCCACTCCGACAACGGTCGTGAATTTGCGAATAAGATCATTGACGAGGTCGTAAAGTCATGGCCTCATTCTCGAATCGTGCATGGCAAACCTCGTCATTCACAATCGCAAGGATCTGTTGAAAGGGCAAATCGTGATATAGAGGTAAATTAATTTTTTGATTTAATGTTTTAAAAAATTTAAAAAAATATTTAGGATATCCTTTCCACTCGACTCTACGATCATTCGACAGCCGAATGGGTCAAGGAATTACCAATGGTGCAGTGGATTAAGAACAGCCGATTCCATTCCGGTATTAAGCAATTGTAAGGAATCCAAACCTCGATCCAATGACACCCATTGCGCTCAGCTAACCATTTTTTTACCTTGGGAACTTGGGTTTACGAAATTTCTTTTTTAAATTCAAATTTTCTTTTCGCTCATCTTTTCTTGGCAAATTTTGCCACCAAAATATTTTTTTCTTTTTATTCATTCTTAAGTTTTTCGCTTGAGGCTATTGAAAAAATATTAATAATAATTTTGATCGGTCGTGTTTCTCTCTCGCTTATTGATTTCGTGTTATAGTGTTGAACAAAAGCTTTTTCATCATCTTTTGCTCTTGGGAGTTGCGTCTAAATATAAGGTTATTGGAAACATTACAAACAAAAGATGTGGACCTTGTCGCACTCTGGAACGAATTGCCGTCAGAAAAAAGAATGCACGACGATGAGGAGATCGAGCTCCTGGACTTCCTTGAGGCTGATGGTGTCATGATGAGCAGTGCTGGGTAATAACTCAAAATCAGCTCATGGCTCATGGCGAGGATCACAAATTATTGAGCTATTTGACTCATCAATATGAGTCACGCAACTCAAATTGGTGATTTGAATAGCTCAATAGCTCATGAGTCATTTTTAATTTTTGAGCCAAAATAACTTAATAAATTATGATCCTCTCGTGATTTATGAGCTGAGAGAAATATTAGCTCACTTGACAATGAGCTATTTTAATAAAATTTTTGAGCTAACTCAAAAGGCTCACATAGCTCATTTGACTCAAAAAATTTTCTTTCTCAAAATTTTTCTTTTTCATCGTGAGGCGAATGAGTCATTTGAGTCGACTCATGAGCCGACTCAAGGCTCATTAACTCAAATTCTTATTCAAGTGAAATAAAAAGAACATGATTATTATCCATAAGAGAGAAAACGGAGGGCAATGCACAAAAAATTAATAACAAACATACGTTGTTCGTCTATAACCGTTGTATAACTCTTTTTTTGCATATAAAAGATTTCTAAAATATCAAGTTATAAATACTATAATATAACAAAAAATGGGAGGGAGGGCGATTGCAAACACAAAAGAAAGTCTGGTCGGAAAAGGGAGTTATGGAGATAAAAAAGACTTACATTGTCGTTTATAGCCAATTGTTTCACAGAGTCTTCCGCTCCCTAACCAGTCATAAATGTGTTATTAAGGCTATTGAAAAAATATTAATAATAATTTCAAATTATTATGAAGTAGGGCATATATGATATATAAGAATATTATTTTCATCATTTTTAAATAAAATAAATTATATTTAATCAATTTAGTCATACTTGACTTAAGGCCGAAGATGTTATTATCATAAAGATAAAATCAATAGTTTACTTTTCAAAAAGAACTGTATGACCGCAAAGCAAGTATGACTGCAAAAACAATAACAATGAACAATAACAATAACAAAAAATTTTGGCAAAAATTTAACAATAAATCATTAGCAAATAATAAGTTAAAGAATTAAGAACTTATTGAATGTGATTAAAACTTTTGCTTCTGTTGTTTCTGGACTTGTTGAGCTTTTATGGCCGTTCGTTTGCAATGTAGTCTCAGAAAAAAGTCTCTCTACTGATGCAGACGTGGCAGGAACAGAGAAAATATGATTTACTAACGTAGTCAATGACGGAAAAGTCTACAAAAATAAATTAAAATATATAATAAACATCTTTGTCTAGTAATTTTTACCGTTTTGTTTATCACCCAATATATAGCCGCGGTGGAGCTACGAAACGACGGACGACATCTATCTTCGAAAAACAAATCAATTTCTGCTTCCAACGTTGTCCTTTGTGTTTGCGAATTACATTCGGCCAAAAATCCGAAAAGCGAAGTTGTTGGCAATTCACTTGATTCTTGTATTATTTCTTCTCTAACAGAATTAGAACACTAAACGTCTTGTTATATCATTTTATAAAGTAATATAATTGTAAATTACCATTTTTTTGATTTCGGTCTTAGCCAACAAAGTTAATTGATCGGATGCATTTAAATCAGTCGTTACGGCCGGATCAAAAAAAGCTGCTACAACGAAGATAGGATCCCCTGTAGTTCCCGAGCTTAACACATCTTCAAAGCGACGTCGAAGAGCTGCAATCAAAGAATTCTTCAGATTTTCCTCAGTATTGCATGACTTCTAAAAGCAAAAGACTTCTAAAGCATTATTGCCTTAACGTCATTACAAATTACCTCTAAAGATCTTATTAACATTTGTATGCCCGGATACAGTAGTGAAATTGTCGGAATGTTGTCACTTTGCAGCAAATCCGTCAATTTACGAAAAGGAGTCAACAATTCGCAAATTTCGTGTATCTTTTGAAGCTGTTCTTCGCTCATTGCTGGCCAATTTTTTTCATGACAAATCTTGTTTACGTGTTCCGATATAAGCAGTAGACGCTCGTAAGTGATTTGCAAAGAGGACCAGCGAGTATTAGCCGGAAACAACAATTTTTTGCCACAGCGCAAAAACAGATCACGCGTCGCATTGTGAGATTTCATGAATTTGTGCAAAACACGAAAAACTGCCTAAAATACACGCCATCAATAAAATGTGTGAGTAAAAAAAATGGTAATGGAATAAAAAGTGAATGAAAACGTAAGAACAAAAAATAATTACTTCTTTTAAAGCGATGGCGTTTTTATCTTTTTCCATGACGTCTTTCAATACTAGCTGTAATCGATGCGCAGCACAACGAAAATGAGGTGATGTATTGTCGAAGGTAATACGAATATCTGGTATTGCCGAGTCCAAAACTAGATTGTTAGCGTATAAACCCTCGTACTTATCCATTTCATCGCGGCTGCACACCTCTTCGGCAATGTTCAAACTTTCTTCTGGGTCTTCATCCAAAAAATAAGTAAATGGACTTCTAAACATAAAAAATAACATATATAAATAAAAAAAAATAACTCAAAAGTATTACATGAACGCGGCATTCATGCTTGCAGCACTATCGGTAACTACGCGTACAATTTTATAAGAAGAAATTTGATACTCGGCAATAATCTTATCGCATAAGCGTCGAATGTAGTCGGCATTGTGATTTTCCTTCATTTCTTCATGAGCTAATGCTATCGACTTCCACCATAAGTGAGCAATTACTCCCAGGTAGCTGAAACGCATACCCTTTGTTGTAATTATGTCCGCCGATATAGAAATTGCTTTCGCATCTTTAATTATTGTTGTTACGCGCAAATTCAATCGGCGACTTTCTTGAAGAATGCATCTTTGCAACGTTTTTCTTGTCATCAAATTAAAATCGTTTTTATAGCCGATAACCTTCTAAAATATAAGATTTATTAACGTTATATTAAAACGCTGTATTTACCTGTAAAAACGGATTCTCGACATGATGAGCAGGAAATGTTGTAGTTGCCGCATACAAAACAAAATTTCGCTTTATATCATTTATTGGGATTGATTCTTTTGGCGAAGTCGTGACATATTCATATAAAGCCGAATGATTAATTTTCAAATGACGTTGAGCATTACTAGCACGAATACTCTGACCTTTGGCTGTATAATTGCAATGTTTGCAAGTATTGCCGTTAAACTCTGACAAGAATCGCGAAAAACGCTGTTAACTCGTTACGGGGGTTAATTGTATATCCGATTGAGGAGTTGTTCGGAAATACGTTCAATATTGGTATCACTAATGGAAAATTCAATTTCATTCATCTAAAAACATGACATTACATTATTTAAAAGTTTCGATATTATAAATAATGATCTTGTTTAGAAAAAATATTCAATGATTATAATGTAAATCAAAATTATTAGTTGGCCTTTTGTATGATAAAGTCACTTTATGTTTGACTGTAGCAAATTTTAAAATACTTAATAAAAAATACAAAAGGCCAACTAATAATTTTGATTAACATTATAATCATTGAATATTTTTTCTAAACAAGATCATTATTTATAATATCGAAACTTTTAAATAATGTAGTGTCATGTTTTTAGATGAATGAAATTGAATTTTTCACTAGTGCTACTAATATTGAACGTATTTCCGAACAGGCAACAACTCCTCAATCGGATATACAATTAACCCCCGTAACGAGTTCACAGCTTTATTAAAGTGGAAGACTCTGTGAAACAATTGGCTATAAACGACAATGTAAGTCTTTTTTATCTCCATAACTCCCTTTTCCGACCAGACTTTCTTTTGTGTTTGCAATCGCCTTCCCTCCCATTTTTTGTTATATTATAGTATTTATAACTTGATATTTTAGAAATCTTTTATATGCAAAAAAAGAGTTATACAACGGTTATAGACGAACAACGTATGTTTGTTATTAATTTTTTGTGCATTGCCCTCCGTTTTCTCTCTTATGGATAATAATCATGTTCTTTTTATTTCACTTGAATAAGAATTTGAGTCAATGAGCCTTGAGTCGGCTCATGAGTCGACTCAAATGACTCATTCGCCTCACGAGGGAAAAATGTTGAAAAATAAAATTTTTTGAGTCAAAATCATATGGCTCAATTTATTTGAGCCATGAGTCTGCTCCCTTTTTTGACTCATTTTTGTTTTTTTGAGCTAATTAGCTCACATCATGAGCCGCTCGACTCATGCATAATTGTGCTAAATTAACTCAAAAAAGTGACTCATAGCTCATGAGCTTTGAGCCAAATTGCAACATAATTGACTCAGTGACTCACGAGCTCGATCCTTTGCGTAGCTCAATGAATCAAGAAAATGACGCTCACGAGCCGGTGAGTTGACTCAAGCTCAAAAACTCATGAGCTATTTTTGAGCTTTTACCCAGCACTGGTTGCAAGATTTAGTATGTCTGGTGTGTGGATTATTTTTGATTGATAAAATTGTTTTTGTTGTCAGTGTCTAATACACAACAGAATGCATATCGAAAGCATGTCGATCGCATTATCGAAAACGACAATATCGTAATAAAGGCGTATCAGAAGCGTATTGAATGCACATTCTTCTTATGCCTAGAATTCCTTTGCAGATGGCCCCTCCAAACAAGAAGCGCAGGGTGATCACACACGATGTTAAGAAGCAAGTCATCGATGCGTTAGCGACGAAGAGACTGAAGGAACTCAGCGAGGAATTCGAGTTGCCCCTATCGACAGTTCAGACGATTCTCAAGAACAAGACGACAATTCTGCAAGCGATTGATCAGGGAGTAGAAGCCAAGCGATCTCATCTGAAAGCTGTGAAGCAGGATGATCTTTTCGGCGGTTCTGCAGTGGTTCAAGCAGCAAAGGAATGCCAATGTATCGATGACTGGTCCGCTTCTGCAGGTGGGATTACTATTAGGCCTTAATATTAGCTTTCCGAGCAATCGCTTTAGGAGAAGGCAAGAGACCTGGCGAAGGAATTGGCGAAGCGACTTCGAAGCAAGCTTGAAAGATTGTCGCTATCCGAAGAGCGTTCAGAGCTGGAGAAGGATGCTGAAGAGCTGGAGAACTTCAAAGCGAGCGACGGATGGCTGTACAAATTCAAGCAACGGCATTCGATCCAATTCAAAGAGAAGCACGGAGAATTCTGCAGCGATACCTCGATGAAAATTCAGCGGATCCGTCTCTTCAGCGACTGTGCGACAAATTCGACGACTTCCTGGCTGAAGAGAGCGTGAAGAAGCTGAAGCAGAAGAGCATTCTGGACTATTTTGTCGCTTCCAATAGTTAATTGGTTGTCGCTTCAGCTTGAATAAAGAATGCTCATTAGTAGAACTTCCCCATTAACATAATCAAACATTGGAAAACATCAGTCACCCCCCATTAGCATAACTTTCCCATTAACATAACGCTCCCATTAACATAGTTAACGCGCAGTCCCTTGGCGTTATGTTAATGGACTGTAATGCCAAAAATACCCATGTATAAGACCGGGGCAGCCCTATACACGCGAAATTGGGGTAATTTTAGGGATGTTATTAATTTATATTAATCGTATAAAATAATTTGTTTTCATTCTTAATATTATGTAAATTTCTAAGTAAAAATTAAAATAAAATTTTAAGCTTTAATAAAATTCTTAGAATTATTTGCAAGTTGAAATGTTACGTTAAAAAATAGCTTACTTAAGCTTATTATAACTGCAAAAGTTAGAAAAATCGGTGTAATAGACATTAAGAAATGAATAAATAGCAAATAATTGAATCAATTGAAAAAATTTCATTGCGATAGCTCTTTTATAATAATAAAATGCTACAACATTTAAAAAACAAAAATTAAAACTTTATTAATTTTAAGAGCTTAATTTTAAACAAAATATGCAAATAACAGTTTGATGCCTGTTATTTATTCTACTCTGTATATTTACAGTATTTCAATAAATATAAAAAATTGCCCACCCAAATAATCTTTTAAAGCTATGATAAAATGACCATAATTTTTATATTACCCTAAGAGTAATTAAGATGCGGCCATTAGAAGAATTTTTGAATATTGACTTGGCCTTCATTTTGTTATTTTGTGTCAATTAAGCATAAAATTTAATGAATATGTTCATTGAAACAGGCCCAAGTTGCAGATTAAAAATTATGAGCTTAATAACAATGAAGGCCAAGTCAAAATTCAAAAATTCTTTGAACGGCCGCGTCTTATTTACCTTCCGAACTTAGGGTATTTAATTTGTTTAAAATTAATGTTAAAATTAAAATAATAAAGAGATTTTCGCCTTCGCTATTTTTTTATTTACTCAAAAACATATTTACATTTTAGATTCGCTTTTGTATATTTTTCCAAAAATAATGCAATTTATATAAATCTATTCGGAATTCAAGAGTTTTATAAATAGATAATATAATGTAATAAACGCTTAATTTCAACATTTAACTTTATCGAAAACACTCATAAACAGGATATTCTTTTTCTTTAAATAATGAAATGAGTTTAACTAATTGCACATTAAGTCGCTTCATCATAAAGATGATTAGAATTGTCTACAGCAGAAGAGATATCCATGGAACGTAAGCCACCAAAATCATCCGGAACCCTAAAATCAAAAAATCGGCAATACAAAACACGAAATTTACTTGAAAATTTTTTACCAGTTGCTCAGAATCATCAACTCATTCAAATAGTAACGAAGATTACGCTTGGAAGTTTTGATAACAGGCGGGAAAAAAATTTCAGCCGCTTTTTGAAGATTAGCGCAACCATCTGGAATCGTGCGTTGCGGTATGCTCGGGTCCGGCCTAATTTTTTTTTTAAATCTTTATCATAAATATATTTTTGTAATTTATTTTAAATAAAAAACAAATAAAAATTATTACATTAAACAACTGAAGTTGATATAAAGCAACGTGAAAAAATAATATTTTTAAAGTATTACTTTTTGGTTGATGGAAAAATCTCTCTATTATGATAACGATTGGAATTATCCACAACGGAAGGGACATCTGCGAAAAGTATGCCATCAAAATCATCCGTATTCCTAAAATTCAAAAATCAACCATCGAAAACACGAAATTTATTTAAAAATTTTCACCAATCGCCCAGAATCATCGGCTCATGCAAACGATGACGGAGATTACGCGTAAAAGTTTTGCTAACCGGTGGAAAGAAAATTTCAGCCACTTTTTCAAGATTAGTGCAAGCATCTGGAATTGTGCGTTGCTGCACGCTCGGAACCAGCCTAAAATAAATGCTATGTATTGTGCTTTTTTCGATTTTTTGTAATATATAATTAATTTCAGATAAATTACTAAATTAAATTAAAATGATTATGTCGATACAAAGCTAAGTAACAAAATTAATATAATGTTACCTCTCGGTTGATGAAAAATACTCTTCATTATAATAATGATTAGAAGTATTCTCAGCAAGACAAATTTCCGGAAAACGTACGCCATCAAAATCATCTGTATTCCTAAAATCAAAAAGTCGGCGACTAAAAACACGAAATTTATTTGAAAATTTTTACCAATCGCCCAGAATCATCGGCTCATGCAAACGATGACGAATATTACGCTTAAAAGTCTTGCTAACAGGTGGAAAGAAAAGTTCAGCCGCCTTTTGAAGATTCGTGCAACCGTCTGGAATCGTGCGTTGCGGATCAGCTCTAAAATAATTGTTTATATTGTTTTCATAAATATTTTATTTCAAATAAAAAATTCATACTCATTTGTAAAGTTAAAACGATTAATGTTGATATCAAGCAATTTAGCAGAATTAATATTCGATAATTCAGTTGATGGCATATTTGTATAAAAAAATATGTTCTAAAAATAATAAATAATATATTCACTGTTAATTATTATTTTTGTTTCCATATATGGGGACTTGTAGGTTTAGGACTTTAATAGGTTGTAACATGTTGCACGTGTTTGTTTGGCTATTTATTAGATCTAACAAAAGTTTTTGTAAAATAAGTTCATCTATCTGAAAGAGCGTTTTCTTGAGAATATTATGATACAAAAATTATTTGTAATAACTAATTTTGGGACGTGTTATATTGATGTTTAAATAGGGAATTAGTCCTATATAGATTGTTTGTACTTGCTAACTAAACTGTGTAGAATTAATGTAAGATTTCACTTTTGTTATCATTATTGTTATCGAACTGCATAAAGCTATTTATCCTACGTATTTATTTGCATTCACACGAATACAACAGTGGCGATCAGGCCTAAAGAACACAAGCACGCAACTGTACAGAATCTTCAAAAATGGCAAACGAAGTACCAGACATTCAAACAATTCTCATGATGTTGGCACACAATCAAGCAGAACAACTAAAGAACCAGGAAATGCTCGTAGCAAGTCAGGAGAGGATGGCAATGGCATTCGAAAAAATGTTTGCAAAATCAAATCCGACTTCGACTGAACAAACAGGAAACATTCTTCTGCTACCCGATATCGACATATTCATGGCGGACGAGGAGGATCCACAGAAATTCGATCGATGGTTACCAAGATTCGAATTGGCAGTGGAATGTTCGGCTCCGGATATTGGCAACGAAGCAAAGGTCAAGTTTTTGTTAACTAAACTAAGCACCCATGTATTCGATGAATTTAGTAAGTCTATTCTGCCTAATAGTGTTCGAAACAAACTACGACGAGACCATCACAGCACTTTGCAAAATGCTCACGGCTCAACGCTGTTTTTGTGGACCGATTCGAAGCACTCGTACTCCGTTTCAACATCGAAGATGGAGAAGATTTCGAGACTTCAATCAACCATTTCAAGAGCAATCTCAACAAATTTCGGTTCAAGGAGTTAAAAGAAGAACAATTCAATGGACTTCTACTTCTATCAGCTCTCCGTACACCGAATCAAGAACCGCTCTGAGCACGCATATTAAACAAGCTTCACAAAGACGGCGACGATGTCAAGCTCGACGAAATCATCGAAGACTGCGAGGACTACTTAACACACTCGCACAGACTTGAAGGATTTCGAACAAAAGCCATTCACCTTCAATGCTGTACAGGATGGAAAACCAGCTAAGTTCAATCTTCCTCATAAAAATAAGGATGCTGCACACAATAAATTTTCAGGAAACGCGACTCAAAACAACAAACCGACTTCTGCCTGCTACAGATGCGGAAAGAAGAGACACTGGAGCCGGGACTGCTTCTGCAAGGACAAAGCCTGTTCATTCTGCAACAAAAAGGGCCACACGTCAGACGTATGCAGACAGCGACAAAACCATCGCAGCGTGAACAACGTTTGTGTACAAGTCAACGCGGTCACCAAACGCCCACGAGACCTTCTCGAGACTACGGTGAAACTCAACGATGTCCCAGTCCATTTCATCATCGACATCGGCACGGAAGTCACACTTATCAACGAGGCTACATACCGCAAAATTGGATCACCAAAGACAACATCGTGTACAGAAAAGAGCCGCGCTTACGACTGAACAATCATTCCATTCCTGGGAACGTGCTATCCAAGAATGCATTACAATGAACAGACAACAACGCAAAAGGTCTACCGCGCAAAAGATGGAGCCTTAAACCTTTTTGGAGATATTCGGATTATTAGCACCACTCCGAAAACTTTTCAAAAATCGCAAGGATCTAAACAGACAGGACAGAGACAAATCAACGTCAACATGGTGGACAAAACAAAAACAGCTAAGGATTTAAATTTAAAATTAGCTAAGAATTTAAACGTTTCTGCACCAAATAAAAGTAAAAATTTATGAGACGAAAAATCGGACGAAATCCAATTAAAACGCTTCGCCGAATTCGAACAGAAATTTCCGGACGTATTCGCACCAGGATTGGGGCACTATACAAAAGTCAAAGCAAATCTCTATTTGAAGCCGGACGCAACGCCAGTATTTCGCCGAGCTAGACCAGTGTCATACACAACCAAGGACACAATCGACAAGGAAATCGACCGACTGCTGAGCATTGGAGTCATCAAACCTGTCGAACATGCATCCTGGGCAGCACCGATACTCGTTATCAAAAAAGCCAACGGTTCAACTCGCTTATGTGTGGACTATTCAACAGGCTTAAACGACGCTCTCCTACTGAATCAACATCCACTTCCGCTTCCGGACGACATCTACGCAACGTTAAACGGAGGGGAAATTTTCTCACAACTGGATCTATCAGACGCGTACTTACAAATCGAACTTGACGAATTTTCAAAAACACTGTGTTGTATGAATACCCATCGCGGCATCTTCGAATACCAACGCTTGTCTTTTGGAATCAAGTCGGCGCCGGGCATATTTCAAACAATCATGGACAAATTGCTCGCCGGACTACCGTACGCTATCGCATATCTTGACGACATAGTGATTGTTAGAAAATCTGAACAGGAACATACCGCACATTTGGAAGAAGTCTTTAAACGAATTCAGGACTACGGACTCCGAATCAGGTTAAATAAATGTAATCTATACAGAAACTGCATTAAGTTTTTAGGGTTCTTCATCAACAAGAATGGACGAACTCCCGATCCAGCAAAGATTCACGCAATCACCGCCATGCCAGTACCAAAGGACGTGGCTCAATTACGATCGTTTCTGGGCATGATAAACTACTATCAACATTTCATCCACAAAATGCGGTTTATTCGACAACCTCTCGACGACATGCTCAGAAAAGACGTTAAATGGAATTGGAACGAGACTGCACAGAAAGCCTTTGACGATATTCGACAAATCCTTTCCGGAGACCTACTGCTCACGCATTTCAATCCGAAGTTGGACATAATCGTGGCCGCAGACGCATCAGAATACGGATCAACCCAATAGGAACAATAAAAAGATTATTTTACTAATTTGTCTATATTAAAATAAATTTAAAATTATATAAATTAAAATTACATTATTTATTTAGATCTTATTTAATTTTTTTTATTAATTTTAAATTTTTCGCAAAAATTAATTTTTAATTCTTCGGAGTTTACGATTTTATTTATTGCAAATAATAAATAATATTCAAGTTTTATTATTGACAAATTAATTAGAAAACTATTTTAAAAATAAATAATTGCCAAATAATATTCAAGTTAATTATTATTGACAAATTAATTTAAAAAACTTTATTTTAAAAATAAGTAGTTGTCAAATAATATTCAAGTTAATTATTATTGACAAATTAATTTAAAGGACGCATGAAAATTCTACTTTAGGAATCGAAATGAAATCTAATATTTTAAAATGTCTAAATATCTATCAATCTTTGTTCATTTGAAAACATAAAAACATATTCATTTGAAAACATTTTCGAAATAGTGAATTATTTTATTTCAATTAATTATTTAAAATAAAAGAAGTGTGTATTCAATTTAAATGGAACGACGCCGCTGCGCGATTGTTGGTGCTGGTGGGAGCGGAATCGCTGGCGCCAGGTGTGTTAATGATATTGAATAGTATTTTAAAAAGTTAATATCTTCATTATTAAACTTTTTTAAATTGTTCCTAAATGAAAATTTATAATTCATATTATGCAAAACGATATAAATTAAAAAGTTTTACTTATTAAATAATTTTTTTACATTTATAAAGATGGGCTATAGCATATGGCATAGAGCCTGTGGTTTTCGAAAAGAATGACGATATTGGTGGATTATGGCGATATGATCCCGAACAAAAACAATGTTTGAATATTTTTTAATTACAGTCAAACCTCGATCTAATGACACCCCTAGGGACCGAGCCTAGGTGTCATTAGATCGAGGGTGTCATTAGATCAAGGTTTTCGAAATTAGCTAGCACCACTGAGGAATTTCTGTCTCAATTTCTGTCGATCAATGCACTTTATTCGCCAAAAGACTAGGGAAGCAAAAAAAACTGTAAAACAATAAAATCGGTAATGTTTCCAATAACCTTACGCAACTCCCAAGAGCAAAATGTGACGAAAAAGCTTTTTTTTCAACACTATCATACGAAAACAATAACCGACCAAGCGAAAAACTTAAGAATGAATATAAAGAAAAAACATTTTTGGTGGCAAAATTTGAACATAATGTCAAGAAAAGATGAGCGAAAAGAAAATTTGAATTTAAAAAAGAAATTTCCTAAACCCAAGTTTACGACACCAAGATAAAAAAATGGTTAGCTGAGCACAATTGGATCGAGGTTTGGATTCCTTACAACTGTATTGAAAGAAGGTTTTTACGTTAGGTTTTCGTCGGGACCGAGCCTAGATGTCATTAGATCGAGGATGTCATTAGATCGGGGTGTCATTAGATTGAGGTTTGACTGTATATCTATTTAAAAGTAGTTATGATTTATATTAATCGTTATGAATGTTTTGCAGAAAGCAATTTAAAAAATTTAGATGGGTCGGTTATGCGTACTACAACAGCAAATACGTCAAAGGAAATGACTGCATATAGTGATTTCCCTCCGCATGAAAGTAAAAATATTTATATGCATAACACCGAATTATTGGAATACATGAGAGAGTATGTAAAACATCATTCTCTCTATCAATATATTAAATTTAGGTAAGTTTTTTTTATTATTTAAAAAATCTAAATATATTTCTTTTATTGTCGTTTTTTCCTTCAGACATACAATAATACAAATAAGACGTGCCGTTGATTACGACACAACTGGTAAATGGCAAGTAGAATATTGTGATGCTGAAGGAAATACACAAAGTGAAATATTTGATGCCGTATTATGCTGCTACGGGAATGTTACACCAAATCGCAAAGGTATCGAACGAAAAAATCAATCGCGATTCTCTGGAAGAATATTACACGCTTGTGAAATAAAAAACACTGACGATTTTACTGATAAAATCAATGTTGTTGTTGGATTTGCCGCATCTGCAAGCGATATTGCTTCAGAATTGGGACGTGTCTCAAAAAAGGTTTTTAATACACATCATTAATTCACTCTTTAATTTGTTTTAAAAATAATAAACCTATTATTCAGGTATATTTATCTACACGCTCAGGTGGTCGTTTGATTTTGCGGGCAGATGAAAACGGTCAACCATTAGATATGTTTTTCTTACGCCGATTTGATCGTTACGTTTTACCAAAAATTTTACCTATTAAATGGCGAGAACTTTTTTTTATTCGCCAATTTCAAGCTCATATTGACCACGTCAAATTGGGACTTGTCAATCACAAAGATGGCCTTTTTAGGTGACAATTTTTAGAATTAAAGTAGCATGTCAGAAGTTAATTTATTAACGCATTGCAGTAAAAATATCGTAATGAACAACGACTTGCCTTCACAAATCTTGACCGGCGCGGTTTCTATACGTCCTGATATTTTAGAATATACGGAACATGGTGTAATTTTCACTAAGAATGGAGGTAGCATACCTCATGTAGACAATGTTATTTTTGCAACCGGCTACCTGTTTGAAACAAATCTTATTGAAAATGGAAATCTTATTCCTCTTTATGAAAATAATGCTTTTCTTTATAAACATATATTTCCGCCACAAACTGCCGATCATAATACTCTCGGCATTATTGGAATACAAAATGTATAATAATGTATTTTTTATGTATGTAAAAATCTTTTATGTTATTATTTTTAGTTATTTGGTTCGCTTTTGCCGACCGTCGAGATGCAATGTCGCGTATTTTTTGATCAACTGGCTGGATTCTTAAAATTACCATCACAAGATCAAATGATTCGTATTATGGATACAGAACGTACAAATGCTTTTACACGTGCCGCTGGAAAACCATTAAAAACAGCACTGGGGGTAATAAATAAATTAAGAAAATCATACATTTTTTTTATATTTTATGAGGTTTAGATGGACGGAATGATTTATTTGGATGAATTAGCTGACTTAATTGGTTGTCGTCCGAATATCTGGAAAACAATTCTTCAAGGCGATTTTCGTCTTGCTTGGGCAATAGCTTTTGGACCTAATGCAGCTTATTCATATCGCATATTCGGTACTCATAACTGGCCAGATGCGCGTGATGCATTACTTAATTTACAACGGCGTGTTGATTTTCCATTATACTCGTTCACTATCACAACGTGTCAATCAAAAGAGAACGATCGGTTCAATCCAACGCAAATAATTTTTAACAAATTGTTTTTATTATTTACACCGAAGTATAAAATTGGAAAAAAGAGTATATTTCTAAATGTGTTATTGATAATAATTGCCGTGGGATTTGGGTCTTACGGTATTTTTCGTAATATTCAATGAATTATGTACATATATTTGAATTAAATTATTGTTACATACAGGGTATTCCAAATTGGCGCCGGAATTTGTTTTTGTTTTATAACTTTTTTATTTTGAATCCGATTTGCAAAAAAATTTTTTTGATCGATCTACAAAACTGGTTGAATTTTTTTGATACTAAACTTGTCCGTATTGATTTCGATTTACAAATTTTATAATCATTTGAATAATCATCGAACAAAAACATTTTTTTGCAAATCGGTTCCAAAATAAAAGAGTTATAATAAAAACAAATCCCGGCGCCAATTTGGAACACATATTTTTGGAATATAAAATAAAAAATTTTTTTGATAAGATTAAAATTTACTTATTTAATTTTAGTAATCATACGCGTTGGCATCTTTGGAGAAGTTTTATTAAAATTAAGTTACAAATACATTTAAGACAAAAAAACAGTGAACAGATGAGAGTTAGAATTTTTTAGCACACACACACATATATATATATATATATATATATATATATATATATATATAATTATATAAAATATATATATATATTATATTATATTTTATATATATATATATATATATATATATATATATATATATATATATATATATATTATATATATATATATATATATATATATATATATATATATATATATATATATATATATATATATATATATATATATATATATATATATATATATATATATATATATATATATATATATATATATATATATATATATATATATATATATATATATATATATATATATATATATATATATATATATATATATATATATATATATATATATATATATATATATATATATATATATATATATATATATATATATATATATATATATATATATATATATATATATATATATATATATATATATATATATATATATATATATATATATATATAAATTGAAAGAATTTTTTCAAATTAATTAATTAATTAATTTTAAATAAATAAATGTTGTTTTAAACACATGGTCAATTCATCTGTACAAATAATAAAAAACCTGTTGAAGTGAAAGTACTGCAACGCTTTACAATCCAAGCACCATTTTGGATATGAAATTATTTTTTCTATGTTTGCTTTCGAAATGAATTTTAGTTATTTTCTATTTCTACATTAATCCTGTAATATTATTTCGATTTTTACTGGTATATTTTTTACTCTTCTGCCCATGAGTAACTGGACAAAACAAAATAGAAAACAATCGGTCTCTATACTATTTATACATTTTTAATACATAGATAAATGACTTTTTAATTAAATTTTTTTGTTACGGCCTTTTATCTTATTCGATTTATTTTTTTAAATTTTATACTTGTTCAGTTTTTCTTAAATTGAGCAAGTATCTAAAATGTTATAATTTTTAGTGTTTATATATTAAGCAATTAAAACATGACTTGAATGTCTATTACTAATTTTGAATAAATCTTACATTTTAAAAACAAATATTCATTCATACATGACGAAAAGTTCAATTTATTTATGAGCTACCCATTTGCATTTATTTCTTCGTCATATTTTCTTTTATCAAAAAGAAATAATAAAAGTCGCCAAAATTTTACGCTTTGCTACGCGTCAGAATTTGATGACGATTTGCGACGACGAAACAGGCCGCTTCACCCGACGTCGTGACAGTAACGATCTTAATTCTTGTTAGTTGAATATATTAGGTCTAAAAGTTAATTTCCGCGTTTTTGTTGTTGTTGATATTTTGCCAAAATAAAATTATTTTTATATAACGAATTTTATGTTATATATTATCAGCTTTCTATCAGTATATGACTTTCACTGTATAACATTATAAACATATTTTTAATTTAAAAGATGTCAACTTTTGTGCCGGAAAAACGTCATTTACGGGAAGCTCTTCTTTTCCTTTTTCATCTCAAGAAGAAAGCCACTGACGCGCACCAAATGCTTGCCCAAGCTTACGGCGATGCTGCTCCATCCATAAGAACTTGCCAAGAATGGTTTCAGCGTTTCAAATCGAGCGATTTTGACGTCAACGACAAAGATCGGCCAGGACAGCCAAAAAAATTTGAAGACGAACAACTTCAAGCTTTATTGGATGAAGATTCGGCTCAAACACAGGAGCGACTCGCGGCATCTCTCGGCGTCACGCAATATGCAGTTTCTCTTCGATTGAAAGCAATGGGGAAGATTCAGAAGGAAGGAATATGGGTGCCCTATGAGCTGTCAGAACGCAACAAAGAGCAGAGAAAAACAACTTCACAAATCTTTCTGGACATATTCCAAAGAAAGTCTTTTTTACACCGCATTATAACTAGCGATGAAAAATGGGTGTACTACGACAATCCGAAGCGAAGAAAATCGTGGGTTAGTCCCTGTGAACCGACAACTTCGACCGCAAAACCAAACATCCACGGGAAGAAGGTCTTACTGTGCATATGGTGGGATCAACGTGGCATACTGTACTATGAGCTTCTTCAACCTGGCGAAACAGTCATTGCGAATCACTATCAACATCAACCAGCGCAGTTGCGTCATGAAATCGCAGTAAAAAGACCAGAATGGGCGGGTCGGCACGAAAAAGCCATATTGCATCATGACAACGCAAGGCCGCACGTCGCTCAATCGGTAAAAGATACGCTAAAAGAGTTCAAATGGGAGTACCGCACCCGCCGTACTCTCCGGACATCGCCCCGTCGGATTATCACCTTTTCCGGTCAATGGCTCATGGTCTAGCGGAGCAGCGCTTTCAAGATCTTCAAGACGTCAAAAAATGGCTTGATGAATGGATAGCGACCAAACCAGAAAAATTTTATTATGATGGAATCCATAAATTGCCCAAACTCTGGGAAAATTTTGTTATTAATGACGGAAATTATTTTGAATAAAAGTTTTGTTTAAGTTTTTCTAGTTTCATGTAGTTTAAAAAGCGTAAAAAAACGCGGAAATTAACTTTTAGACCTAATAATAAAACTACAACCATCTCAATATCAGAATAATTAGCATATGCTTTTATGAAAATTAACACACATTTTACAGGTGGATCATCTATAACTACAGCAGCAGCCGGTATTACAGTTTCAAGGCCACGTACACCAACAATATCTTTACCACCTGTTTTTGACGAGCGACGTATACCTCCGGCATATTACGAGCCAGGTAGTGGCGCGGAATTTATGGTACGTTCAGGTTACCATTTGCATGATCAGTACGGTCAAGCGTTGAACGTTAATAATGATGTCAACAATAATCAGAAAAAAAAATTTGCACCTCAGCACCACACGACTTTTACAAATTCGCCAGAGTATGCAATTTTTTGAAAATAACTTTGCGTTTTTTGTAAACAAATAATAAATAAAGCAAATTTTAGTTATAAGCGAATTTATTTAAGCGCTTTAATTATTGTCACGTTTATTTTTGTTACATTTATTGTAATTATCCTCATACTCTTTGCAACAAAAGGTTAGCTTATGATAACGATTAGTGGCATCATCCTCAACGTATAGCTACATAATAAAATTGAATCAAAGTTATTTAGTATTCGTCGTGAATACAGTTAAACCACTTTATAATAATGGTTCATATTTATACATGCCTAATGCAGAAATATTACCCAGCGTTAACGATTCGTCAAGATTTAACACACATGCCTCGATAACGCCCACACTTCCCTATCGGCCACAAAACAAGAATGCAATTATTTCAGCCGTAGATCAACAAAAAACAGCAATATTGGATAGTGACAATAAAGCTATTGATGAGGTATTACAAAATGACCCAATTTTTTATTACAGCATTTTGTTTCGAAACCAATTTCAAAATTTTTACTTGATTAATAAAAGTTTACTATTTTGTTTGGTATCAAAATTGTCGATATTGATTTTTTAAAATTAAAATTTACAAAATTAATTTTTTTATTTGTTTTTTTCAAGATAATTTTAATTAGATACATACAGTAAATGTCAAAAAAACGACTCACCCCCCCCCCCAAAAAAAAAATGTTTCAAACTCGGAAAAAATGTACTTGCAAACTTTTTTTTTAAATTCACATTTATTTTTTTCTTGTAGCAAGTTTTGTGCTCTTTCGAATGAGCTATTTGATTTTTTGATAGATTTTTTCAACGTTTGATATTTGCTTCCAAATGAAAATAGCCATTTTTAGAGGATCTCAAAAAGACTCACTATATCAAAACAATATTTAACGAATTCAAAATTGGAAAAAAAATATTCCTATGTTCTAATTAATAAACAAAAACGAAAATAACTTGTAAAAACAATTGTACCATTCGTATAAGCCGCATATGAAAAAGTCGATTTTATATTAAAAATTGATTTAAATCAAAAAAGGTCTAATTCTGTTCCGACAAGTTCTCCTAGTCTCCGAATATGCGTTAATCCAAATATGCATTGTTCAGAAAAATTAATAATGCCATCTTTTTTTGAGATCCGCTAAAAATGGCCATTTCCATTTGGAAGCAAATATCAAACGTTTGAAAAAATTTATCAAAAAAAAAATCAAATAACTCATTCGAAAAAGCACAAAATTTGCTACAAGAAAATAATAATTGTGAATTTAAAAAAGGTTTGCAAGTACATTTTTTCCGAGCTTGAAACTCTTTTTGGGGGTGAGTCCTTTTTTGACACTTACCGTATATTTGGTAAATCAATTAGGTTGAATTAAAGCAACGTCCAGCACCGCGTATAACAGCCTTATTACCACATAGAAATGAATATTCACATGAGGGTCCGAGTGATACATTGTCTTCTACAGTGACTCATTCCACTGCTACTCGTACTTTTGAATGCGAATTATATATTTTGCAACAAAAAAATGATGCTTATGATGATATTCAATCTTTTGAATATCGTCAGGCCATTGCTAATATTTATGATGCGGTAATTAATCTAATTAGAATATTTACATATTTATATATCAATTGATTATAATTGATAATATGATATTTTTTCAGTTCCCTCTGCTTAAAATTTTAATGTGAAATTTTTTGTTTCAATAAGCAATCTTTTTGGCTAAAAGTAGAACTATAATTCGTTTAAAAATTTTATGTTATATAATCAAAATTTTGACCAGAGAAAAAAATTAAATACTTTAAAATAAATATTAAAAAATTATATGTATGTTGATAATTGCTATAATGATATGTGCATTTTCAGCTTAATGGCCTATCAAATTCTCCAATTTTTGAAAATAAGAGGCCCACAATCAACATAATTCAAATCGAAAATAGGTAAAACTTTTATTTTTTATTTATTTAATTTTTTTTATATTATACACAAATAACCATATTTTAACAAATAGTAGCTAATTGTAATATTTTAAACTAGAAATGCGCAGCCACATACGTGGCGAACATAAACTATTTTATAAGTAAAAGCGCTCTGTCTGTTCCACCAAAAAATGTTTGAAGTGCTTTGAATTTTAGATAGCCAATATGCCCTCAAAAAGTGGATTAACTGGAATCTTGAAATCTTAGATAACTTTTATTTCCTTCCCGTCAAAATTATTTTGAGCCTTTAGAGTCCTAAATAGCTCCTTTCTTTACTCTTACTCCACAAACATTTTGTGCCAATGTAACATTTCTTTTTTCCCCCATCCGTTCACTCGCAGTGACCTCAAATGCATAGTGAAATTTAGGACACTAAATGGTTTCTAAAAAAATTTTTTATGTGGTTTCTTTCTCGCTTTACTTTCGTCTTTCCAAAATGTTTCTGAAGCATTAAATAAACTTATACTTTATTACCATATCTTCTTTTTTTCTAAATTTTATTTTTTATTTTATTTAAGACTCTGTCGCTTTAGATGATTTTCTTCCTCTCGCTCACACCTCCAAAGCTCTTCTAGAATGTGTCTTAAATGACCCTTCCTTTACTCTCTTTCTAAAAATGTTTGACATTATTAAAATCTTAGTGGTTTTTCTTTCTTCTAACCTTCTTTCAGTAAATTATTACCGACGCGAGAGTTTTAGATGATATCAAACTTTTCATCTTCTCTTTTTTAATGTTTACTGGGATTAGCATTCATCTCTCCCCTCCTCATTTTTTCCTAAAATATTTAGTGCTTTTAGGGCTTCTCTTTTCGTCTCCAACCTCCTATTTTTTTCCTCAATCCTGTGATTTTAGATAGGTTGTCTCCCCTTTTTCATACTTTCTTTTAATAAATGTTTGCCGATTGAGGAAATTAGAGATGGTCTTCCCTCCTCTTTCACAATCCTTTCCTTAAATAAAATGTTTGAAACTTAGATGGCCCTTGCCATTGTTTCTAACCTTTCAAAAAACATCTTTTCCACTCGCCAGTCTCTTCCATTTCAAAATGTTGGCATTACTGAGATTTTTTCTTCCATTCACCCTCCTTCCTATCCTATTCTCAATATGTTTGGCGCCGTGTAAAAGAACACCGCGAAAATGTTCGGGATCTCACATAACTTGAATCACAAAATTATCTTCGCTTTCGGATTCGATTCACCCAATGATTCCACATTTATTATCTCAAAATTTTTTTTATCGGGTTGTTAAGTTATTATTGTCGGTTTTTAAATATAATGAAATTTTACCTTTCTATATCATTAGATAAAGATAAAACAGTGACAGCATGATTATTCAGACACAAAATCCTCGCCCGCATTGATTATTCCTTTCATTTCTCTGGCAGAATATCAATTCCATGCTGAAAGAAAGTACGGTCTTTGGAGGCCATCCACTCTTTGACCGCATCCACGAAATCGTCGAAGACATCGAATTCTTCTTCTTGGAAAAATTTTTTTACAGAGTTGTTTGGGAAGGAATAATCAGTGCGGGCGGGAATTATGTGCCTGAATAATCATGTTGTTACTGTTCTGTCTTTATCTAATGATATAGAAAAGTAAAATTTCATTATATTTAAAAACCGACAATAATAACTTAACAACCCAATAGGATCCAACCATTCCTTTTCTTCTACTTCTTACATATTTTCGATAAAATGTTTGTTGTAGCTGGAGCCTCAGATATTTTTCTACTCTCATCTCCTCCTTCTTCCTTAAATTGCCTGATTTTATTATTTGTGCTTTAGATAATTTCCCTCGACAGTTTTTTTTTACTTTTCATAAAACATCGCCGAAATTTTAGACTGATCCGAAAAGTTTGGCGCCGCCGAAAGCTTCTCCACCCCTTCCCACATCAAAAAATTTGACACTTTCTTCTACTTTTCCCGATTCTTTTTAAAATGTTTGCTGCCGTCAAACTCTTAGCTAACTCGAATTAAAAAATTAATTAAATTTTCAAACTTACGCATTCTATTCCACAATTCCGCTGTTTCTTAAAAAAATGAAGTGCGCCGGAACATACATACTAATCTTCTTTACCCACTTCCCATTTTTTTCTTAAATGCTTGGTTCTCTTCCCTAACCCCTTAATTCTTCAACTAAAATATTATTGAAATTATAGACCGCTTTCGAAATGCGGTTTGGATTTTGGTTAGTGCCTACGAAATATTTTCCCTTTTTCTTCACTTTCTTCTTTAAATGTTTGTCGCCTCTCTGATAAAAATATTATCCCGATTTTCGGACTCTTCATAGCCAATTAGCCCACATTCCACTACAACCTCAAAAATATTTTTGAAGACATATCAACTCAAAACAGAATCACACGTATTTTCCTGAAAATTTTTGGCGCCGCCAAATTTGGATTAAAAAATGATCTCAATTTTTGGATTTCCATAATGAATTACTTCATATTCCACTACAATCTCTAAAAAAATTTTAAAACTCTATTAAAACTCTAAAATTTTAAAACTACTCAACAGATGAGACAAATCAAAAAATTACCATTATTTTTGGAATTATCATGTGCAATTATCCCATACTCCACTACGAATTCGAAAAAATTTTAGGATCCTATTTAAAATTTAAAACCAAACAGGACCTCAAATGAGTCAGATCAAAAATTACGGCGCCGCTGACTCAGATCAAAAAATTACCTCGATTTTTGGATTTTCCATAACTAATTACCATATTTTATTATAACCTCAAAAAAAATTTTAAGACTTATTTAGAACGAACTAGGATCTCGGAAGTTGGATCAAAAAAATTACCTTAATTTTCTGACTCGTCACACCCAATTACTACATATTTCACTTTAATCTCAAAAAAATTTTTTGGGACTCTATTTAAGACACAAGAAGAGCTCCGATAGCTCTGATCAAAAAGTTACCATGTTTTTCGGATTCTTCACACCCAATTACCCCACATTCCATTATTATCTTGAAACACCGCTCTTAAAATGTTTGGCGTCACGAAAATGTTTGGCGCCGTCGCATAGTGCGGATCAAAAAATTACCTCGATTTTTGGATTCCCCAGATTCAATTATCTCATATTCCACTTTAATCTCGAAAAAATATTTTGGGATCCTATCTTGGACCTGGTATAGAACCCCGGAGGGGTCGAATTAAAAAACGGACTTTAACTTTGGGATCTCCGACCCTGATTTGGGGGTAGTCTTAGTCTTGAAAATTTTTCGAATTAGGGACCGGAAAAGCCTCAAAAAACGTTGCGGACATTTTCGTGATGGACATACTGACATACAGAAATACAGAAAATAGCGCTTTATTAGACGCTGATTTCTGAAACATTTTTTGGAAAAATAATTAAATTATAACTTTTTAATAAACTTTAATAACTTTTAGTCCTAAAAGTTGTTAGATTTATTTGAGCAATTTTATATGTATCATTACATATGTATCGTTGCAGTAATCATCAATCAGGCTAAATTTTGTGAGAATCCGTAATATACATGTATATTGTTGCTAGAAAATTCGAATTCCGTGGCACCCACTGTTTAAACTTTAATGAGAATATTTAAATGAAAGTTTTGGAATAATTCCCAAAAGCATATTGCAAATCCATATTTAAAAAATTCAGCCTCATTTGTTTACATTAGTCAAAGTTGAATAAAAACATATTGGTTATAAGTAGTATTGTGACTTGGCTCTATAAATGGCTCCAACTCTATAAATGGTTCCGCTGCGAAGCCAATTGATCGGAGTCATCTATTGAAACCGGATCCATCTGGAGCCATTTATGTCTTAATGGCTTGCAATTCATGGAGTCACCTGGCTTTTTGTGGCTCTAGCTTTTTTGTGGCTCCAGCGCTAAAAGAATTGCTGGCGATTCGCGGCTCTGGAGTCAACCCGGAGCCAAGTTACAACACTGATTATAAGATTACTTAACTCATTATAATTTTTAATGCAGTATTTGTACCTCTATTAAAAATAATTATTGTTTAATTATTATATTTTATTTTAAAATAAATTTTACAACAATTTTAGCGGTAATGATTTATGTGTAATATATCACATAAGCATTGAATTGAAAACTGACAAAGATACATTGAAAGCAATTGATGAAAAAAAAATACGTAACGCTTTATTAGCGGATTTGCCTCGCATCGAATCGACATTAAACAATGTGGAACTAGATCGTACACGTATTATTGTAAATCTTGTTAACGATATGCGACAATTTTATTTTGATTGAAAAATTTTATAATTGCACAGAAATTAATTAACTTTAATAAATTATTAATGTATCAGTTGAGGCCATTATACATATTTGAAAAAAACAACGAAAAGTAGATTTCTATAAATTATTGTTATCAAGGTAAATATTTTATCAAGGTAAATATTATATATTTTTCTATATTTAGATTAACAAATGATCATGTTAAATTTTTCAAATGTTTTTTGTGTCTTAACAATTTTTATTCGATAGTTCTTTCGAAATTAGAATTAAAACAGACTCGCTTGTTTACATGATATTTTTCACTTTTTATACATATGAAATAAAAAATGTGAAACGATGTCTTTTCACGTATTTTTTTTGTACGCGTCATACAAAAAAACAATATGCACTGCGATGTTGTATGAGATTTACCTAGTTACAATTGCGCGGTTAAAATTAAAATTTCTTGTGTATATACGTAAAGACATACATTACAATTTTTCAAAAAATGAAAAATTCTTTTTTTATGAAATGTTTTAAATTATGTTTTATTTTGGCAAAGTTTTGGATATATCTTATTTGTTCCAATAGCTACTCATCATTTACCTTTGTTTCTATCACTTTTCTGTTCAGTTAAAGATTTAATTTATTTAACTTAATTCTCTGAAGAAGACTTTATAATTATGCATTATGTTAAACCTTCCTGATAATTAACATATACATTAATACATCATTGAAATCAAAATTTACTTCTCTTTATATTTTTTCTCATTTCTCCGCGGTTAACTATTAAAACATGAAGGTGTGTTTTTGATTATCGAATGTTTGATCTTTAACTTTTCATACAATGTAATATGTACAAACATATTTATACATAAAAAAGCAATTATATTTAAAATTTTTAGCAATATAAAACTTTTATGAATACAATTTACAACGTTATTTAAATAAAATTCAATATTTGGACCATTAAAATTTAATTTAGCTAAAAATTTTGAACATTCACTTTTTTTAAATTAAATTATTATTATATAATTAAGTTCACAAAGTAAAATTTAATTTTAAAAAGTAATTTTTCTATTTTTAGTTTCTTCTTACAGCATGATATCTTCGACATTACCTCAATCCTATTCGCCGGATAATTTTCAAACAGTAATGTATCAATCTGACGTACTTAATCAATCAAATGATATTGCAAGCGATTTCCCGAATCTCGAAAAGGATAATGATACTAGTTGCGAGACGGGAAGCAGTTTTATATTATCTGGAACTAGTAGCAGCGATATTATTTCTATTAATAATTTAGAAAATAATAAAAAAATATTATACAATAATAATGAACAATCTTCAGTAGAAAATGGAGGTGGAGATAAATATTTTTGTGAAATTTGTGGTGATGAAAGCGATGGGCTTCATTTTGGACAATATTCTTGTAGAGCATGTGCTGCATTTTTCAGGCAAGTTTCATAAAAAAGCAATTATTAATATACTTGTACTAACTAAGCTACCAAATGGAAATTAATAAAAATAATATAATAATAATATGTTAATTTGTCTGTTTATATATAGATTTTGATTATTTTTTATTCACCAATTAAAAAAATTTAGACGAACAGTATCATTAAAACTTGAATACACATGTAAAAGAGAAGGAAGATGTCCTATTGAAAAATGTAATTTACTTTTTCATAAATAAATTTTTTAAACGAATTCAAGTATTTACATATTTTAGCTTTTTTATTTTTAGCTGCAAGAAATATGTGTCGGGCTTGTCGTTACCAAAAATGTATTGACAAAGGATTACAGACTACAGGTATGAATATTTATACAAGACAAAAGTTTTGTTTGTTATAAATAAAATGTAATTTTTCTTATAATTAATATATAAATTTTGAATTTATATGTATATTTAGCTGTTCAACATATGCGCGATGGACTAGGTAAAAGAAATAACGCGAAAAAGAGTTCTAATGCTTCAGGAGACATGCCGGATGTGAAAATTCCAAAATCTATTGATGCATACCCACGTTCAAGTAATAGTGATGACGAGCAATATCAACAAAAACAAAGCCGACAACAGCCACAACAATCGATTAAAGTATTTAACAATGGAAACATGGTAAATTATTGGTTATAACTGTATTTTTATGATAGTATTTAGTCAATATAAAAATGAACTTTATACATCTTGTAGTTTATTTTAAAAAATTAAGTGAAATTGTACATATTTTTATGTCATATTATGTGTGATATAAACCATATAATATAAAAGATTTACATTAATTTTATGTGGCACTTAATGAGACATAAAACTATGTGAATAAAGTAGTAAGATGATATTATAATATTATATAAAATATTTAAAATAATATAATATTTAACAGTCACAGCAAGTACATCAATCATTTCTATCAACACAACAACAACATTCTTTAATTTCAAATAATCAATCGTTCTCAAATATACCAACAAGCAATGAGTATTTTCTTGTTGATACGTCTACAATGCCCATTCTACAACTAAGCAGTGCCAATATAAGTCAGTTAACAACGAATGGAGCTATTAATAGCCCATTTCTCTACACTTCAAATATAGATAACCGTCTTTCTCAATCATATGCTGTAGGTTTAAGAATAAATTAGGTATACATCTTCAAAATATTTTTTTAGAATCTTGAAAATGCTTTAACATCTACAAATAGCGCATTTACATCTCTTCAACAAAACAATCTGCGATTCTCATTGCAGGATATATCTTGTTCGTCTGTAACAACAAGTGATTTTGTTAGCCCAAGCAGTACTCTATCAATACAATTAAAATACCTTACAAATATGCTTGAAGGATATCGTCATTTCATATCACTTCGAAAAGCAAGCTACGCTTTAATTATGGGGCCAGTTAAATTTCGGGAACCAGAAGTAAACTTTTTTATAAATTTGAGTTTTTTTATGTATTGGATCACAACATAAATTCGTTCCGTTTTATATTTTCTTTTATTTTATAACTATTTTTTGTTGTTTAGAAAACGAAAGAATAAAACCATACTAATAGTTTTTTTAATAATTTAATTTTTAATTATTTTTTTTGAAATGGAATATCCCTTGGTTGCGCATTTCATTCAAAAACAATATAATTTTTGTTTTGGATGATAATTCAAAAGATAATATCATATTTTAAAAAAATTTGAACCCTATTTAGAATCCTATAGGACCACAGAAAAGTTGGATCAAAAAACAATGTAGCTTATTGTCTTCTCCGACTCCGATTTGAGAGTAGTTTTAATTGGACATTTTTTGAATTAGAGACTGCAAAGTGTCAAACGTAGTGGACACTTTTTTGGCGACAGGAAACCAATTTGTTTGTAATAATAATATCTTAAATTAAAGACAAAAAGTTCAAACTATATATCTTATTAAAAATTTTTTAATCAACAATTCAATTTAGTGACTTTTTTGGACTTTCAAAAAAACAAAAAATTAAAAAAAAGTTTTACTTTGTTCCACTTTGCTAGACTGATGCTGATGATATCAATTATAATTATAATGATATATTTGAATTGTTATTCAAAACAAAAATAATGTCGTCTTTGGGTGAAACGCGGGAGGAAAAAATCAGTATTTTCGACATCTGCTCCTTTTCGCCTTTCATCAAGGTCAAAAGGCTATTGGAGCAGCTCGAGATATCTGCGAAGTGTACTGTGAAGATTTTATAGACAGTGTGAAGGTATTATATTGGATAGAAATAAAAAAGCTTATAATATCAGTCGACTTTGACTTAAAGCAGTCGCTTCGCGTGGACCAGAAAAGCAGATGTCTATATCGCTGATTTTTATGTCCGGCATATACCATTTTTAAGCCTAAAAAAGCATAAAAAATTGAAAAATTAAATCATCTGAAAAAAGAATTACAATAGTTTTGTAGAGCGGAAAAGCTAAACATTAACATTATTGTTTTTTATTCGAATAGAACCTTTGATTAAAAACGCTACGAACTTATGTCATGACCCAACATATATAATTCTTTTGATTTAATTTATTAATTTTTTTACCCTAATTTCAGAAAGCCAAATTTAAATTTTTGGACTTGATTGGATCCAATATAACAAAATGATTTGATTAAATTTGACTTAAACAACCCTGGCTTATCTACCTAGAATTAGAGTAAATACATATTACAGGAAATACCGCAGAGTAACTTTGGAACATGCAAAAAACTCTGTCGGCTCGAATCTAGTTTAATAATGGACATTGTTGAGAAGTATTTTGTCCCGTTTAGTACACTTACGCCAGCAGATAAGGTTTTTTTGTTCCTATTTAACCTACCTTAACTCAAAAAATAAAGGTATAATAAAATAATTTTTTATTATCAGAATCTTCTCTTTGATTCCTTCTACTGCTTATTCTCAAACACCGAACGTGCCTATCGTACCTATAAGACATTTGGGCCAAATGATGATCGATTACTTATGCCTGATAATGGATATGTCCGTCTAAGCGAGCTGACAAAATTCTATGAAAATAATAGCATTGTCGTTGGAGACCCAAATCAAGTCGCTGAGTAATATTTTACTATACATTGTTTGTTAGTGTTTTATTGTTGTTTTTTTCTCTTTTTTAAGATTCTTTACTGCCCATTTTTTATAGTATTCTTTTATAATA
The DNA here is from genome assembly GCA_024678965.1 of Bradynema listronoti. NCBI lineage: Eukaryota > Metazoa > Nematoda > Chromadorea > Rhabditida > Allantonematidae > Bradynema > Bradynema listronoti. The sequence continues at coordinate 7,272,321 of JANLNO010000001.1, read as the reverse complement.
ACCATTTGTTTTAATAGTTTTATTTCATTTCGTTATAATATTATTTTTTATCGAAATTTTCTTGCAAAGCTAATGCGATGAACAGTTTTAAAAAATTTATCTAATATGTATTCAATTTTAAAAACAGTTAAACTTTTTAGAACTTTGAGTTTTCCTTGTAAAATTACAAATATTTAGAATATTTAAAAATGCAATGGAATATATTATCAAAGTAGTCGTAACACATATGCGACGGATTAATCTTAGCGAAATCGAATTAATGACACTCTTCGGACTATTTATTTGGAAAGATAGTAAGTGAATAAATAAATATGTAAAAAAATTATACAAATCTAATTTTAATTTAACATTTAAAAATGTTATTTTAAGTTATATGTATATGTTTTTGTCTTAAAATAATTATTAGACAAAAAATTAAACTATTAATATTATGTTAAGCTGAAGGTCTCTCTCCTAATGGGCAAGGTATCGTAGAAAGAGCCCGAGACAATATTCTCGTCGATTTGCACGCTTATTATCGCTCACAAGGCTTGCTTGAATCGGATGTAACCGTAAAAAGCGCGAACTTCTTACTGCTTATGCCAAAACTTGAGGTAATAATCTTTTTTTCTTTATTAAATGTAAAAATAAGTATAGTCACACATGGAAAAATAAACACCAAGAAAGATTTTACATGTATGTAAAAAATATTATAAAAGAAATTTTTTAATTCAATTAAAACTTACTTTATCCCAAAAGATTTTTTTCTATTAAATAATTATTTGAACATTTTAGTTATTAATTATTTCAAAATTAAAGAAATAAAAAGAATTCAAAATATTTATGTTTATAAATTTTAAATTATATGTAAAATGTTTTCAATTACTTTTAAATTTTTTTCAAATATTGTATATTTTATCTGCCGTAGCCGTTATAGTCCATTAATTTTAAGGAAAAAAATTTTAGACGTCTTTTAAACGTCTTAGGGAGAACTTCGATATTGCCGAATTATTCAATTATATGGAAATGGGCTCGTGTTGTCCCGATAATAATAAATGTTCATAGAATAAAGTTAGATAAGGAATGTCCCGCCAGAATATCACAGGTAAGTATTATGCCTTTAAAAGTTTAAATTGAACAATAACGGTTACGGTATAAAAATGTAACAATATTGATTTTTGTTACTTTTGCTTTATTTTAAACAAATATTATAGCATTTAACGGCAATGATACGCGAGGATTATGATGTGGCCATTATGTTCGAATTAATTGATCCGATGGAGCTATGCCCTAAGCTTATTAATTGCCTGGAAATTCGCTAATTTCTTTGCATCTAATTTTTTATGATAGAAATTTACATATTATTTTAAGTTAATTTTATTATTAAATTAATTTTATTCGTTTTATGTATTTTTTTATTTTTTAGATAAACCAAAATGCATAATTTTACTTTAACAAAAAAGCTATTATAATTATTTTAATTTTTTACGTTTATTTCGATAACTTTAATTTGTTGTAAAAGTTGTAAAAATTTTATTAATTATCCTAATTTCGCGTGTATAAAACCTGATGTTTTGAACAAATTTAAATTTGAGCGAATGAGTTCATTCTGTTGTATTGGATATAAGCGAGTCCAAATTTTGTGTCCACTTTTATGAAATCGAGACAAAGGCTGGCACAAAATTTGGACTCCAACGGATCCGATACAACAAAATGAACTCATTAGCGCGAATTTAAATTTGGCTCAAAACACCCGGCCTTATACACGCGAAATTAAAGTAATAAACTTTTTATAAAATGGGCCTCTTATTGTATATTCAATATGAACAAATAATATAAAACTTTTATTTTAGCCGTATATCGCTCGTTTATTGAGCTTTTAACGATAGGTAAAAGATATTTGTACTCTAGCTTACTGTTATTTGAAAAACCGCTTGAATCATTTGATTTGAGACTTTCGTTTGTACAATCTACATTAAAACTTTGAAATTGCCTCAATACAGGTCTTTTGTCGTTTTCTTCATAGTTATTGTCATCATAATATTTTATTCGCTGTCCACAGATGAACTTGTTTTGATGCTGTAAGCTAAATGATATTCAAAAATGATAAGAAAATTTTTAAAATAAAATATCTATACTACTAAATTGATTTTAAATAAAGTTTAACAAGACATGACTAACTTGAATTTATTGAAATAATTTGAATTAATTGTATATGCTTTAAAAAGAATTTCATATCATACCCAGATTTAATATTGAATGCGTCTATCGATGGGTAATTTGTCGTTGTTACAAGGACATTATTTATGGTCGCAACAGCAAGTGCAGTACTATTATGCAAATTTATCTCATATCTGTCATTTTTTTCGCTAAATTTTGGTCGATCTGATTCACGATAGTACACGCTACCAATATTTCCTTTACTAACGCTGAATTTATGAATACTAGTGATGTTAGCCGTTTGACTGCTCTTTGAGTTCGGTGATGCTGAACCACCATTTAATAATGCCAATTCTTCACTTTTATTACCACAAAATAATGCGCTGAAAGCGATTCGAAATTTTTCCGCATGTGCAGCATAAAGTAATGGATTGAGTGCACAATTTACATAAGGAAACAAGTGAATAATGTTAATAACAATACGATCGAATACTGTAGAAATACGTAATCGAAAAATTGAGCTGAACAAATTAAAAAGCCAAAAAGGTGACCTAAAATAACTTCTTTAATTTAATTTTTCTAGATTTAAACTTGTATGTATAATACATAGTTATTGTAAAGCAATTATTTTACTGACCAACATATCACATGAAAGACGACTACCCACAGAACCAGCCTCGTAACCTTATGATACGGAGCGCTAAAACGTCCTCCTCGTCTCATGCGTTTACAGCGCTTTAGAGCCTCTCGCATTTTATTTAAAATATTATAATAACAATAAATAATTAGCACCAATGGTAAGGCAAATATTAACACTGATGAGACAGTTATGTACCTTTAAAAAAATAAAAATTATTTATTTTATGTTAGTGAGCTGAGACCGTTCAAATAATATTTAAATTTTTTTTGCTTGGTTTATTCTGTTATAATAGGATGTTAACGTAAAAGTGATATATATAAAAATAATCAAAATATATATAAATATATATAAAAATAATGAAAAATCCAAAAATAAGTAAAATAAAAATTTTAAAAAATATTAGAAAATAGCTCTTTTATAAATTGCTATATTGAAAATAAAATAAAAATCCCAGAATTTCATGTTCATTATGTGTTACCCATATTTATGTCCAGAATGGTAGTTAAAGAAAAATAATGAAATTATTTAAACGGTTTTAAAACCATTTATATACAGAGTAGCCCAAATTAGCGGCGAGATTTGTTTTTGTTATTAAATTAAATTAAATTTATTACGATAAAATCGCGACTAAACAATAAACGAATAATTATGGCGATTATTCAATGGATCATAACAAAGATAAAATTAAATGAAAATGAAATAACATGTAAATAGAATTAAATTTGTTATAACTTTTTTATTCCACAACCGATTTTCAAAATTCTTTTTGCATTCAATTTCCAAGGTTTTGCTATTCTATTTGATACCAAACTTGTCGATATTGGTTTTGAATAATGAATTTACTAATCATTTAAACTTTTTTGCCACTTTTCAAAAACAAGACATTTCTATTAAAATAGGTTGCATTAGATCAATTCATCCTAAGTTTATTTTGGACTATTTTGATTTTTTAGTTGAAAATAAAGGCAAAACTCCTTTTAGAAGGTATGATTTAAACTATTAAATAAAAAATTAGTGAAAATCAATTCGAAAATTGCGTCAATTTAACGTCAATTTTACACATTTAACGTCAATTTTACACATTTTGAAAAATGGCAAAAAAGTTTAAAATGGTTAGTAAATTGGTAATTAGAAACCCACATCGTCAAGCTTGATGTCAAGTAAAATTCAAAAGTCTTGGGAATCGAATAAAAAAAGAATTTTACAATTTGGTTGAAAAGTAAAAAAGTAATAACAAAAAAAAATCTCATTGCTAATTTGAGCCACCCTATAAAAATGTATTAATATGTATATATCTTTATAATTTAATTCAACTAATTTGTATTTTCTATGATCTTACTTACCATCGTGCCAAATTCGAACTCGGCCACTTAGCAATACATATTCTAGATATTTTCAAATTTCCATAAGAAATAAGCGCTACATCCGCAAAATAATACAACGGAAAAGCTGCTAAAATTGCCGCTGTCCATGCGATTAATGAGAGTGTAATTGCAACACGAAAGTTACGATATTGTGCACAGGCATTCGTCTGACACATGCAATAGTAACGATCGACAGCTAATAGAACCACAAAAAGAACGCTAGCATATTTTCCTTTAAGTTTTTAAAAATTTTCATAAAACTATTATTTTTCCATTATTTATTTGGAAAAATTAACCGGTAGTCTCACTGCCATGATAAATTATGCACATTAGTTCACCAAATGGCCAGTATTTGTCATTAAGTTGGGTGGCGGCCACAAGCAATAGGTTTGTAAGATAGATAAAATCGGCGAGGCACAATGACAACATATATACATTTGTTATGGAACGCATGTAATGTTTTACCAGAATAATAATGATAACTAATACGTTGACACTGCCTTAATTTTATTATTTCATAGAAGATGTAATATATATATATATATATATATATATATATATATATATATATATATATATATATATATATATATATATATATATATATATATATATATATATATATATATATATATATATATATATATATATATATATATATATATATATATATATATATATATATATATATATATATATATATATATATATATATATATATATATATATATATATATATATATATATATATATATATATATATATATATATATATATATATATATATATATATATATATATATATATATATATATATATACAGGGTGACACAAAAGTTCCCGCACACTTTTATTGAAATAACAATTTGATGAAATTTTGGCATTTTGTACTGTTACAGTTTAGTTTATTTTGTTGCAATTCGCCGGATCTTAATCCTATGGATTTTTCAATATGGTCAATTTTGGAGCAAAAAGCATGCTCTATCCAGCACAAAACGATAGAATCTTTGAAATCATCTCTCCGACGAACATGGAATCAAATTTCAAACGAAACACTATCGACCATCGTCAAAAATTTTCGGAAGCGTCTCGAAGCTTGTGTGGCATCAGAAGGCGGAAATTTTGAAAATAGTTTAAAGTGAAAGTTGTAGAGAATATTGTTTGCTTTTTAATGTATTTTTTGTTTTTATATTCTTTTGCTTAATAAAAAAGTTATTGTAAAAAATATGTGTGCGGGAACTTTTGTGTCACCCTGTATATATATATATATATATATATATATATATATATATATATATATATATATATATATATATATATATATATATATATATATATATATATATATATATATATATATATATATATATATATATATATATATATATATATATATATATATATATATATATATATATATATATATATATATATATATATATATACCGTAAATCCTCTAATAGCTCCCCCGGGGGACTTATTTTTCAATCACCCTCCAGGGGGGACTTATTAGAGGGGGAGTTATTAGAGGGGGAGTTATTTTTCAACCAAATTTTTTACAAAAATAAACGCTATTTTTGTGCTTTTTTTCTGTTTTTTTAGTTTTTTCACTTTATTTTTAACTACCTATAAACCAAATTAAATTAAAATCACCAACAAAAACAATCATGTAAGCAATTAAACAATTAAACAAATAAACAATTAAATCAAAATCAATTAAACAATTAAATCAAAATCACTATCATCTTCAAAGTGGATAGATTCATCGGTAATATATCCATTTTCTTCATCCTCATGATTGTCGTGTTCGTTTATGTAGATCGCTTGATCGATTGAGCCCGACGACCGCGCTTTTAACAATTCTAATTTTCCTTCAGGCACCGGACCATGATCTTTAAAGCAATGAATTTTATTATCTTCACTGCCATCTATAGACACTGTTAGGCCACAATCTAGATGACTAATTTTTTAACGTAGTCGGACGGTGGTTTTTGACAAACCGTTGTAGGAATTCGGAGACGAAAATTGTGACGTAACATAAATTTTTCGAGCCAACCTCGACTACACTAAAATTAATTTGTTCATATAAATTACTAAACATTTCCAATTGTTACTTTAAATTTTTCGACATCTTCTTCTGCATGAAAACAAATTTTTGCGTGTGATTGAATAATACTACGAGACACACGAAGTTTTTTAGATCGACGTTCCCGAATCCAAATAGCGAGCTGATCATCAAGGTCTTTGAATTTTATCGGACGGCCACCTCCACAAAGTCTCTTTTTAAATTTGCCAATTAGCGATGCCGTTCTAAAACAATTATAAAAAAACAAAACTTGACAATTGATAGAATGCAAAATTACTTGATGCGATTTAATGATCCTTCTTGGTTTTTCCATAAACGAACCGTTTTTCGATCGACTCCAAAACTACTGCTGGCCGAATGGTTTGAGAATTCCTGGGCATGTTTAATCACTTTTAGTTTAAATTCTGTTGTATAAGACTTTAATTTTCTTGGCGTCTTAACTTCCTCCTGTTCCTCATCAGAGCTACAATAATTTTCTAAAAGATCCATGTCGGTATGCTAAAATCAGAAAGTGGCTAAATACAAAGTTAACAAGAAAAAAAAAAATTAAAGAAAATTAACAAGAAATTAAAGAAAATTATAATTAGCAAAAAAATAAAACAATTTCTTTTCGTGACAAGACAAATTTTTTTCAAATTTTCTTATTGAAAATTTGTTTAGAAAAAAATTTAACAAAAAAAACATTAAAAATTTTTTATTGGAAAAAAATAGCTTGGTCCCCCAAGCACTTTTTTAAGGGGGGGGAGTTATTAGAGGGGGAGTTATTTTTCAATCACCCTCCAGGGGGACTTATTAGAGGGGGAGTTATTAGAGGGGGAGCAATTAGAGGATTTACGGTATATATATATATATATAATGTTCCCGTGCATTTATCGGCACACCTTTAGGCTTAGACCTATCGAGGTCTAAGACTTATTAAAAACCCAAAAGGCAGTCTGTTATTTACAAAGACAATGTATTGATTATTCTATAACATTTTGTAAAAATAATATAGCTAGATTTAAATTAGTTTGTAAAGAAAATGACCTACCTAAAAATCAATTTTATATCTTATTTTTAATTATTTTTAATGTAATACCCAAGGAAACTAGCATTAGATGCGTAATAGTCAGTGCAAGTCTCATATGCGTTGAAGAATTACTATTATTATGGCTATTGCTATCGTTGTTGATGCTGTCAGATTTGCCGACAGAAACCATTGCAGCGGCACTGAAATTTGCGGCCATAGACGCGGCATCAATCGTGCTGCGAAGACCGGAAATCATCTGTTGTGTGGCCACTTCACGATATAATTGATGAAAGTGAGATAATGCTGTCGTGATTGTTGTTGCGACATTATTAAAGTCGGTCATCTTATTTTCATCGTAATTTTTTTATAACTTCTGTGTGCTATAAAGTATTAAATGTTTTGTTTAAAGTTTAGCGTGAACATAATACTATAATATTAAAAGAATAGGTAATAAAAAAAACAATTTAATGTTGGAATAAAAAAAAAGTTATAAAAATGGAAAGTAAATTTTTTTAAAATTTTAGGAATTGATTGTTTATTTTTATTTTTATGGAAATTTTATTTTATTTTGAATATGTAGTTATAATAAAATTATCATTACCTATTTTTCTTTATGTAAAATTCAATTATGTATAAATTTATTATTTAGCTAAATTTCAGCCTTAAAACCAATCTAAAAAATAATTTTTTTTTCATAAATATTTAGAACAAGGAAATTCTACGAAAAAAATATAATATTAGGTCGGCAAGAAAGTATTTTTCATTTTTATATGGAACGACATTTATTATAAAAACAAAACTACAACATCCAATATATCCAAGATGTATTTTCCATCATGATCTATGACTCATCGTCAATATTCATGAAAAAAATGAATGCGCTTTGAGAAGAACTAGGCCAGATTTGACTAAAACCAAATTTTTGGAATTTTGGAAGTTTTTGCCTCTAATTAAGCTATGGTTTATTATAACAGCTCGAGGATAAAGAGATAATAAGCCATTTTTCTGGGCTATTTGGCGGTATTAAAACTACTATTGTATCTGACAACCGAGTTACATACAAATTTCCATTTTAGACCTCAAAATTTTTGAGTTTTTGAGTATCTCGATACTCCCATCGACATATGGAAAATATTAGAGCTTTTCAAAATCATTCTTTTTTGCTATTAATTACGCCTAAAAAAAGCTAAAAAAATTAATTCCAAAAAGGTTGCTTCAAAAAGTACGTTTTTGTTGCAAATTCGGCACTTTTCAATTTTGGTATGTATCTCAATAAATATAAATTTTTGCTCCAAAAATAGAGTTATTTCAAATAATTTTTATATCATAATATTCTCAAAAAAACGCCCATTTAGATAGATAAACTTATTTTACAAAAACTTTTATTAGATCCAAAAAAGTCGTTCCATAAAAAACGGAAAATACTTTGTTGCCGACAAATTTGTGCGATTAAAATAACAAATTTTTAAAATTCCAAATCATTTGTTGTTAAAAATTACTTTTAGGTAAATTTTTTTACCCGATCAATTTCAACCAATGTTGTGACTTGGCTCCGTGTTAACTCCGGCAAACTCATGGCAGGCGAGCAAAGCATTGTTATTAGATTTTGCCATTAAAAATATACATGTACATATGATGGATATCTTTGCTTGTCAGATAAAAGTGAGAGAAAACTCGGAGCCAAGTCATAACACTGATTTCAGCAAAAATCATATATAAAAATACATAATTTAATTAGATAATAAATCATTTTTGAGAATTTGTTAAAATTAAACTTTAAATAAGTGTGTTTTATTAAAAAAGTGCAACTGAAAAAAGTATTTTTTATAAATGCTTTTTTAAAATTATTAGGTTGGTCAGAAAGTTTTGATACACCTGTGTTTATACGTCAATAAAATTTTTTTATCATCATTGTTATTTATGATGATTATATAGTTTGAAAGCCCATTTTCTTGCAAGCATTTTAGTATATAAAAGTTCGGTTTAGTTTAATTTATGGTAAAGTTATAGGTTTTCAAAGGAAACTCATTATGTCAAAAAATCGTCAAAAAATCCGCGTGCTCGTGTTTTACGAGTTCAAGCAGGGACACAATGCAACCGAGGCAGCCCGGAACATTTGCGCTACATTGGGCAGGAAGGCAACTAATCATATCACATGTTGCCGCTGGTTCTCAGAATTTCGTTTTGGCAATACACATCGATGTTGTGACTTGACAAGGCATTTCGATCATTGGTAAACAGGCATTGCTCCCCTCCATCAAATCCGATCCAGCACAGATCACGCGCAAATTGGTCATCTTTAAAAAATATCATTGCTCATCATCTCCACAAATTGAGCAGAAACAGCAGACGGGGTCAAACTGTCCCACACGAGCTCAACGAAAGACAAAAAATTCGGCGAATTTCCGACTGCAATTGGCTGCTGCACAAATTCAGCCATGGAGGATTGGATCGAATAGTATTGCAGCGTCGTAGCATTGAAAGGGCGTCGAGTCAGCAGGACAACGCAAAACCACACATTTCGCGTCGCACGCGTGCCAAGCTCGAGGAATTGGGCTGGGAAGTTCTCAAGCACCCGTCATATAGCCTAGACATCGCGCCATCGGATTATCACTTGTTCAGGTCTCTAGAGCAATCCCTGCGCAAACGCCACTTCACGCGAAATGACGAAGTCGAACGGGCCCTGGCACTCTTTTTCGCTCAAAAGTCGAGCGCCTTTTACCGACCTCTTGGCGAAGAGTGGAGCAAAAGAATAGCGAATATATTGATGATAACGATTCATTGTAGTTGTAGAAAATTTAAATTTTTATAAAATTGTTGAAGTGTATAAAAACTTTCTGACCAACCTAATATTATAAGATTTTCGAAGAATTTTTGAATATTGATTTTTCATTCTGTTATGTTGTGTCAATTAAGCATAAAATTTAATGAACACCTTCATTAAAGCAGGTCCAAGTTCAAAAATTTTGAGCTCAACTTTGTTTATAACAGAATGAAGGCCAAGTCAAAAATCTTAGCTGTATCTCTTGTTTTAAGTATTTTATATTTTAACGGTCGCGTTTTATTTACTTAGGGTATATACAAAACTTAGGGTATATACAAAAAATAAGGGAGAAATATAAAATAAAATTAAAATTAGCATTTATTAAAGTTGAAAAAAATCTAAGAACTTTTTCCACAAATGTACAAAATTTATTACTTAACAATTTTAAATGATTTTACAACCATCAAACCTAAATTTTAATATCGTTTCATCTAATTCTAAAAAAATATTTTGTAAATAAAAAATTTTGATCCACAATCCTAATTTTATTTTTTATTTTATTTTTTGCTAAAATATGTAAATAAAAATTTTATTTAAAAAGTTAAAGAGATAAATCGAAAAATAATGCCAGCTAATGAAAAGAAGCATAATGCGAAATTATTTCTCATATTTTTTTATTTCTAAAACTTCAATTTGTAAACATTTTGTAGTTGTTTTGTACCTCTTATTTTGTGTGTTTTATATTTTAATTGAAATTTAGCAAAAATATTCCTTAATATACAAATATAAAAGAAAAAATTAAATTAATAGAAAAACATTTAATAGAAAAAACACACGACCAAATAATATAAAGCTATAGTTTTTCTTAGAATTTATTTATTGTCATATAACAAAGTATAAAAATTTCATGGAAATTTAATTAGGTAATTTTTTATTATTATTACCTTAATTTGATCGTAATGATCGTTTATAAAGAATAAAAATGTATCATAAAAATTAATTTTTTTTCGCAAATTTTAATTACATATAAGAATGATAGAAACTAACAATACAGAGTGACAAATTTTTTCAATCTTTTGACAAATTTTTTCAATTTAATTTTAGTACAGTTTTTGGTAAATTGTATCATTATGTTACACTCTATTTTGTAGCGCGTAAAATTCTATACAAACTATGCTTATTTGTTTTTCGCTATCGATTTTACTTTTCGAAAAAAAGAGTTCGAAAGACAAGTGAATTGCGGTCGCTCAACTGTTTAATACGGAAAAAGCAGCGCCAAACATGGCAAAGGACCTGGGAATTTCCAAACGAACCGTTATGCGTTACAAAGAGTTGGATATTACCGCTGAAAGACGCCGCAGTGGAAGTACCGTTACGACTCCTGAGAACCTAAACAAGTTGCGTTACCAAATTTATCGAAATTCCGGTAAGTAGTTGAGAAAATTAGCTAAAGAAATGAAAATTGGCCGCGAATCGATCCAAAAAAATGGCCCGAATCAAGCGTAAGCTTTGTAGCTATAAGCTGAGAATGGGTCATCACTTGGATGATGGTACGAAACGCGTACGGCTCGAAAACGCGCAAGGTTTTTTGGAAAAAAACATTTCGATCGATTTTGTTCATCGACGAAAAATTGTTTACAATTCAGCGTTCAGTTAATCGTCAGAACGACCGCCAGCTTCTACGAAATTCGACAGGTTTTGTACAGAATTTTCTGCTCTTTCAGATTAACAATGAATTTTTAGAAAAGAGCCCGGTTCAGCGTAGCCACTTCCCGAAGTCCATCATGGTGTGGGTGGGCATTTGCGAAAATGGCAAGACGCCGCTCGTTTTTGTCGAGCACAGAATTAAAATCAACGCCGAAACCTACCAGGAACGCATTTTAAGGGACGTCATAGTCTTCTGGAACCAACAACATTTCAAAAACTGGACTCTTCAACAAGACTGGGCGCTGGCACATTCAGAGCGCTTCACCATCAATTTTTGCAAAATGCATCTGTGAGACAAGAGTTTGTGGCCGTCTAACTCGCCCGACTTAAACCGCCTAACTCGCCCGACTTAAACTTCGCGATTTAGTCCATTCTGGAACAAAAAGCCTGCGCTACAAACCACGGCTCAATTGAATCCTTATAGCGCGCTCTATAAAAAGCGTGAGACGAAATCTCCGAAAAAACGCTCGGGCTATCATCAAAAATTTCCGCAAGCGTCTTGAGGCCTGCGTGACGGCTAAAGGCGGAAATTTCGAAAATCTTTTAAAAGATCTCATATAAAATTTTTTTGGCTTTCATTTAAATGTTTGTTTGTAAAAATATCTTTTTAAATAAAAAAGTTATGGTTAAAAAAGTATGTACAAGGACTTTGTGGTCACCCTGTAAGTAAAAAAAGTGTATCCAAAATCAGTTAATTTTTTATGGAATGTTAATTTTTACTACATTAATAAAAATTACAGTAAATTTAACTTTTTTTTTGAAGTTTCGTATCATTTTTTATTCCCTAATTGTAAATTATTTCTATAAGATTTTGTAAAGTCGAATAAAAAATATTTTAAATTTTAACTTTGGCACGATTTAAATATCTCTAGAACAAAAATAAAATATTATATTTGCCGTTATATTATAATGACATGTTTTTTGTAACATTACTTTTATCTTTTGCCTCTTTTCAGTTAATTTTCGAGTTTTACTATATTTAAGTCTAGCGTGAAGTTGAAATAGAAAACTAGATTAAGCTAATATAAGAATTTCTTTTCATTTATCTTTTTATATTTCCACATTTTTATTTCAATTTGTTATAATTTCAATCCGACCGGTAAAATTTATAGGCTTTAATTATAATCCTAATGATTAGTAATTCAAAAATATTATATTTTCAAATACATAAATTTAATAATAAAACTAAAAACACCATAAAACAATTTAATTTCTCACACAAAAAAATAAATGTAAACATACATTTTTATACTTCAAAAAATAACTTAACTATTTATTGTAAATAGGTGAAAAGTTTATAAATATAATTATTAAAAAGTAATGTTTTCGTAAATTAATAAATTTTAAATACATATACCATTTGGATATATGAAAATTTTAATTCTGGCATATAACTCGCGCCTGTAAAAGCATATTGGAATGTCTAAAATCCCGCCATAATAGTCCCGAGAAAAAGGACCTTAGCTAAAGATCATAGCTAATGATCTTAGCTAAAGATATTTTAAGTGCCTAAATTAAAAAAAGCAGATTTCCATTTTGCACTATAAATTGAATAATGAGTGAAAAAATTTGAAATTTGTTCAAACTAATGATAAAATTAGAGTAAAATGCAAATTAAAAAATAATAATAATAAATAACTATCCATATGAATTGAAATGTAAATAAAAGAAAGAATAAATTTTATTTTATTTTTCAATTGATTTTCAAGATAATAATAATAAATAATAATAATAATAAAATAATAATAATAATAAATAATAATAATAATAAATAATAATAATAATAATAATAATAATAATAATAATAATAATAATAATAATAATAATAATAATAATAATAATAATAATAATAATAATAATAATAATAATAATAATAATAATAATAATAATAATAATAATAATAATAATAATAATAATAATAATAATAATAATAATAATAATAATAATAATAATAATAATAATAATAATAATAATAATAATAATAATAATAATAATAATAATAATAATAATAATAATAATAATAATAATAATAATAATAATAATAATAATAATAATAATAATAATAATAATAATAATAATAATAATAATAATAATAATAATAATAATAATAATAATAATAATAATAATAATAATAATAATAATAATAATAATAATAATAATAATAATAATAATAATAATAATAATAATAATAATAATAATAATAATAATAATAATAATAATAATAATAATAATAATAATAATAATAATAATAATAATAATAATAATAATAATAATAATAATAATAATAAT